>JAZFNS010020007.1:131453034-131467440 GCA_037127165.1 Alloteropsis angusta | reverse complement strand
TTCCAGGCACCAGGCTGATATAGGTTCTTGGAGCTCAGGTCAACTACTGCTGCCCAGGAAAACCTTGCATCGGAGGGCGCGGTGGTGGTGCTCCAGGAGTAAAGTTAGGCGGCGGTGGAATCATTGGACGTGGAGGACCATTTGTAGGTGGCGGAGGCGGTGGAGGTTGAGCACCCCCAATTGGTGGTGGAGGAATTCTAGGGGGCATTCCCATAGGTGCAGGAGGCGGGGCATGAGGGGGCGGTGGAACTTGTGGTGGGGGTGGTGGAGGAACTTGTCCCGGTGGCCTTGGTGGAGCACCAGGACCTCCAGTCCCATTAGGCAAAGTCCCAGGAGGAGCCGGTGGTGGCTTATTAGCTTCCGGCGGTCTTGGCTTGAAGTACAGTTGCAGCTGTTACCAAAAAGCACAAAATGTAGGTGTCAAACCAAGATTGCTGGAAAGCCAGTTAAATTCGAGATAAAACCTTGTTCGAAGGACAAAACTCACCAGGTACTCCTTCTTGTCAGGATCCCAATAAGAGAAGAATTTGTCTGCTGATTTGTCAATCTCTGTGCTTGGTATCTGCAACAACAAATGGTGTTAATAATATTAATTGGTCAGTGGAACAGACACCCTAACACCCCAGTTCTGCAAGAGAAATTACCTTGAATCCAATGATTTCATAGGGCTCTGCTGCAAAAAGAAGGTATTGATATCTCTTGTCCCAAGTTTCGACTTTCTGTACAAACAAGAAAAGTATATTTTAGTGCTGCTGTTCAAACAAACGTGCCAGCTCTCATCACGCTCCGAGATTAGCTTTACCTGTTCATATGATGACATGAAACGGTGTCTTGGCTTGGTATTTTCTTCGATTTCAGGGTAACCAATCTAAACATAAAAATGTCAAAAGTTAGCACCCCATTGTATAAAACTATTTAAACTGTACATAACAAATAAATTACAGTGGAAATTAGCATCTTCTGGAATATGTCAGTGGCATTTATCAACAGTGTAGCATTTATTGTAACCAAAAAAATAGTGTAGCATTTATCAACATTGCATTTTTATTCTATTATTCAATCAAATGCATCAGACTAATACTTTTAAAGCCAAACCTGAACAGTTTCAGAGGAATAGTCAACGAAAATAGAGTTGGTAAAGTATCCATTACTTTGGACATCCTGATTCGATGAGGCATCATTTCAAATATATTAATTTGTCAATGACTGTGCCAACCTTATAAGAAGATGAATTTGAAATAAGCATTTGTTTTAAATTGAGTGGAAGCAATCCTTGTAAACAGAGGAGTAACATAGGCAATGGATTTAACTGGTACCGTTATAAGATCCTTAGCATGTGAAGTTGTTAGGTGGCCTACATTACATGACATGAAAATAGATAAACTAAAAGTTATGCTTACATAGTTACATGTGGGCAGATGCAAAATGAAACAAAGTTTCTGCATTGCACATTATTCAGTAAAATAAAGTGAAAATTGGTAAATAATGCAAACACAATGCATACTCACCTCAAAGAGAAATGAGTGTTGCTTGGTGTCAGGATCATATTGTTTGGTTACTCTATAACCAGGTCTGCCGATCTTAACTGCAAGGGACAAAATGTAGTTATGAAAACAGCTGCCAAAAAATTAGAAATTGTGTGTACGGAGAACAAAAGTTAGAAATAGTGTATTTAGTACTACCAAAAGGCAACAACAATACAGTAATTAGTAAATAAAGTAGCAACAATCACCAAGTATGTTATCTACCAAGATAAACTCATAAACAGCATCTAAACATCAAATGACAAATGAAGTCTAGGTTATTGTAGATATAACAATCACCAACTATATTGTATGCCTTGTTCTTGAGTCTTGACAACCGAAAAACATGTTCAGCTTTGTTCTTCTTACTCTTATTGTGCTGTGTGAAAATATAAGGAAAACAAAGGAAGCAAGTCATAACAGCTGGTTGGGGGAAGTTGAAGCACGCTATAGAACCACTATGCTATGCATCAAAATTAGGTGCAGTACGCAACACCAAACCATACAGTGAATAACCGAAGGGAATCAAGAGCTTTGGGTTTACACCAAAAGGGAACTTGAAGTTGAAATGCCATGGAAACCTTACAAAGAACTAACTATTGTCTGGTAACTTGATACATGTGTATAANTTTCACATCAGAGCCTATTTCCATGATACCCAAGATAAAAGAGACCTAAGCACTCCAAACAGTAAACTCTCTGAGCAAGCCTAGTGCAGTAGCAGATTTCTATCTGATTGATTGAACCAAACAAACTCCAAGCAGATGGAGAAAGTAAATAGCTTGTGGAATTGGTTACCTACTACAATTACTGATAAATTACAGNCTAAAATTCCAAACAGCTGAATTAGGGGAAATAAAAATGATAGCAAAAGCTGTGTTTTTCTCACGCACCAGACTTGCGTGGCGCGAGCTTTCGCTTGTTGGGCTGAGGCTGTGCGGGCGCGTCCTTGGCCTCGCGGGCGGCGCGCTTGGCGAGGTTGGTCTGGTGCCGCTTCCCCTGCGTGTGCGCCAGGTAGTTCCCCTCGTTGTTGTGCAGCGTCAGGCACAGCTTGCACTCGTAGCTACGCAGACACCAAAACCGGGCGTAGTCAGCGCATAGATCGACGCGAATCGAGACGGGGCGCGAGTTCGAGGAAGAAGCTAGGGTTTAGGGCGGGTTACCTGCCGAGGTGGTTGCGCATGAAGTAGGGGTCCTTGGCGAGGTCGATGGTCTCGAGGGCAAGGCGGCGGAGGCGCTCCCGCCGGTCGATGGCCTCATTCTGGGCGGAGGCGGCGCCGCCGCTGCCGGGCTTCGAGCCCCACTCGCGATCCATGGCGTCCTCCCGGTTTGGGTTGCCTCCTCTCGAGCGGACGCCCCGGGCTGCTCGATTTTTATCTGATCCGGCTCAGGTCGGTTTTTTTTCTCACTAGTCTAGTATAGGTCGGCTAAGGTTAGACCCAGCCCAGCTCGCCGGCCTGTAGCAACAAGCCCACAACAGATTCGGCCCAAACGTATTTTGTACGCATCGAACGATTTTGATTCATTATGGTGCATTGCATTGCTGCTGCTAGACCGACCAAAGGGCAAAGGCTAAGTTTATTCGATTTGAATTTGTCCATTATTAACACAAGACAATGACCAGTCAGGCGGTCACTCCATTAGACGTACACGTACGGAGGCTATGAGCCGTTGGAAAACAAAGGGGACATGGCACGGCGTGGCTAGTCCAAGGGGTAGGGGACCGTGGCGATGTGGTTGTGCGCCACGGTCCCGATCCAGAGCTTGCTGCCCACCTCCCGCACCTCGCTCACCAGCTTCATCACCTCGCGGCCCCGGTCCTCGAGCACCTCCACGACGCGACCCTCGCCGTCGAGGAGCGCGAGCACCGTGTGCATCCTCGTGGCGGCCCTCCTCGTGAGCATCTTGAGCGTGAGCGGGAACTTGAAGTAGACGGTCCGGAGCCACGGCCGCTTGGCGAACACCTCCTGCGCCGGCGTCCGGCAGCAGTCGATCGCCACCCAGAACTGGCCCTTGCCGTTGGACCGCACGTTGTCGGGGAACCCCGGCAGGTTCGCGAACACCTCTAGCTCGCCGGTTCTTGGGCCTTCCAGCCAGTACCTCATGATCCTAAGCAAGGAGAAAATATAATGTGTAATTTGATCATCATGCCAACGAGAGCCATCATTAACTGGTTATAATCTTTCTAATAGGATCATAGTTTTGGTTTTATTTTACCTGCAATTTGTTGTCTCGGAGAAGAGAAGGAACCGATGGTCCTCTGAGATCTGCAGGCCGTTTGGGAAGACCAGCCCCTTGAGCACGACATGGACGGCACCTGTTCCTGGGTCATACCTGAGCAACCTCCCGGTGCCTTCTCCTTCTAGCAGGATGTTCAGATGATCCCTGCAAAACTAGCTCTGGTCAACTACTCACTCTTTCAGCTCAACCCGAGAGAGGCAGAATATTGTTTTTGGGTTGCTCACTTTCTGCTGTATCTCATGCTCGTGTCGGTGAAGAACACGGAGCCGTTCCTGTGGACGTCGAGGTCGTTGGCGAACCGGATCGAGTCCCCGCCGGCTTCCCTCGCGAGGGAGGTCGCCACGCCGCCGCTCCGGCCGACGACCATGAGCCCGTAGTACGCGTCGGCGACGTAGAGCTCGCCGGTCTCCCTGTGGAACCTCAGCCCGAGCGGGCGGCCGCAGAATTCCTCCTTGTCGTGCTGCTTCCTCGTCGTTGAGTTCGCTCCATTGGCGCAAACTTTCTCTGACCTTTGCCAAGAAAGGACGATAGTACATTGCGTCAGCGCATGCCGTGCGATTCGCTAATCACTACGGTCTACGGATACGGAGGAGACTAACGAGTGTTCCCAAGAACGCAAGGAACAGATGATCAAATGTCTTCGGGATTTAATTTAATTTCCACAGAGACGTACGTACCAATCGGGGTTCACGACGGCGAACGTCTCCCACCCGCCGGCGCCCTCGCCCATCCACCGCACGACGCGGCCGTCGGCGAGGCCGGCGTACGGCCCGCGGCCCTCGCCGTCGAACTCGATGGACTCCGGCCCGAACACCTCGCCGACGAACTCCAGCCTGCCGCGCCTGAGCCGGCTGGCGTCGTCCCTGGGCCAGCTGCCCATGACCTCCCCGTACGGCGCCAGCTCGTGCTTCACCGGCCGGTAGTCGACCCCGGCCAGCGGGCTGAGGCGGAACGGGTCCGCGACGACCAGCGCCAGCGCCAGGGCCGCGAAGAAGAGGTGCGGGTACTGCACGATGCCATCGCGCCCTCGCCGCCACTGCAGCTTCCTCTTCTCTTCCATGGGGCGGCCGGCGAGATCAGCACGGGAGCTCGGTTTGCAAGAAGATGCAGAGGATCGAGAAGGAAAACAGGGGAGGGCGAGATCTTAATGGATTTGTCAAGGAAAGAGTACGTGCGTACGTGTCTCCATCTATTTGCATGGAAGTTGCATGAGTAAGATGGATTGTTTGGGAGTAGGTGTCCTCTTGGTTCAGAAATCAGAATAGCCAAGGAATCTAACACTTTATAGAGTTTTCAGAGGCGCATGTTTTCGTTGCTTGGAGAACGGTGCAAGACGAACGGTTCAACAAGCATCTTGTGCCATGTGAGGTGACATGGAAAAACGACTTTATCACGAAATTTTAAAATTGGAGCGAAATCCGTCTGTTGTGCCGGTAAAGAAAAAAAAAGAACGGTTAGAGAAAGTCAGTTGGAAAATAACATGAAAGAAAAAAAGAAAATACTCACAGAGGGGTTCGCAGACGTGTCCGTGCGTGCGTGTTTATAGGGGTGTGGGTGGATTTTTTTTCGTCTAGTTGTAAATCAGAAATTCAGAATTGGTCTCTTTTGCAAGCCTCTTTTTGGGGTGTTTTTTTTCGCTAATTGGTTAGATTATTGCATTCAAGTTTGGCATGGCAGCAAGATGGAACAGCTATACATATGTTCATCAGAGTTATCTATTTTTTTAGCCCGGAAGAGTTATCTACCTTGATCAAGCAAGGAATTGAACCTTCGCCTAGTTGGTGAAGGAGAAGTGCTGGGTCATCACCCACACTTGAGTCTACTTCGATTTAGGTTTAGTTGTTTATTTTCGTCTTAATAAATACACTTAGCTCGATTTTATGATGGGCGTCAATTTCTTCTTACTTATTGGAGCAGTTCTCAAGCTTCCTACAGTCGATTTTTTGTTCTTTCATACCAAGTTATAGGCGTATTTCATCTTTTATGGTGAATTGGTGGGGTGAGATTATTGCGGGATAAAATTAGAAACACTATTGATTTTTTTTGTCTATGTTAACTATTTTGTGTCAAGAAAGTGTTTTTTTGGAAACAGTCGAGAACTTGAACCCGGGTGGACAGGTTCCATCAAAAAAACCTTATCAGCTGAGCTAGGCTCAATTCAAGAAAGTGATACATGTTAAGTATTTTGTGTCCTTGTTGCTAATGCTGAGAGCAATGTAAATTCTAACACATACGTCGTAGCGGAGTAAGGCATAGTATTCACTAGGCTCATGGACACCCGTGGTTTAATTTTTTCCACATAGCATGTTGCTTTGTAACACAAGGCCCAATACAACTCTACACATATGGCATAGGTACACCCTACAAGTAATAAAATACAATATTTTTAATGGTCTCTCTTAGTTTTCTTGGCTGCCTCTTTGGATTTTTATTTCAAAATGGTGCGCTAGAAATCTCATCCTATCCGCATCATCTGTTTTATTTACTTAACCTTGTCCATCCCTTTTTCTTTTCACCATTGTTTCTTATCTTTTATGGAAGTTGTTATCACTTGTAACATAACTAAACCACTTCTGATGAATCGGAGATTAGATTTCACGATCCATTTCCGATCCTCACCATAAGAATAACTAGTTTCCAACCTCCTTTCCCGTACTAGTACAATGCCCGTGCTAACGCTACGGCAATAGTTCATATACAAATCAAACAAACACAAAGACTATATATTTTTGGTAATCAATCATATATAAAGATTCAATATCCATGCAAAAAAGAAATGACATACATAGTCACTATATGTGTATACCAGTGATCACATAGACATGCAACAGTTTCAAAATACTACTACCCACGGTATCCAGTTTACTTCTCAACATAAACTGCAGTAAGAGCAACGAGACATGTCAAAAACAAAATGACAAATATACTATATCACCTTCAGAATGCACTGGTATGCGTTCGTCGGCTGATGGTCGCCATCTAGGACACACACATATCAAGTTTCGATAGTCTCAAATCGGACAGCTGCAGTTATAAGTTCCAAAAAAGCATCGAGGACCCAAAACTTCCAAGTATCATCAGAGCTATCTGGTCACTAATCTGATCAAGTCCATAAATGATCACTAATCACAGCTCATATGGCAATCACAAGAGATGACATGTTCTCAGCCTCAAGATATAGTGATTCACATTCACGAAATGCATATACTCAAATGCATGAACCTGCAACAAAAATTAAATGGCCATTGTTCAGAATTTCATAAAATAAATGCCCCCCACCACGCACCCAAAAGGTTCATGTGATACATATTACTAAACCAAGAGGAATGCTTCATTTACATGTAAATTCCTAATCATCTGGAGCAACAAGCAGATTGTACAAGGCTATGAGATGTAAAATCAAAAGGTCTGAACATTTAGGCCTGATAAGTTGATAATGCAGATGAAAACTAATTTTTGTTGTGATATACAGTGCCAAAAAACAATCATATAGATGAAGCATAAGTAAAAGTAATTAAGAAGTATGGTCCTGGTGCACATAAAAAGCACTGCAAGCTAAGCAAGTTTACTTTCAAAGGAAAAATTAGATTAAAGTGAATACCCTGTTAATGATTGATAGTTGTTGGATATTTCAAGCCAAGATATTCGGCTCCAAATATATATTATGTCTTGGTACCACATTCAATCTCAAAGATAATTATAAAAAATCTCATTATTGTGGAATAAAGTTCATCTAATGAAACAATTTGTAAGCATTTGTCAGAGCACATTGAGATCAAATATTCAAAACTGGTATAGCAAAGGTAAAATCATCTGTGTAAAGAAAAATCTGAAGTAACGCTTGTATGTACCGGAGGAAAACATAAACCATATAGAGAAATCGGCCACCTTTTATTCTGAACAGATTGATGCAACACGAGGAAATCAGTATTGACCCATTACAGATCACTAATCTATCATCAAACATAGGAAAGATATGTAGTCTAAGTAGAAAAGAGTATAATTTTTTTAACTTATTGTTCCCAATATGACCAAGTCTAAAACATGTACACATCCCAAATAAGTAGATATCAGATCCTGGTCAGTGCACTCAAGTCACACTGTTAGACGCCACGAGCACTGGAGCAAGATGAGTCTGATTTCTAATTTTGCCAATGTCTGAGGCTTTAGCTGCCTGTAAAAACAAATAGGAAAATAATGTATATACAAACAAAATCATTTTTTGCAAGATATTAACACTACACAACAGTGGTATGACACTTCATCTCCGTATTATAAAACAGCTAGTTTCATATTGAGGAACATGAGTTAGGTAGATCTGGCGGAGAAAAAATGGTGGGTTTTTGTATAGTAGATGACATGCCTCAAATTAGCATCACACGCTTAGTTCAGCGCCATCTGGAGAATGGAGGAGTTAGGGCCCATTGTCTATCGCATTTTACATTACAATTGACAACAAAACCTAATCCCTCCACCCTCCAGGTAATGCTAAATTCATCCCTGGCAATTACATATAGAAATGTGATCTAGTCATATAAAAATGATTGTGGATGTTCACGGCGAAATTGTTCTACTTTCACTCGTCCAATTCAGATATATTTTCTCATTGCTAGTCAATTTATAGAAGTTAACATTCACCTTGTACAACATTCACAAACTCCACGATTGCAGAAATAGAGTGTTAAATTCGGTTTCTTGAATCTCCTTTGTGACCTATAAACCAAAACAATACCATACTTGACATCAGTCACAATTAATCGATCACAATGCAACAAATTAAAATGACATAATAGTTTTGATGGCCGAATATATTCTTAACGCAACCAGACCATACCCAGCCTATCTGCGCAACTATGTTCAGCTTTTGTGCTCCCAAATAATCTGCACAATTGAGAACACCCAACTTCAGTGAGTTTCTGAACCAAAATGCACAAAGAAACAAAGAAGCCGGTGGATTTCCCAAATAATATTATAGCATGTGTAAACACGACACTAACAGTGAACCAAAATACCACATTTAATAACAATACAACAAATTGGAGTTGTAAAGTGCTACTGAAGGTGACCTGTGTAAGTAGAAATTTTGAAGCTACTCCATAAAAGTTTTTTACAAGATATACGATTTTACACAAATTAAAACACCCCAACCATGACTCTTTCGTTAGAGCAAACCATGAAAGTTTTTTCAGTCATAAGCATCTATGTCAAAATCAGTTGTCATAATTCATAAAAATTGAAATCTTCAATCATTAAGACAATATCTAATAAAAAAGTATATTGGTCTGCTACTCTGCATTTTCTTGAACAGCTAACCTACATTCAATGTGGTGTTTGTGTCAGCCTCTACGACAGCCAACACCAACACGGCAACACGGGTGCCAGCACCGTGTCTCCTAGGGACCTGTGTGCATCCTCTCAGTCTGCAGCACAACCACGGAGCAAGAATCAGAAACATGCACACACAAAATCGATGGTTACATGCTCGGTTTCAATTGCTAATTAATTCCATCTCCAACCTTGCTTGATTTGAACGAGTCTGTACCTTGTGAACCCTCTGGGGAAGGGGGGAGGAGTTTGTGACGCGGTGCTTTTGATTGTAATTTCGGGAGCAGATAGCGGAGGCAGAGGTGGAGCAGCACCGCCGCTGCGGTGGACTGGAGGAGCGGGGGAGCGCGGCTTCTACGCACCTCAGGGCACCGAGGCTGCTTTTGCCGCCGCTCAGGTGCTTCACGCACGCGCGTTGGGCTCCTGTTGCCGCCTTCGCATCTCGGGTTCGCCGGGGGGCGCCGCCACCGCTCTTAGGGGGCCGCACCCAAGGGCACGCGTTGGGCCCTGTCGCCTCCGTAGCGCGGGGCCGTGGGGGCGCGTCCGCCGCCGCTCCTAGGGGCAGCACCCCGGCACGCGTGTTAGTCCCCGGCCGCCGCCTCCGCTCCTCGTGGCCGCGTCCGCCGTTGCTCCTCGTGGCCGTGACCTGCTCTGCTCGAGGGGGCGCGGACTGCGCACCCGCCATGGGAGGACTTGGGAAGTTCCGTTCCCTGCTGCATTCTATAAAATTTTCGGGTCCGAGAAGAGGAGAGCGGGGCAGGACTAACCACACGATATGGACCGTTGGATACGAGTGAGTGAGAGAAGGGAGAGGCGATGGAGAGATCTGGACGGTTCATATTGGAAAAGCGAGGCTCTTGTGTGTACAAAACAGGGTGCGCGAAGTAATCACTCCTCAGTGGGGACACAAAAACGGGTGGACATAGCAAAGAAAAACTGGTGTATTTATAGGGGTAGAGATTAGCTCTAACCTATCGAAATATTAACCACTCCCCATAGTCATAATATAACCATTTTATAATAATTAATCGTACAAAGGTCGTTGTTGATCATAACTTGAGTGTGAACGGGTTCCAGATTATTTAGACAAGTTTGGTATATTTATATTATATCTAGCATTCTATCTCTCCTCCATGCTTGATTTTTGGATTGTTAAACCTTCAGCACTTCATCCAAAGGTTCCATATCTTTTTTCTACATATATTATTCTAGCCATCTTATTCCACCTGCCATGGTTCCCATACAACGAGGCTGTTTGGCTGGCAAGTTGAATAGTGATCAGCTGGCAAGTTTTGGCTTATTTCCTCTCACATAATACTATTCAATCTGCCAGCCGAACAGGCTCTCATCCCTACTCTCATTTGTAGTAACTACTGCTTCCGAATTTGTTGCATAGGGAAGGGGTGGGGTTGGTATATTACACATTGCCCTTGGTTATACAGTCTTTGCTAGCTATCCAAAATCACATGTTATGTAGGTGACTCTTCCTTAACATCTCAATTATCTTCCATCTTATTTGTCCATACAGGGGTGGAGCTAGGGCCAGGCTGTGCGTGCTGCAGCTCGGGTCCTCCTGAATTTATATAAACAAAAATGTATAGATTCTAGGCCTAAAACACCAAGGTTTGCACTAAATTCAATTGAATAATCGTTGTACACTGGTTCAGCTCTGGACAAGAGCGATTTCTAGCTCCACCCCTGTGTGCATAACCTAAAATTCTCGACTATAATATTTGTTCAATATCAGCGAAAATTTCAACTCTCGGTCTAATGTACTCTTTTCTACTCAATCTGTCCAAAAAATACAATTATACCTTTCCACCAAGTCAACCTATCTCAGCTTTGAAAAATATAAATATATAAATATTATAATTATATTATTTTAAATATATCTATATATTATATATATTTAAAATCATAAGCATTAATAAAATTATATATATATATATATATGTAATCAAATTTAAAGAGATTGGTTTAGTTCAAATTTAGAGTTGCATTCATTTTGTTAACAGTTGCCGCAGCTGCGAAGTCCAAAGTGTCTACGAGACAGGAGAGGCAGGCAACCGCACGTCCGCACCGCCCCAGCCCGGCAGTTCCAACTTCCAAGCGGTCAATACCGCACCGCAAGTCTGCACCTTTGAGAGGGCTCGAGTCTGGTTGACCTTGACCCGGCCTGACCTCTCGAGGTCTCTACGAGGAAGGTTCGGGAATCCCCTCCTCCCTTCGCCTTCGCCCTATTATTCCGCGCCGAGCCAAAACGCCATCCTAGTTTCCGAAGGGATTGCTTAAGATCCATCGCGGAGAGCGGCAAGGGGATCCAGGACGACCATGGCTTACGTCGAGAGAGGTAAATCATATTTCCGAAGGAATTGCTTAAGATCCGTTCATGGAATTGCTCGTCTATGATCTGTGCTTGGGGCTTCGCCTGCCTGTCCGATCTGTTAATCGATTGAATCGCGGTGATTCTTAGCATGATCTTATTTCGCTAGGTGTTGTGGGAGTTGAGAATGTAATCCTATAGATTCGGACCTTAGAGAAGCGAATACAACATGCTGCCGTCTCTATTCTTGTATCTCGAGATGCACGTGTGAAGTCCTAACCATAGAATGGATGGCTGCCCATGGTTTTCTTCTCAGCAGGCGGATGCTGAATGACCAATTCCCTATCTCTGGAAATCAAGTGTAACATCTGTTGGAAATTCCAGCCAGTGGAGGAGGGGAATTTGAATCCCCCAATCCAACCAGGCCCTTAGCGTTGGAACTGTAGTCACAACCCTTAGTGGTAGGCGTTACTGATTGCAGTGCTGAGTTCAACTTTAGAATTTACTGGGCTACATAGCTTGGTCCTATCACCCAATGCTTATTTGGGTCTTCACGATGAATAACTGGATACTTAGTTTCATGGACCAGTCATATAGACAAGAGTGGGAACAGACTGGAGGCAGGACCCATCTCAGGGAGAGGCGCTGGGTCCTCTGTACTAATATCTTACTTTTGGTCATTTAAAGGTTCCAGTATTACTGATGGTTTTCAGAACAAAACTAGCTACTAGGATTTTGGAATCTGAGAATATAGTAGTAGTCAATGTTCTGAGCATAAGTACAATTGTTAGTTTGAATTTTTTGATATTGGTAACACTGATTTTTTTTCACAAGAAAAATGCGGAGCTCTTCCATTTAAGTACTGGAATTGAGTGCAAAAGATGCAGTTATATAACTCTACTAATAAAGTGTTAGCTAAATAATAATATGTTATCAAGCTTGCAGTATGTGTTTCTTTTTATGGAACTGGAGATCTTTTACTTGCTAAAAAGTTAGGCAATGAATATAAGTTGAAGTGCCTTGCAGATTTGATTAGGTTGTGCTTTTAAGTCAGGAACTGCTAGGAATTTTCCTTACATACCGCTGCCATACTCGCCAAACCAACAGGGCCCGTAGAAAATGAATCACAGCAAAAGATGTCATGTGTACATGATTCATTTTCATGCAAGTATAAAAGGAATTCTCATGTATTTCTGAACACAGAGTAAAGCTGCTGTTTGGATTGTACCTAATTCAATTTACTTCCTTCAGAAGAATTCATATTGAACTAAGGCCATGTTTAGTTCGGAAAGTTGCAAGTTGCCGAAAGTAGCCATTAGGAAGCGTGTCACGTGAGAGGGGACACATTTTTCAATATGTTACTTTTGCAATTGCAGGCTGAAACTTGCCGAACTAAACAAGGCCTAGTAAAAGTAAGCGTACATGAGTTTGTTGGGATTCTGGTTTGAAACCTGGGTGTAGCCCAATTTTTTTTAGAAAAGAGAAAAAATGAAATGTTTTCCACCGTGTAAGAATAGAAGCATATGCGATTAGAATTTAGTAATTCACCAGCATAGTATTTAAGGATAGTCAATGTGGTGTCCTAGATGGATAGTCAACGTGGGGTCCTAGTTGGCTCCTAATTTTCGATGTTGGTGATTTTCTTGTGCACAGATCTGATCACTCTACCATCGTAAACTTATAATTATCCAAGGCTCCCTAATAAATGTTAGCCTAAACGGTAAACGGTGAACGGTCGGTCACCCACCGTTTAGCAAATAATCGGTATACACGGCCGTGTACACGGACTTTTAAACGGACAAAATGGCATTACATGGCTTTGCACGCCTAATCGGCCTACATAGTAGTCACCGAGTGCGTTTACACGACGTGTAAACGGGCTAAACGGACGTGTAGGCGAACAAATATATTTAGACATGTTGGTTGTGTTCACCTGTATCACTTAGTGTCAATGGAAAGCTGATCCCTGAACACCCTTCTTTGGTTGAAGAAGAGTCTGTAAGTAATCTGTAATAACTCACATGAAACATCATTGTTCAGATTTTTCAACAGAGATCTAGAGGAAATGATTGTGACAGGCAGTGTTAAGTTTGCTTGAGATAATGTCTGTACTCTGGTTTAAGAAAAATGGGAAGCTTGAGGTTGCATTTATGCGTTGTTATTTGGACAGTGATGTTATAATAGTGGAAATTAAGATATTATGCTGAAGAAAGTGATCATTGTGGTGAAGCATGATAGGATAACGATATTTTGTCCTGTCCTGCCTGAAGCATCAAATTACAAGGACGTTCATAATTTTCTGGGCTATCGGATAATTGGATAAAATTTAAATTATTGTTACAAGTTTGTATATTGGTTGATACATTCCTTAAAAACTAAGGACAGCTTAAGGACATTCCTAAAAACTAAGAAGACCGGTCATAATTACCTTTTTTCCATCCATGCAGACGCGCTGATAGCACGGTAGTAGAGCGCCCAGGTGTGGCGCTCCCCGCTGGGGTTCGAGCCCCGGCGCTGCAGGTCGTAGTGCGCCCTCCTCCCTGGTTTGTAACAGTGCAGATGGCTCCATTGCCGCCAATGCAGCGAGTGCACATGAGGTTCCTGCCTGCTTTCCAGGGTTCGGTGGCCCCCTTTTCTTAAGATGAATCTGCCCTTGATCGAGGGTTTTCCCCATCCACAAAATCAACCATGTTTGGGATTTTGAGGACAGCTTAAGGTTGTCACCAATTTTACAGAAACTCACATTCATCGCTGGCCTTTACAGCTAATCGATGCCATTAATGATGAGGGAGGTGGAGGGGTTATGTAGAAATGCTTACATTTGTGGTCTTGTGGACAATTTTTTTTATGCTGGAAATGCTTGCATTTGTGGACGGACAGAGTATGTATAATTTATCAATCAACTCTTTTTTTTTAAATGTGGCTTCGCTTTGTAGGTGTTGTGAAAGACAAACGGACTATATGGCGTCTGAGCATAATCTCTGACTTCTTTCG
>JAZFNS010020007.1:127185070-127199786 GCA_037127165.1 Alloteropsis angusta | reverse complement strand
AGAGTGCGGCCTCGATCGATTGGAGGTCAAAATTTGTTATATCAAAATTGGGACATGCCAAAAATTTCTGTTAAAGTCTAGGTAAAAGTTACTAAAATTTAGGCTAAAATATAGGAGCCAAAATTTTGGCCTCTAATTGGTTTGATGCTAAAATATACTCCCTCCGTCCCAAAATATTTGCTCATGTTGACTTTCAGGTTTCACGTTTGACCATCCTCTTATTCAAAAAAAGTTATAAAAATATAAAAACAAATAAATCATACTATAAGTATATTTAAGAATAAAACAAGTCATAACAAAATAAATAATGTATTCACATAATTTTTGAATAAGACGGATAGTCAAACGTGAAACCTAAAAGTCAACAAGTGCAGATATTTTGGGACGGAGGGAGTACTAGCTAAATTTTTAGGCATGCCTTGATTTTGGCTTGGCATATTTAGTAGCCAACCAATCAGGCCGTGACAAAGCTGAAATTAATTTAGACATACTGTACTGCTGGTTTGCCCAAAAAAAATACTGTACTGCTGGCACATAAAATAGACTTGAAAAAGAGATAGAGTGACAGATATTGGAGATAGAGTGACAGATAATTAGAGATAGAGAGAGAAGGGGAGGGAGAAGAAACTGAAAGATACAAAACCCCCCACATAGATAAGCGAGATTTTAGAGAGAGAAACAGGCCACTAGAAAGGAAGCGACTAGAGAGAGACAAGGAACCGGTAGACGAAAACAAAACAGGCCTATTTCCCCGTCGTCGTCTCCTCCGGTCCTCCCTCCCACTCAAAATCGACTCGCCCGTGTAGCTCTCCGAGTCCACCGCGCGCTCAGCGCTCTCTCTTCTCTCTCTCGACCCTCGCTTGCGCGCGGCGGATGAGAGATTGCTTCGTCGTCGCATCCGGTCAGGCGCAGGAACGGAGGTGAGCATGGCGAGCATTGCGCGCGGCAGATCGCGGCGGAGAGAGGGCGATGGGTCGTCGGAGCGGAATGTGGGGCGCTCCACCGTCCCCAGCCCCGATCACCAAGGTACGCGTGTGTCTACTTTCTTGCTGCAGATTCACACGACGCTCTTTGATTTCTCTTTTAAAATTTGGGGTTATTTTCTGCAAGATTTGTTTTTTTGGGGCGCAAGGAGTTCATGTGATGAAGATCTCGTCTTTGATCTTGGATAGTGATGGTTGTTGGGGTTATTTTCATCTTGCTTCGCCCTTAGGAGATTAGGATATTTTTTTTGTTTTCCCCAGCGTAGTTCTGGTGCTGCTATCGGGAGCTTGGGGTTGCTTGCACATACGTCAAAATCCATTTTTAGGTTTTCGTTTTATGTTCTGAAAATCCCATCTTTTCACCGTCATCTCCACTTCGTATGGGTGAAGTTTGGTGTTGGAAAGAACGTCCTTTTCCGGTTTTGCGCACATTAGCTAATAATATGATTTCCTATGACAATTAGTTCGGCGTAAATCAACTTAGTTCTTAAGATTTGACATAACTGAGTGAAAGGGCGTGCAATCTTTTCTAACCCCTGTTTTTGGTTGCGGGGACATAGCTTTCTCGTGGACTTTAAGTCTTAGTCAGGCCTTTATTGGAGAGAGAAAGATTCTTGCTTCCAATTTCAAACCATTTTGGCGGACAATTCTTTTCTTTTCTTTATTGTCCTTTCATTTGAAGCTGCAGTGGCCTAGATTCTGCACGAGTTCTAGGCCAATTTTAAAACCAAGCATGAAAAGGATGTAATTCCCATCCAGTTTTGCCGTTCTATATCATTGGATGCCTTGAATTATTGGAGTCCTGTAGATTGTAGAATTTATAGTTGTATAAATGAAATGTATGATGCTGTCAACTTGTCGATTCCCAGAAGATCACGCAAAGAAACCTCACTTGCCCGTAATTTGCTGGATATGCAAGTTAAAGCATTAAATTATTCTGTTCTGTGTACTCTTGTCTGTTGGATGCCGTGAAGGTTCAAGGCCAAGTGATCTTCATATGCTCACCGCCTAGCAAATGTATACTACCTCCGATTCTTTTTGTTTGACGTTCTCCACAGGTGAATTGAACTGCTTGTAAGCCAAAATTGTTGTCTGAAACGTCAAACAAAATTGATCGGAGGTAGCATCTGTTAAGCATGGATTTGTCACTTAGTCATATAAGACAAGTACAGCTACTTTAAGCCCTAAAGGTGAGACTTGCTTTGGATCCCTTCTGCTTGTTCTATAAAGTACGAGCTTGGGGTGGTAGAAGTTCATTCAACTGGCATATGGAATTGAAGCACTCTTCTTCATGTTCATATTCGTTGGTGGTCCTACAAACCTTGTACCTTGTCCCGTGTGGTTCTGGCTTGTTGCATCTCCTTGGACCCATGCTGTGATGATTAGTTGTGATGTGTCCTTCATATGATCTCCATGTGATGTAAGGTTATGCAGCTATACAGTTGTAGCAGCAATAAAATGCTTTTTTCCACTGCGGGCATAGCCTTGATTTCATTACTGGATGGTAACGAAAATTACAAAGTCTGGGGTCTCTAAACATACTGTGCACAAGTTCAGAGCTAGGAAATACAAAACAGAGGTCCGAACCAAAACAGCAATAACATCTAACCAAAACAGCAATAACATGTTTACATGGTAAGTACCCTTGGTTCCACCAGTATCGTCCCTAAAGAGTCAAAATGGAAACCTTTTTCCGTCATAAATGCTTAATCAGTGTTTGAGGTTGTATTTCTGGATTGAGCTTCATTGACTTAGTACTGTGCAAATGTTTCAACAGGTATGCTGCGGGTGTTCCAGAAAGTTAATTCTAATTTGCTGAAATGAAGTTCTTTGAGTTTATCAAGAAAGAAATGACACCGTGGAAACTGACTGCATGAACACTCTGAATTTATGTTTATGATGTGTATGCTCATTTTAAAGTACCCTTCTCTTAGATGTGTGGTTCTATATTAATTTCAGTAAATTATGAGTTATGTTTCCTTATGAAGATTGCCTGATCAAGCTTAGCAACATATATCTTCATTTTACTTCTAGGTAGAGTTTAGGAACAAATGAATTGCATGTATGACTTTCCCCTCCTGGTCTTACCTTACAAATCCAGTTCTGCATGAAATACCTTCTGCTTGACATGTCACCATCTTACTGTTGTTGCCATTGTGTTTTTTGACATGCAGATACTCATTACCATTTCTTTGCTTTTGAATTCAGGTGTTCCACCTTTGAGGAAACAAGCAAATTATCCGGGGATACTATCTGATTCTGTGGTGAGTTATCTGTATTTAGTTGAGGATTTAAATCATATGAATATGTTTCACATTTTTGGATTAAAGAGCTTAAGACTTACTGAAACTATGCCATAAAACTGACAGCATAAAACTGAGATGCATTATGCATATGCTATTGATCTAATTTAAACATGTCTTAAATGGTACATTTATTGTGTTAAGTGAACTTAGCTGATAATTATTTATGAGAATTAACGGTATTTCATTTGCATCTTCATCTGTTAAACTTTATGCTATCACTAACTGATTATTTGTTGAACTTACTGTGCCAGTGTAAGAGCTAACTGATGAATTGTTATGCCCTCTTTCCTCCCTTTCTCAGTTTGCTTCAGCAAGCAGGCAAAGTAGATCAAGAAAAGCCAGTGTTGTACCGATGAAAATGCTAATAGACGAAGAGTTCTCAAATGATGTCAATGCTAGGCACATTTCACCAGGTGCTGTAGGGAGGCTAATGGGTCTTGATTCACTACCTTCATCTGGAACCCATAACCAGCACAGATATGCCCAAAGTCATGCACCAAAGACTTCACCTGGTGGTTTTTATGAAGACATTCCACATAGGAGAAGCGCAGATGATATCATCGATGTTTTCGAAGTTATGGAGGCCAAAAAAACAAAGATGCACCAGAGTCCAAGATCTAAAAATGGAACTACAAGTTCCAGATCTGACAAGGCTGACAGTGCTGATGTAGATTTCATAAGGCAGAAATTTATAGATGCTAAGCGCCTTTCTACTGATGAATCCCTTCATATGTCAGAAGAATTTAACGAGACACTTGATACATTGGTATCCAACAGGGATGTTTTGTTGGAATTTCTTCAAAAATTTGATCCTGTTGTCAGAAGGGACCTGCATAAGCGTAGTTCTCCATCCTCTACTGCAAACTGCATAACGATATTGAAGCCATCTCGAAGAAATCAAGTTACTGGCACCGAGAGCAACTTCAACGAGCAAAAGGAAGTGAAACATTCTTCAAGGAAGCCATATTCTAATGTTTCCTCTCAATCCCTAAAAGAAGCATCTGGTTCATTGAGGCAGAAACTGTCAAGGTCTGGTCACCAGGAAAATACTGGAAAACGAGGCTGCTCCACTCGAATTGTTGTCTTGAAGCCAAGTCTTGAGAGACCTCATGATATTGAAGGAGCCCTTCCCCTGCATCAAGAAATCCCTCATTTTGAGCATAGTCAGCAAAAAGAATGTCAGGATGTTGGTAGATGGAGTCCGTATACTGAAGATTACATGTGTCAGGTGCCCCTTGGAGATTCTGAAACATTAGGACGTATTGGGAAGGGATCTAGAGAAATTGCTAGGGAGATCACCAAACAAATGAGAGCTGCCAGGGGTGGAAGTAGGAAACATGTCAAACCAGAGGTCATAACTTTTGCTTCAGACGTAAGGTCACAGTTCCTGCCATCTGTTACTAAGCCCAAGACTCCAGAGACAATTCATAGATCTTCTGAGGCATGTGATGTTTGGGCTTCTTCCAGCTTCAACTCTTCACCAACATATTCTACTGAAACATCAGTAAGCAAGGAAGCAAAGAAACACCTCTCTAACAGATGGAAGAAGACCCATCAGTGTCAGGATCAAGTAACTGATAGTGATGGCTTCAGCACACTAGGGGATATGCTTGCTCTCTCAGATCAGGATGCATCAAAAGTTGCTACCCATAGTTTGGCATACAGGAAATGTCCCAAGGGGGAAGTGCAGATTGATAGAATGCAAAGCTCATGCATATATCCTCTTGGCATCAGCAGCAATGATGGTTGGAGAGACATGGCTACTAGTAGATTGACAAGGTCGAAGTCTCTTCCGTCATCCTTGGTCCGCGGAGTTCAGAAGTCAAACAATAGAAAAAGAGCTGGTAGTGTTAGGTATAATGAGTTTTCGATGCTTAAAGATGTTCTTAAGGTGGGACCCCACTATTCTGAGTATGCATGTCGTGGCATGCAAAAACAATGTCTAGGTAGAGACTCTACAATCCATGGTAATGAATTTGATCCAATGTCCCCGGATAATGAGGAAAGAATGGTTGTTGAACGTGAGATACACGTAAATTACGAGGAGCCAGTTAATAGTACAGCCGTGGCAGATACATCTGAACAGTCACTACATCCTGCAAATCTTGACCATGAACTAGATGGAGTAGGTGTTCTGGATACCAGTTCAACAATCCCTGGCAGCAACACAATACCTCTTTCCTCTTCTGGACAGAACCAGCAAATATGTAAACAGACAGCAACAGCATTAGATGACTGCCTTCTTGATCCTAATCTTGATGATCTGGTGACTGAGGTACAAACATGTTTATCACATTATTTCTTTCCTCCTGTTCCCTCTAGCAAGTCTTCAATCATGTATGCACTTTCTTTTGGACAAACCGCTTGAATTTCCTCTGGTACGTTTATATATTAAGGACTTAAGGTTCCAAGATAATGTTCCTTCTTTCTTTCTTTTTTTACCTTTATTTGCACGCACTAGTTACTATGTTTTGCTAGAAGCATAAAATGTGCACTACGCCATTTGTCAGAAGCACCGATTTCTCTGTTTTAACATGTGTATACTATCATATTGCCTTTGGGGTCATTTGGAGGTTTGCTTTGGTTTTTCCATGTCATTCATATTAACTTCTAAGTGCCGAGTCTCATACTTGGTCCCCGTATGAGATGAGGTGATTGTTAGGGGACTATCTTTTCTCTCTATAATACAAAGAAGCGCAGCTCTCCCGTTTTTGAAAAAAAAACTTCTAATAGTTTTCAATTCAGGATGAGCGGATTGAATACCCTCAAGCTGATGATTATCCAGCCATTTGTGATCCCTGGATAGAATCAGATTGTCCTGGGGGGATTGATCATCGCCAAGGAGATGACAATCAAACCATTTGTATTCCACCTAATGGATCAGAAGTGCCAACGAGCTCCAACAAAGATGACCAGCAAAGTCCAGTGTCAGTTCTTGAATCTTCCATGGATGCTGAAGATGTTTACTCAGGAGATTTTGGGAAAATTAGCGCAGATCTTCAAGGCAAGTGGTTGTTGTTTTTTTGCTGATTTGTTTTCCTTAATCTCAGTTCTTGAATTTGATTTATTGTAAATATTGCAGAGCTCAGAATGCAACTTCGGCTTCTCAAGGAGACTACAAACAGTGGAGATGACACCGAGCTTTTTATATTGAGTGATGATGAGACGGCATGTCAGCCACTTCCTGAAATGGAGGAATCCCATGCATTTAGGGATGAAGAAGAGAGGGATTTCTCCTTCGTGCTTGATATGCTTGCTGGTTTGGGCATTCATACTGCCAACCAGGATGAGCTGCTTGAAAGCTGCTACTTTTTGGAGTGTCCCGCAGGCCTTGATTTATATGATGACCTTGAAAAGAAGTACAGCAGCCTCATTTTATGGCCGCCAGCTGAGAGGAAGCTATTGTTCGATATCACAAGTGCTGTTCTTGGGGATATAATTAACTCTCTATTGCAGAGTTGCTCAAAGGGTTTGTTGAGGATGTGGTCGCCTGGATGGGACCAGGAAGAGTTTGCTGAGATGGTGTGGCAAAGGGTGGTCCAGCTACGGCAAGAGATGGAGTTTGATCAGGAAGGCCTACTCTTGAGCGTAGAGTGGGCTGGTTCTGAGGACGGTGCCTATCTGGTCGGCAATGATATTGGGAGTATCCTGCAAGAAGATCTCCTTGAGGAAGTTGTAGCTGAATTCCTGGGGGTAGCTAAATCTGCCAAGCTCCGTGGCTAGAAATGGCCAATGTTTGCGTCAATAGCCATTGTAAGCATATGCACATGGGTTGATGGTTGGTGAGAATCTGGCGAGAAAGGAGTCCTCAGTAGATCGCTGGAGAGACTTGAGGATCCAGGAATTCACTCCATTGCTACTGAAGTGCATGGTCGAAGATGGCTGTAGGTAGGTTGGAGCATCAAACAAGCGGGATCCCCAGTTGGACCTGGTTGTATATTGTATATGTCACCATTTGCTCTCAATAACGTAGTCGAGGAGGCTTTCCCTCAAAACTCTGAAAAGGTGGATTTTTCTTCTTTTTTCTTGGTTGGCATAATGGTGGAATAGAAATGTACAATTTTGGTATTAAGGTACTGTGTAAATTAATCTCATAATCTCTGATGACATTTAGTATGTTCATTAATACATGCAATAATAGCAGTGTTAGTTCAGAAATTGTTATCCGCCAATTGTAGTTTTTTTAGCATCGCCAATTGTAGTTCTCGTGCTGTTGTGCTGAGCCATGCAATAACCATGCTCGTCTGGAAGAAGGCAAGCAGCTATGCAAAAGAGCAATGGCCAACCCTGTACATGGAGAGCTCAGACGCAGGGGACATGTGGCGCCGCGCCTCGGTTCATGTCCCTCCCTCAACTGCTCCTCGCTTCTCAGAGGTTTAGGTTCCTGGACGTCCTCGCACAACTAACGCACAACACCACCAACAAAACCACTCCACCATGCCCCCTCCCTACCTGCACCTGCAAGCCTGCGACGCCGCACGCCCCGGCACCGCGACTCCTATAAAAATCTTGCAGCTCGCAGCGCCATGAACAGCAGACACATCAGTGATCCACCAACCAACAGCTGATTGCCTACACGACACATACATACGCTCTATTCCAGTGACATTCAACTCTGCTCTGCAACGCGGCCGTTGCCGTCATGGCCAGGAACGCGGCGGTCTGCCTGCTGCTCGCGCTCGCTGTGGCGCACTGCGCGTTCGCCGGCCGTGTCCTCGACGAGCAGCCTGCGTCTCCAGCGGAGGCTCCCCTGCCGGCCGACCCGCTGCCCGCCCCCACGGAGCCCCCCGCAGACCCAGTGGTGGCGGCGCCAGCGGCCGGGGGCTATGCAGGAGCTGCAGCGGTGAACGCAGCAGGAGCCGGCGGCGACCACCCGCTGCTGACGTTCTTCATGCACGACGTCCTCGGGGGCTCGCAGCCGTCGGGGCGCATCGTGACCGGCGTGGTGGCGAGCGCGGCGGCCAACGGGCAGCTCCCGTTCGCGCGCCCCAACACCAACATCTTCCCGATCCAGGGCGCGGTGCCGCTGCCGCAGGGCGCCACCAACCTCATCAACGGCAACAACGCGCCCTACGTCGCGGGCCTCGGCGGCACCTCCGGCACCCTCGTCCAGAGCAACGGCAACCCCGTCAACGGCGGCAACAAGAACATCCCCTTCGTCAACGCCGGGGACCTCCCGTCGGGCGTCACGCTCGAGAGCCTCCTCTTCGGCACTACCACCGTCATCGACGACGAGCTCACCGAGGGCCACGAGCTCGGCGCGGGGGTCATCGGCAGGGCGCAGGGGTTCTACGTCGCCAGCTCGCAGGACGGCACCAGCAAGACCATCGTGCTCACGGCCATGTTCGAGGGGCCCGAGGCGCCGCACGGCGACACGCTCAGCTTCTTCGGGGTCCACCGGATGGCCGCGCCCGAGTCCCACATCGCCATTATCGGAGGCACCGGCAAGTACGAGAACGCCAAGGGCTTCGCCGCTGTCCAGACGCTGCACCCCGGCGACGAGCACACCACCGACGGCGTCGAGACTCTCCTCCAGTTCAACATTCACCTCATTTGAGCTGCTCCATTGCAAGCTCTTGTCCTTCCAGGTTACCATGCTTTGCAGTTTCGTGCAATGTCTGTGTTCTCAAGTACTTCACTTTTCTGCCATGTATGATGTACGTAATGCAGTAGGTGCTTTGATCTCATCATCACATCGTATTGTATGGTGTAAACTAAGCATCTTTAGTGCGAATTTACGAAATCTCCCAGGAAAACAGTGAAATGAGAATCTGAAATCCTAAAATGGAACTGAGTGAGTTGCAAAAACAGCATATAAAACAAAAAAAAATACACTACTTATGTGGACCTATACTGTTCACTGAAAAGCTACGGTTTTGATTAAAAAATTGAACATGTAATTCTATGGCAAAGTTTATGTATCGACGAAGCCTAAACCAAAGAACAGATGTCCTATCTCCAAGGAATTTTCCCTTGAGGAATCAATCTTAGGCAAGTGGTCCATCATCTGAGCTTTGTCAAGGCACCAAAAAGGGATCCGTCAGTATGATACAGTATTCTGAGTCCAGTAGCTCTCGATTCTCATTTCTCATCCATTATGCGTTTCTGGAAGTCCGACACCATACGCGGCAAGCCTTGTTTCAGTGAGATTTTAGGCTCCCAATTGAGAAGAGATTTGGCCTTAGAGATATCAGGTTTTCTCATGTGTGGATCATCTGCAGTGTTGGGTTTGAACTCGACAGATGCACCAGGGTCAATTGTTTCTTTTACCACCTGCGGTGAAACAGGGCAAGAACACAGGGTAATTTGGAGACAAGAACCCAAGGTATTTTGATAGAAGAATGGATAGCAAATTCTAGTGTCAAGGACAGACCTGTGCAAGCTCTAACATTGTAAATTCTCCAGGATTTCCCAAGTTGAAAGGTCCAATATGGTCACTTTCCATCAGAGTTACCAACCCATCAACCTATAAATTCGTAGATGTTTAAATTTTCCAGATCTGAATGCGGCAAACACGAACTTTCAGCAGAAAAATAAAACCTAGTCTACGAAGAACAAAGTCGAGGAAAATAAAGAACATTGCATGCTCTTCTGCATTATGGCGTGTCAAGTATTTGTCAGGGCAGGTGATTAGAGTTATGGCGCCATAATCCGTAGATGCATTATCTAAATAATTCTGGTATAAAAAAAACAAATGTGGTTCTGCATGTAGAAAGGGAGACAGAAAACCATGTTTAAGTACCAAATCTGAAACATATTGAAAGCTTCGAGTCTGTTCTCCATCACCATATACTGTCATCGGTTGTTTCCGCAAAGTCTGAAAATTAGACAATGTAGCAATACTGAAGTTTTATGATACTCTTCTCCAAATAATCAGAACCATAATTCGAGACAAACCTGTGCGACAAAGTTGCTAACAACTCGACCATCATCTAAACACATACGAGGGCCATATGTGTTGAATATGCGTGCAATTCTCACCTGAGGGAATCAGTCTTATGTCAAAGTTTCCTTCAAGAAGCGGCATACAGATAAAGCACACATATAACTCATAAGTAGAAGCAGAATATAAACAAGGGCAGTACCAAGATCTTCCTAAAATGGAAACCAACCATCGAATTTTTCAAAGCTCCAAATTACCAATGGATCTGGTCAATTAGCACTGTACCAATCTTTCTCAAATTTAACAATGGACCAATATTTGGATAACACTTTAATGACACATACTATAAAGATATCCATTTCATTCTGACAAATACATGGCCTAGTATACTTAATCATAATTAATACCCAAGATGAAAATAGTATATACAAGGGAGGGCATGGACTACTCATGCTCAATATTTGTCATCTGAAGTCAAATATTATATATGCGTGCAGCTCAATTACAAAACTAACCAAGACATTTGTTTGACCCTACAAGATTGGCATATAATAGTTTTAAAGGCCCTATTGCCCACAATATTCTGTATTTCCGATTCAGGAGCTGAAGCTTTACCGCAACACCAGCACCACGATGATAATCCATGGTAAGAGTTTCTGCTGTTCTCTTCCCCTCATCATAACAGCTCCTAACACCTGCACATTATATCATAGCGGGATATAGCACAAAGAAATGGGCCAGAGAGATTCAAATGGGGAATACTCCCAATTTATGTTTTGCTTATCTATGGTAATTGTCTGTTCCTTGAGACAAAACTAGCACACCTATGGGATTTACATGGCCCCAGTAGCTCTCCTTCTGTGGATGCTCAAGAGGATCACCATACACCTCGCTGGTACTAGTCAACAAGAACCTGGCCCCAACCCTCTTAGCCAGTCCAAGCATGTTCAAGGTCCCCATGACATTTGTCTTGTACATCATCGGTTAAGGAAACAATTCGAGAGAAGCGAGATAATAACAACAAAAAAAGAGGAAAAATTCAGGCTCTTCCCAGCAATGAAGACACAAAATTCCAAATTCCCAACGTGAAATGTGCATCATAGAACTGACATTCGGGAAACCTTTTTTAGATAAAGGGCATTCAGTAAATCCTATCCGTAAACATAAATTAATGAAGATAAAATCCAATTTATGTGAGGATGTGGACGAATTATGCGGCGGGAAGGATATGATGGTCTTGATGGGGTTGAATTTGTAGTGCACGGGGGATGCGGGGCAGGCGAGGTGGTAGATCTGGTCGACCTCGAGGAGGATTGGCTCGACGACGTCGTGGCGGATGAGCTCGAATCGCGGGTTGCCGAGGTGATGCGCGACGTTGTCCTTGCGGCCCGTGAAGAAGTTGTCGACGACGATGACGCTGTCCCCACGGGCGAGGAGCTTGTCGACGAGGTGGCTTCCGACGAACCCAGCGCCGCCGGTGACGACAATGCGCAGGGAGGGCTTCCGGACGCCAACGGGGAGGCGGCGCGCGCCGGCGGCGGCGGAGATGGATGAGGCGCCGCCGCGGGGGATTTTTCTGGCGACGGCAGCAGCGATATTGGTGGCCGAGGAGGAGCCGGCGGTGGCACGCGGGGTGAGGGAGGGGTAGAGGAAGAAGAATGAGGAGGCGAGGAGGAAGCCGAAGAGGACGAAGAGGAGGCGCTGCTCGCGGAGGAGGTAGGAGGCGAGGGTGCGGGAGAGTGAGGTGCGGTGGTGGTGCGGCCGGTGCTGCTTGCTCATGCTCGACTGCCGGTGCAGCTGCTTCATCGCCGGGTGGGTCGCGCCCTCTCGCCGGAGGCGGAGGCGGAGAACAGTGGTGGCGAGGTGAGGGGAAGGGAGGCGCCTAGGAAGCGGCACGTGTGATCGGAGGGGAGGCTGGTGGGCCCCGCAGCTGCCGAATCGAATGCGATACTTCCTGCCGCGGTGGCGGCTCCTCCGCAGATGCCGCACGTGGGTGGAACCGTTCTCTCTTCCTCTTCACTCTCACTGCTTAGCTTCGATTACAGATATAATTAACGAAAAGTAACATCAACAACGACCGCATAGCGCAGTGGATTAGCGCGTCTGACTTCGGATCAGAAGGTCGTGGGTTCGACTCCCACTGTGGTCGGTTTGTTTTTCATATTTTTTCCTTTTTGCTGATTTTATTGCTCTATTTTATACTGCACGGTAGGGTTAAACGGCGTATTGTGTGTTTTTTATTCATAATTTTATTTGGAAGAAAAGTAAGCGTGTCTTGTTTTGTTTCTGCATAACACTGTTTATTTTTTATATTTTTCCTTTTTGCTGATTTTATTGCTCTATTTTATACTGTACGGTAGGGTTAAACGGCGTGTTGTGTTTTTTTTTTTTGCATAACTTTATTTGGAAGAAAAATAAGCGTGTCTTGTTTTGTTTCTGCATAACACTGTTTGGAAGAAAAATAAGCAGTTCAACGGTCAGTCACGTTTTTTTTGGGTACACTTGTTAAAAGTCTTACATGATGGTGACAAACTGACGGCACATGAGCTAAAAAAGCAACTCGTGCTGTTAGAGCATCACGCTAATAAGTAAAGTCTTATGCCGGGTGAAATCCCCGTGATTACAGCCACGGTGCTACTGTGCACAGCAATTTTTTCCTAATGGGCCGTGCGCTTTGCTCTTTTGGCCCAAAAACAATTTTTCCTGTTGCGAGCCCGTGTACGGTGGTGAAATGGACATGTCTACGTTGGCCCACGGAGCCCTGTCTAACCTTCTGCTAGGGTTCTTCCCCTTCCCACACCCCTCCACTCCTCCCCATACGCCGCCGCTCCACTCCTCACCGATACCCGCCTCCGCCTCCGCCAGCGCCGCTGCCTTCCTCTCCTCCCCCCCCTCCGCCAGTGCCGCTCTCCTCCCCTCCTCTCCTCCGCCAGCGCCGCTCTCCTTTGCTACTCCACCGGTGCCGTGACACCATCTCCTCCCCTAACCCATGAGGCGCAGCGGCGGCGCGAGATCCGCAGGCAGCGGCGGCGGCGTGATGCGGTTCCTCCGAAGCGGCGGCAGCAGGGATGGCGGTGTGTTCATGGGTGGGCATTGGAGGTTTTGAGGCGGCACTTCTCTAGGAAGCAGTCAGTGGACGTGCGGCGGATCAACCCAGAGGTGCCCAAGGAGGAGGTCGTCGCCATCTTCGTCCGCCTCCTCCAGATAGTCAAGCCCCTCATCGTCTGCAACACTGGAAACACGCCAAGGTACAACAACGATCATCCGTCCCCTCCCCCATCTCTCTCTTCTCCTCACACAGCAGCGCAACGGCGGCAGCGCCTCCCTGTGCGTCGGCACGGACAAGGGCTGCATGATGCGGCTGCCGTGGATCCACATCCTGGTCAAGGGTTGGCGTGAGATTCCATTGGGGGCAAACCCTAGCCATTGCCTTCACCGAGATCTTCCGTGAGAGCAGACACAGCGGCCTCCCCTGTCCGCGCGGGGATGTAGATCCGGTCTGCTCCCCCATAGGTCATCCACCCCTGCCTGCAGTTCTAAATAATTGGAAGTTGTGGTGTCAGCAAAACTTCAAATGATTTTTTCTCCATTCTCCTTTTATTATCTTGCTAATTCTCCAGATTCCATGATACAACACTTGCTTATGTCCCCTGCTTTCATTGATTTGATAGTATATATGATTTGAATGTTGTAGTGTCATGGAGGGAGTAAATTCTGCAGATACTTCCTATCAATAATGCAGCTTTTTGCTGCCTGTAACTTGCTCAATTTATGGATTTGTTTCTTGCGTTTTTCTAGGAACAATTGCTGCAACGATACGGGGTAGCAGAGTTTGTCGACATGTGATGGAAAGAGTTCATGTTGCAGGCCTGCTAATGCATTAAGCAATTGTTTCCTTTACACCTAGCTTTTTCTTTTATCTTGGACATATCGGGCATTGTTGCTCTGTTTCTAATTCAGTGATGTGAATCAAATGTACTGTCACTAATTGGAGATAAAATTTGTTGCAGTTCTTCCAAAAGGAGTAAAGTGCATTGGCATTATCAGTTAATTTGGATTTTGATGAGCACAAAGCACTATTAGTAGGAAAAAAAGAAAAGAGAGCGCCCTCGGTTTGATTGCCTCCGCACGCAGCAAAGCGCGTGTTTAGTTCTGGGTCACGATCCACTGCACACGCAGCATTTACGCCCGTCTCATGGGCCGCCATTTTGAAGCTGAGGAAGTTCTTGCTCAGCCTTCCGATCCCTGCCAAGTACCACTACCTGATGCAGATCGGTGGCAAGCTCCACGCGGTGATCAAGTACAGCCCCAACAGCAAGGTGCTTATCTCTAAGCTTTCTTTTATTTGCTATTTATTTTTCTCTGTCTTGCCTTGCAGTCCACAGAAGTAGCCTCCTTCCACAATATTGTGGAATTTATTTTTGATTTCTCAGGTTTCAGTTTGCTGCGCCAATTTTACACGCATATCTTTTTTTAAAAAAATGTTATGATCTTGAAAAGTTATGTTTCCTCTCCATATTTTCTAATGTAGCACTATGACAGAT
>JAZFNS010020007.1:127165376-127175568 GCA_037127165.1 Alloteropsis angusta | reverse complement strand
CGGACCGGTTCCACCGGTTTCCGCGGCATCCGGACCGGTTTTGACCGGTAAAAAAAAAACCTGATCGAGAGTGGTGGGAGTGGACTCATTGACCTCGCCAACCAGCAAGTCAAGATAAGCTGTCCGTCGCAGCGGCGGCAGACCCACATCCCAAACCCGGGATCAAATGTGGTGTGGCAAATCTGGCATCTGCCATCTGGGGACTGGGATGCTCGAGCTCGACACGGCATTGCAGATCAGCAACCCGGCTCCACTCCACTAGTCCCCGACTCCCCTGCAGCTGCAGTGCGCAGCCACTTGCCCGCGTGTAGCTGATGCCCCGGTCCGGCCGCATTTCACCGGTTGCCTGCCACTAAAAAAAGGTGAAAGGCGGCGAACGTGTGTGCTCGGTGTGCGCGTCGGCGTCGGCCCATGGTCACGCGTATCGGCCCGAGGAGGCGAGGACGGGGGCCGGCCGGTGCACGTGTGTTTGTCTCGCGGGTGAGCGCGGCGGCGGCGGCGGAGCGGAGCGAGGAGGGCCCGCGACGATCCGGGATTCTCTGCTCCACTCCCACCGATGCCGATTCCCTTTGCCGGATGGTGGTGGCAGGGGCAGGGGCAGCGCTTGCCCTTTGCGATGCGACTTGAGATTTGAGCTACCAGTGGGAGGCGCACTAGCTGCAAGGAAGCTGCATCATCTACTACTCTACCGAGTGGGCTGAGTTTGCACATGTGCCTTGTCTTAAACAAGCATCTCGTGTGACCGAATCGTTAGGTTTGTGCTTAGAGTTTGGATGTCTAGGGTTTTATTATTCCTACGAGTTTGTTTCGTTCTTGGCCGAAGTGTAGAGCTCTGAATGGTTGTTTAGGATTTCCCTAACCCTTTTAGGCCTTATTTGGATAGAGGTCTATTGTAGGGTAATGAAGTGGATTGAGAGAGAAATAAACTAATTTTCCATTCATTCTCTCACACTCTCCTTCAATTTACTTGCTGCCAAACAAGCCCTCAAGTTGTAATATTAATGGCCTAGATGAATCTTGTTGCCAATTTCTTAGGTTTTTGCTTTGAAATTTGTTATCAGGAATTCTATGGTTCTCATGAGTTCTGTTGGATTTTTTTTTGAAAGAACCTTTTTTATCTTTTTTACTGAGAGAGTGCCTAAATAATGACGCAATGTTATAACCCTCCGAATCATTTTATTTTCTAACAGCTGTATTTTTCATTAGCTGACTAAATGTGTCCACTCTATTTTCTAATATAAAAGGACACGCAGCCTTAAATCCCACACTAGACGCGTCATGCGATTGACGCTATTTTTTCAACCCCAACATGATGTGCTTGCTACTATTACATTGGTGTCACATTCTATGTTGACAATCTTTACCGTAACATATTCTCCCAAGTCGTTGCGCTCTTTGTCAATATCTTTATCAGCATCGTTTTCTTTTCATCCCATGTTTATCATTGCTCCTATTATTTAGCAGTGATATACTATCGTCGAAGCCACTACCTATCCATGTCCACGTAGCCAAGTGCAATCTTATTGCCCTGTCCTATCGTGCCTTTGTCTCTTCCCCGCCCTACCTACTGTTGCCACCACCGGCAAACCTCAATGGCCACCCATCTAAGTTCATGAGCCACCAACATTCCCGAAACAAATCACCGAAAACCTCCACCTTAACCAAGAGTAAACTCTGTCATGTTTGCAAAATCTCGCCATTGACGAAGATGCCAACTTAGCTTTATTATTCCATTGATGGACATACAACTAGAGACGTTCATTACGTAATTATAAAAGTCGTGTAATTTTAGAGTAGAGGTTATGCTCAATTATAAAAGACCCTCCCCATTTTTTGTCAGAATCATAATTACCTCCCTTACTTCCATCGTATTGAGATTTGTAGTTTTATAGAGGTTTTTCTGGGAAAAAGTACGTGGAATTACCAGGAGACCTATATTGTTTATTTTTATAAAAAGAGCATGTGAGCCTGACAGGCAACAGGGTAGATAATTATTCAGTGGGGAAAGCGACAAATGGCCATATGCAACGCATACCGGCAGGTGGCCCTGCCGCACCAGGCCCAGCCACATAAACAAGGGCGGAAGCCCAAACCCAACCAAACGCCGCTGCGCTCCCGTTCCGACGTTCGTCCACACACCCAGCAGAGAAGACCGCGACGCGAGCCCACCCCACCAAGCCGAGCGCGAGCGCGAGCGCGAGAGCGAGAGCGATCCCTCCCGTCCGTGCTGCGCTCTGCCTCGTCCTCCTTCTCTTCCACCCCGTCGCTTCCGTGCCATCCGCGGCTCGCCTCCCCACCTCCCATTCCCGCCGCGCCGCCCCATGCCTCCCGCCCGCCCGTAGACGCCCGACGACGACCGCCATGGCCGCCGATTCCGGCAAAGGTGCCCGCCTCTTCCTTAACCCTCGGTTGCTCTGTCTCGATTCGTGTCCTCCTGATCGATCGCTGAGNGGGATCGCTGCTCTTGGCTTGCGCGCAGGGGTGGCCGACCTGGAGATCGGGCTGGCGTCGCCGGGCTCGGACGGGGCGCCGTCGCCGGCGTCCAGCGACCGGCCCGACCAGTCCCCGGCGCGGGCGGCCAAGCGACCGGGCCTCGTCATGTCCTTCTCCGGGAAGCGGCTGGACCAGTCGCCCGCCGCGTCGCCGTCGCGCCCCGTGCTCGTCATGTCCCACTCCAGCAACCGCCTCGACCAGTCGCCCGCGCGCCCGCTGCTCGTCATGTCGCGCTCCAGCAACCGCCTGGACCAGTCCTCCCCGGCGTCGTCGCCGGCGGCCGCGAGGGGACCCGTGCTGGTCATGTCTGGCTCCAGCAACCGGCTGGACAGCTCGCAGCCGTCGCCCACGGCCGCGGCCGCCGCGGCGCCCGTGCTGGTGCTCTCCAACTCCGGCAAGCGGATGGACCAGGCGGGGCGGAAGAAGTACGTCAAGCAGGTGACGGGCCGCCATAACGACACGGAGCTCCACCTCGCCGCGCAGCGCGGGGACCTCGACGCCGTGCGCCAGATCATCGCAGAGATCGACGCGCAGATGACCGGCACCGGCGAGGAGTTCGACAGTGAGGTCGCTGAGATCCGCGCCGCCATAGTGAACGAGACCAACGAGATGGAGGAAACCGCGCTGCTGGTCGCCGCCGAGAAGGGGTTTCTTGACATCGTCGTTGAGCTGCTCAAACACTCCGACAAGGAGAGCCTCACAAGGAAGAACAAGTCCGGATTCGATGCACTGCACGTCGCTGCAAAAGAGGGCCACCGAGGTGAGCATAAACCATTCTGATCCCAAGTTGAATTAAACATCAATCTCTTCTTCTTCTTTTTGACTTCATCAATCTTTAAACAGAACATGTACTCTGTTACTCTTTAATCAATTGCCAATATCAATTATTGCTATACTTGATTACTCTTAGTCTTCCAGTGTCCGGTGCTGAAATTAACCTGTACTGATAGAGTATACTGACTCGAAGTTAATCATCACTTCTAAATACAATTAAATCACAAGCTAGTAGTGAACAAAGCCTGCTTCCATTTTCAGTTCTTCTGTATGCTTGTGTTCTATAGAGAGAAATGGACTATTGACATTTGTTCATAGATATCGTGAAGGTACTTCTGGACCATGATCCATCCCTCGGGAAAACGTTCGGCCAATCAAATGTGACTCCTCTCATCACTGCGGCAATTAGAGGGCACACTGAGGTGGTGAACCTGCTGCTAGAGCGAGTCTCTGGGTTGGTTGAGCTATCAAAAGCGAACGGAAAGAATGCCTTGCATTTCGCAGCCCGTCAAGGGCATGTTGAAATTGTGAAGGCTTTGCTAGATGCTGACACTCAGCTTGCTCGGAGGACCGATAAGAAAGGCCAGACTGCTCTACACATGGCAGTGAAAGGAACTAGTGCTGAAGTTGTTCAAGCGCTTGTGAATGCCGATCCAGCCATAGTCATGCTACCTGACAGAAATGGCAACTTAGCTTTGCATGTTGCAACCAGAAAGAAAAGATCAGAGGTATTCTTCTGCCCCGTTTATCTAATGTAGAATAGCATTGTTGTTTAGTTTCTTCCATACAAAATGCAATATTCTTATGCTCACAGCTTCTGCTTGTCTCCTATTGCAGATTGTGAATGTGCTTCTGCTTCTTCCAGATATGAATGTGAATGCATTGACTAGGGATAGGAAGACTGCATTCGACATAGCAGAGGGCTTGCCGCTGTCAGAGGAGTCTCAAGAAATAAAGGAGTGTTTATCGCGTGCTGGTGCAGTCAGAGCAAATGATCTGAATCAGCCTAGAGATGAGCTCAGAAAAACAGTGACCGAGATAAAGAAGGATGTACATACTCAGCTTGAGCAGGCCAGAAAAACCAACAAAAATGTCTATGGTATTGCAAAGGAGCTAAGGAAACTCCATAGGGAAGGCATCAACAATGCGACAAATTCGGTCACTGTTGTGGCGGTGCTCTTTGCCACGGTGGCATTTGCTGCAATCTTTACGGTACCTGGCGGTAACAGCAACGATGGTGTAGCAGTAGCTGTGCATGCGGCATCCTTCAAGGTCTTCTTCATCTTCAATGCCATTGCCCTCTTCACCTCATTAGCGGTTGTGGTGGTCCAGATAACACTGGTTAGGGGTGAGACCAAAGCAGAGAGGCGGGTTGTGGAGATCATTAACAAGCTGATGTGGTTGGCTTCAGTATGCACCACGGTCGCGTTCATATCTTCCTCATACATCGTGGTGGGACGGCACTTCCGGTGGGCGGCACTTCTGGTGACCCTGATCGGTGGGGTGATCATGGCGGGCGTGCTTGGAACAATGACCTACTATGTGGTGAAGTCCAAGCGCACTCGTAAAATCAGGAAGAAGGTGAAATCAACAAGGAGAAGCGGCTCAAACTCATGGCAGCAGAACTCGGAGTTCTCTGACTCGGAGATCGACCGGATATATGCCATATGAGTCCAGTATCAGTTGGTTCCATCAAACCTTTTGGCAGTGATACAACACGAATGTAATTATGAACATCGATCACGACCCTTGAGATACTAGGGGGTTATCTTTGTACATTACAATAAGCTGGTGTAAAACTGCCATTCCCCTTGTTCCTGAACCAGCGGGGGGCGATGTTCTTGGCTGTATACTACTACAGATAGATGGTCATCAGAATATATATTATATACTACGCAGCTTGTGCCGTGCTCCTTATGCATGGCCTTCATCAAATTCATCTCAACCGTTTGTCAATTCAAATGACAGTAGCATGATATTTTTGGAAACCCTGCTTTTGATATTCTGTTTGCAGAGACGCATCCAAAGAGAAGAGGCAGAAGAACGGGATATCTTTTTTTTTCCCAGTCGTTTTCCACAGCACGTGAGAGGTGAGAAAAATTCCCCGCTCTGATATTCAGTTGCTTGCTGGTTTTTTTTCTGCAGGACAGGACAACCTGGAGTGAGAGCACTTGGAAGTCATGGTGATGGAGACCGGTGCAATCAGGACGGGGCAAGTTGCCATGTACTGAGAGCAAAGCCATGTCCACAACTTGATCGCCGTTCGTCTCACTCCAGTGTCTGGATTCTGAAAACCGCATGCGTGGAATGTCATCAGATGGTAAAGGGCCTAGAAGGAAACTGACACCAGAGGTGGTGGTTACGCTTACGCATAACCCAAAGCGTGAAAGCCGTGTGAAGTGAAGCCACTGACGGTAGACTCTGTTGACTTGCTATCTCCAAGTCAATGCTCATTACATGATTGGCCGATTGAATAGCAGGTGAAAACTGAAAACCACAGCAACCTGCAAGGAATTCAGGTGATATTTCAGGGTTCCCGATGGCGTCTGCAAAGTTTGCACTGATATAGGTGTCATTATACTCTTTCTACAGAAATATTGTTAGCTGTGAACTTTAACAGTTCAGAAAGGATGGGAGGAAAGGAACCCTAGTGATCAAAGCAGGAAAAGCTTAGGCTCTGCCCAACAAAAGGATGGGCCACTTTACAATTGTTACTGTCGTTTTCGTTCCTTCGTGACGAAGTTCACTGGGTGGCTCATGGATTGATGGACGGACGGAGGCTGGAGATCGCCAGTGCGCCACCACCGGAGCACGATTTCGCTTTGGAGCTTTACGCATATGCGAACCCTGTAAAGCTACACGCTTTGTAGTATGCAAAGGAGTAGGCTTTAACTAGTTTGCAGTACATTAGAACGTTCTTGTCGAGTCAGTGATACATTGGACGGATTTTGCTTTAAGGAAATATCATGAACTCTTTCACGTACTACTGTTTTGATCATTGCCATTGTGATGTTCTTACTCAAGATGGCCTGTTGTGATTCTGTTCATTTCGTTTGCTACCATCATTACATGTTGGGGTGCTGAGTTCATGAACTGAACTGAATATCGATGCTTCATATAGCGAAGGTGTCAGCATGAAGCGCAGGAGTCTCCGGCTTATCGCCTGAGCGGTTCGGAGTGGTCGGCTAGCAACGGGGAGTCGTCGGATGGCTCGGCAACCTCCTCCCAGACCGTTGATATGTCGGCATCTCGTTGGCAGCGTCAAACGGATGAGGCCGCACTGCACTGGGCCCGTGCCGCGTCAACGCCTTTCCCTCTCTCGTCCAAAACAATTTCGCAGTGTCAAGACCCGAACAAAAGAGCTGATAGAAAATGACACGGACCTCCTCGAACATGAAAACGAAAATGACATCCACATAAACTAAAGGTGCACGAGGAAAATAACAGAAGAAAGAACAAAAACATGGACTAGCCAAATTTATTTTACAAAAAAAAAAATCTTTCCTCACCTCACCTAACATTTGCATCGATGACCAACTGCTTATTAACGATAACTACTAGTATAATGCAGTGTTAGTTATGGCGCCACGTCACGGTTCACAATTAGGAATGCCCGTTTCTTAATTTAGACACGAGAAGAGGGAGAAAAAAAACGAGCACAGGAAGAACATTTTTAAAAAAAATCAAAAGGAAAAAAACATCTCCTAATTTGATTCCCATCCCCCATGCCTGCTCATGCGTTGATTCAACTGGGGATTTATTAATTGCGATCCGCCAGCCCGGCCCTTTTGTCTTCTCCCTCGCGACATCTCGTCACCGCGCGCTAGCTGCTGATCCGCCGCCTGTGCAAATGTGGATGGCGCGGGGCCCCATGGCTCACATGGACGCCGCGGGCCGGAGGGCGCGCAGAGCTCGTCGTCACGCCGGTATGTTTGTCCCTGCGGCCGGCCACCCATGTGTGCGTGTCTGCCCGCCGCCGCCCGTCGTTCCTGTTCGTGGGCGTGGGGCGATGCCAGGATGCCATGGCATGGCATGGCATGACGCCGCAGATTCTGTAGTCCCTACGCGATTCCGGATTCCCATCATGCTCGCGTTTGTTTAGGCCGGCCATTGCCGCTGCGATTGCTATGAATGATGCACTTTGCTTTTCGATCCGCTTCGGTTTCATATGCGCCATTGCTGACTCATCCATGGTTGGCTTTTCGTGGCGAGGTCTGAGGTGGATCGGAAGTGGGGGCGGCTTTTTGGCGGTGATCGCGTTCGTTCGCGAGGTCGAGGGGCGTTTGCTTAGCCGCGTTGCATGCCATCGGTTCCTAGATCTCTAGCCCAATTCTTGTGTGTGTTTTTGTGGTGCGAATTGTGTTGGGGGTGCATGTGTTTGTGTGGGTAGATGGAATGGGGAGGGCACTTGCATGGCCTCCTTTTAGAATTGGTTGGTTCAGACTTCTTCTTCTTTCTTTTTTTTTCGGTCGACTTTTGTACTCTCTTTTTTTTTCCTTCTTGGATTTTGTTTCCGCATTGAGCTGGGATTGGGTAAAGTTATTGTTTTTTGGAGGGGGATGGTGTTGGGGAATTTGTAGCCGGTGAATTTGCCAAGTGGGAGAAAAAAGGGACGTAAAGGCAGGAGGAAATGTTGCTACATGCTGATGTAGTAATGGGGGTCGTTTGTGGTTCGTCTTTGTTTCTTGCAGCCATTAGCTGCATTCTGACGCGTGTCCGAGCTTGACGGAGCCGGCGATGGACAGGCCGGCGGTGGCGCAGCCCGAGCCGGCGATGGACTCGCCGAGGGCGGCGCAGGCGGCGACGCGCCGCAAGAAGATGACCAAGCAGCTGACGGGGAAGCGTGACGACACGGCGATGCACGCGGCGGCGCGCGCCGGGCAGCTGGCGTCCATGCGGGAGATGCTGTCCGGCAAGGACGCCGAGCAGCTGGCCGCGCTGCTGTCGAGGCAGAACCAGGCCGGGGAGACGCCGCTGTTCGTGGCCGCCGAGTACGGGTACGTGGCCTTGGTTGCCGAGATGGTCAAGTACCACGACGTCGCCACCGCCAGCATCAAGGCCCGCAGCGGCTACGACGCCCTCCACATCGCCGCCAAGCAAGGGGATGTAGGTATTGTTTGTTGGTTCCTCATGATTGCCGCCATTGCATCGTCCTCTAGCTCATGCCATCCCCGAGATAGACTCGTGATCGATGCAATCTGTGTCGCCGTACGTGACATGCAGACGTTGTGAGGGAGCTGCTGCAGGCGCTGCCGCAGCTGTCCATGACGGTGGACGCGTCGAACACGACGGCGCTGAACACGGCGGCGACGCAGGGGCACATGGACGTGGTGAAGCTCCTGCTGCAGGTGGACGGGAGCCTGGCGCTGATCGCCCGGAGCAACGGCAAGACGGCGCTGCACTCGGCGGCGCGGAACGGGCACGTGGAGGTGGTCCGCGCGCTGATGGAGGCGGAGCCCAGCATCGCGCTGCGCACGGACAAGAAGGGGCAGACCGCGCTGCACATGGCCGCCAAGGGAACCAGGCTGGACCTCGTCGACGCGCTCCTCGCCGCCGAGCCGGCGCTGCTCAACCAGACGGACAACAAGGACAACACGGCGCTGCACATCGCCGCGCGCAAGGCCCGTCACGAGGTGAGAACTAACCGGCAGCCGCGAGCAGGTGAAAGAACGCGTCAGCATTTCTAATTTGGTTTGGGCGCCGCACAGATCATAAAGCGGCTGCTTGCGATGCCGGACACGAACCTCAAGGCGATCAACCGGTCCCGCGAGACCCCGCTGGACACGGCGGAGAAGATGGGGAACAACGACGTGGGCGAGCTGCTGGCGGAGCACGGCGTGCAGTCGGCGCGCGCGCTGAGCCCCGGCGGCGGCAACAAGCAGGCGCGGGAGCTGAAGCAGCAGGTGAGCGACATCAAGCACGAGGTGCACTCGCAGCTGGAGCAGACGCGGCAGACGCGGGTGCGGATGCAGGGCATCGCGAAGCGCATCAACAAGCTGCACGAGGAGGGGCTCAACAACGCCATCAACTCGACGACGGTGGTGGCCGTGCTGATCGCGACGGTGGCGTTCGCGGCCATCTTCACGGTGCCCGGGCAGTACGTGCAGGACCCGGGCAGCCTGGAGCCCGGGCAGGAGCTGGGCGAGGCCAACATCTCGCACCAGACGGCCTTCATCATCTTCTTCGTCTTCGACTCGGTGTCGCTCTTCATCTCGCTGGCCGTCGTGGTGGTGCAGACGTCGGTGGTGGTCATCGAGCGCAAGGCCAAGAAGCAGATGATGGCGGTGATCAACAAGCTCATGTGGGTGGCCTGCGTGCTCATCAGCGTCTCCTTCCTGGCGCTGTCGTTCGTGGTGGTGGGCCGCGCCGAGCGGTGGCTGGCCGTGTCCGTCACCATCATGGGCGGCACCATCCTGGTCACCACCATCGGCACCATGCTCTACTGGGTGATCGCGCACCGGGTCGAGGCCAAGCGGATGCGCACCATGAAGCGCGCTTCGCTCAGCCGCTCCCGCTCCTTCTCCTGCTCTGGAGTGTCGGAGGGCGAGTGGGTCGACGCGGAGTACAAGACCAAGAGGATGTACGCAATCTGACCAACGATGCTCGTTGCTGGCTGCCATGCTTCCTCATCCCTGCTGACCTGTGTAGCGAAGTTGCCGCGCCTCTGGCCCGGGCTAACATTTTTGTTTCCAAGTAGTTCGATCTGAATTATTCGATACAAGGACTGATGATGTAGCGAATAAATAACATTTAGAACACTGTGCGGATATTACTACTTTACTAGATTAGTATAAAAAACTCAATCTCCGAGCAGATTGTGTGATTTTGCACCTACTGTTCCTAACTAGGCCCGATGGGCTGACCTTCTTGGTTTTGCTCAGCATATGGGCTAGTCCGTGGCCCACAGCCTTGCTCGATGATGAGA
>JAZFNS010020007.1:127008594-127019692 GCA_037127165.1 Alloteropsis angusta | reverse complement strand
GTTCTGAACGTTCGGTATTTCCGTTTTGAATGGAAATGGGGGACTCCCTCGTATCAAAAAAATATGCTAGTTATTCTACAAAAGTGAAGAAACCTTCCGTTGTGATAATGGAAATGGGGTGATCTCGCTTTAAAAAAATGAACAAACCAATTTATATCATCAACTAATAAATCCATAACATGCAATACTATAAAATAGTGTTACATGGCGAACAATCCACAAAACATCATAGAACAATGAACAAATCAAATATACTCAAATATAATGAGGATTAATCCAAGATGTACCGAGAACAACACACAATGAAACAATAATTTTTGTTTGGGAACAATAAAAATAATACAATCAATAGGTTTTCACCACCAGAACTAAGTAATAAAGCTGAATAACACGAAACATAAGAAACATGAATTATAAACTATAAACTGAGAACAAATATTTACATGGGGATTCGAAGGCAAAATACATAGGTAAGAGGAAAATGTGGTAGGAAATAAATAGAAAAAGAAACCAAAATAAAAGGAAGCAAAGTGAAACATTATTGGGTCAAATTCGCCCGAGACTACTTGCCAGCACGAGACTCATTCAACGACGGATCATGGTGTAGCCGCATAAGCGACCTACTTTCATACTAGGGTGTGTTTAGTTGGAGGGATGTAATGAGACAGTACGCCGGTACGTGACAAGATCATCCTCTCTTTTAGGTGTGTTTGGTTGGGAGTTAGATAGGATAGGATGTCATCAAGAGGAATATTCTACTAGTATCTCGGATGAACGGATTCCCTACGGACAAGCTCACCGCGTGTGGCTAGCATTAGCCTCTGTCTCCCTCCCACACACTTCAATGTCCCTTGCCCTCATACCGTTCCAACTTCTCTCTTATGTGTGCCCGTTCTCGATGCCTGGAGCTTGCCTTAGTCTATCGGCCAGCCACCCACTACCCACCCACGGTCGGTCGATCTCGAGGTTCCTATGTGGCCAACCTCTATCGCTTTATCTAACATGTGGGGATATATGACCTAGTGCGGATGACATGTGGGCCCTATAACTAATGAAAGGATAATAACCTCTCCCCTATCTGTCCTCTATCCGTCCAACCAAGTAACAAAACTAGGACGGTCTGGTACCTTCAACTAAATAAATCACCCCATCTCTAAAAAGGTATTGTTACCGTGTACCACCAAGCTCGAGTTCTATCTAGCTTAAATCTGGGTGTCTATTTCATAATACTTAATAAAAACCACATTTTCTAGCCTGGTTTGTTAGCTCGTTACAGAGTGGAGCTAGCAAACATGGCTACCATCTGCAAAGATTTAAGCCATTTTATGTGGTTGAGGTTAGACTTTTTTTAAAAGAAAACCAGATTTTCTTATTTTTAATGGAAACCACATTATCATAGTTTCTCCTACTTTTATTTTCCCCCGTCGTAACCAAACGTATCTGTACACGCTTGCCATGGTGAGGCCATCCCTAATGTACGCCGGATTAGCCTACTCGTAGCCGAGTCCGAGAGACAGAACCCTTTCGGACTTCTTGCGGCGGTGAGGTGTCTCGCCATATAAGGCAGGGCACAGCCCGCAGGGCCGTACGTACCAAGCGTACGTACGGGGGACTCGCTAGTTCATACCAGGCGTCGGCTAGCCTCTTGCTTGCGTACGACCATGGCGCCGCGCGCGCTCCTGACCTTCACATGCTTCAGCATTGCTGTTAATAATGTTGTGCTCCCGGTCCAGGAGGAAGCCGCCGTGGCACATGGAGCCAAGAAGCGGCGCTGGACCGGAGACCTCAGGCGGAAGATCCTAGCGTCGGTGAGCCGGCAGCGGGTCAAGACGGTGGAGGAGGAGGGGGACGTCGTCGACGTGGAGAAGGAGAGGGTGCCCGAGCCTAAGGCTGCGGAGAAGCAAGTGACGGCGACGCAGCGTTTGCGACCGGCTTTAAAGAGAGGCGGCAGGGCCCCTCGCGCCGTTGGTGCACCGGAGGCCGTCGCCGTCGCCGGCATCCGTGACAGGAAGGGCCTCAAGGTCCGCTTCGACCTCCCGGCGGAGGATACCAGTGCGCCGCCGGTCAAGCCGTGGTTCCCGACAGGAGTGCTGGGCCAGCCGCCGGAGAGTTTCAGGCACTCGGGTCCGGAGATGACCGCCGCGTTCCTGACGACGTCACTGACCGCCGACGCTGTCAGCGCGAGGGCGATTGACATTGACCATGAGCTTGTGGCCCGCTGGACGGAGAGGAAGGAGGCCCGCTCGCGCCGACTGAGGTACCTCAGGGACCATTGCCCCTTTCGAACGGAGGACGACAAAGAGGGCGAGGAGAACGCGCCGGAGACGACGACGACGCAACCGGCAGAGTCCTGTCACGCGGAGGAGGAGCCAGCGCGGGTGAAGACCGGGCTGCAGTTCGACAGTCCGGAGTCCGAGGACGAGTTCGTGAAGGCGATCCGTTCCAGGTACCTTCTCAAGGACGACTTCATGCAGCGGCTGCAGAGCCGGAGGGCCACCAGAGAAGGCCCCGCCCCGCGGCTGTCCAGGAAGTGAAAGCTTCGTGAAAGTGTGGTGTGGAGTCGGATGGCCATTAAAAGAGATGCCGAGACGGAAGCTCGTCTTATGACATGTTTGTATTCAACTTCTAAAGTGTAAAAGTCCTAAATTTTGGTCTAAAAATAACTTTGAAATTAAACGGTAATGCTAGCATTTAGACGTTTGATGTGTCGGACGCCCTTCCCACTAACCGTCTCTTCCGTTATTCCGTCTCCCTCTGGATCCCTCGTGCTGACCCCTGTCCCCTGCGGCTGTCGCGAGGTCCATCCCAGAACCGCGGACCCATCGAGGGAGGGAGCACCCCGCGGTATGGGAGTCGCAGCGGCGAGCGAGAGGGGCGCGCGGGCCCTCCTTCCCGGCGCCGCACCGCCGTCGATTGGCCCTCTCCCGTGCTCCTCTCTCCTGCTCCGTGCGCACCCTCGACGGGATTGCTGAGGCGCGGCCGCCACGCCACCCCTCGTTGGCCGCCCCTGTCAGGACGCCGCCCCAGCACTCGGCGGCTGCGTAGGGCAACAACGAGCCCCACGCGGGCAGCGGCATGTGAGGGCGGCCACGGGAACTTCGGGTCGGCGGTGCATGAGGCCGGCAGCGAGCTACGCGCAGGCGGCGGGCACCAGCCGCTGCCATCTCTCTCCTGTGCTCCACTATTTTCCAGCGTAGCCTCCTCCATTCATGTTTTATCTTCATGTTGCAAACGTGTATTTCAGATGCTTCAGATGTTCGAGAACAATGTTCCAAGTGTTCCATGTTGATGTTGCAAAATAATTCATGATGTTGCATATGTTTCACGCGTATGTTGCATTTTTACTCCTGTGCTCCACTGTTCTCNNNCTCGTGTCATGTTTTATCCTCATGTTGCAAACNATGCATTTTATATGTTTCGGATGTTCAAGAACAATGTTCCAAGTGTTTCATGTTGATGTTGCAAACTAGATCTTGATGTTGTGATGTTGCATATGTTTCACGCATATGTTGCAAGTGTGCTATCTGGATGTTGCATCTTTAACCATAGATTTGTATGTTTCGATCTACGTGAAACGGATGTTGCGACTGTTTTTTCTTCTCATTTTTCAATTGATTGCTTTAAACATGAAAATATTTTTTTTCAACTTGTTTGTCGATGTTGCAATCGTTAATTTTCGGTGTTGCAATCGTTGATTTTCTACGTTGCATATAATATTTTCAAATGTTGCGACGAAGTACCGGACCGTCCGACGGGAAACGTTACCATCGGACGTCCGTGCGCTAGCAGTGCCGGAAATTAAACACTATGAACTTAATTGGACTAAAGTGTTGTAGGATCTCTAGGAGCAAATCTAATGCTAAAAGATTTTTAGGACTAAATTTTAGAGCATCTCCAAGAGTACCAAAAAAATAAAGTGCTAATATACTAGTTTTGGGACTTGCTAAAAATTATTGGGAACAAAAATACACCATCACCACCAACAGTTCCCAAAAGTCAGTTACCAAAAAAAATTAAATTCCTACCACATCATCTGTTTGTGAGTCCGGCTGCTATTTTTGCACTAAAAACTGCCGTGCTTTGCCCCATCATCTGTAGGGCGATGGGAGTTTGATTCATCAGCAAGAAGTTTGACATCCGCGTCAAAAAAAAAAAACAAGTTAAACTAATTTGGTAGGCAAAACAACAACCAGCTTATCAACAGAGGCACATCCATGGCCATGACGCCAATATCTATGCAATCTAGACATGATGGTAAGTAAACTGCACAAATTAAAACCTAGGAAGAACTAGCAGAGTACACTGGTCCACAAGTCAAGGGAGTGCTAAGAGCTAACATTGACAGTATAAACAATTCCAATCGAGCAGTTTGTCATCCTTGGCGCTGTCACTCGCAGGCCACAGGAGTTTTTTTAGACTTACCGGCCACAGGAGTTCGTGATAAAGAAAATTCACCCTCCATCCACGGGCTGCTCATCTAACATTCTAGCCTTGTCCAGCACAGTGCACACGTCTCCATCATCAGGTTCACAATCCGATCGATGCAGTAGCTCCGGACAAGCTTCAGGCACTTCAACAAGATTGCAAACTATTTGAATCACCAAACTAAAAAACGGTTATGAAACATGTGTCATATCTCAAAATCTCAAGCACAAAACAACTTGTTTTTTCAGAGATCCTGGATCACTACGAGGTGAGAATTCCAACTCACTTACCTCGTCCATTCACAACGAACGTCAGTAACTTAATGGACTATTACATGATACTCTGATTCCTGGCCCGCTGTTCCAATCAACCTTTGTATTGTGAAAGCATGCAAACTGTCCATGCTCCATACTACTCAAGAAAGTGCTGTAGGGAAGANGAGAGCGTACGATCACTTGTTTTAATCGTCATCACCTTTGCCCAGTACTGACAAAATAAACATCCAGTTCCTTAGAGAGTTGGACCACACAATCACTGGGTCCTCCATGTCCTCCCTGGTGGGTGCTGATACCTCCATATGAACATTCCATNTAACAGACATACCCTTAGGGCAAATGAATGCACCATTGGAGTAGCATCAAGAGGAACAACCATAGAGCCACTCTTTACCTCATCATTACCTTCAAAAGAGGAAAACTCTAAGAAGGTATGTTGCACAGACTCACCAATACTCATGCGGAGCCACAATCTATGATGACTAGATATGTTCCACAGAGATATGTTGAAACTGACACCCACCGGTAATCCACAGATGTATGATAGTGGGTTTTCAGAATTGTTATCACAAACTTGCAACTCCGCTCTTAATACCTTAAGCATTCCAAAATCTGTTGGTGGTTTTAGATGGAAGAGTTCAAACAAAGTGCGAATGTTGCCTATCACAGTATCACCAATAGGGTTGGCAGCAAAGGCTTTCTTAATTTCTCTGCTGAAGTCAGACAGCTCACAGGACCCATCAGCACACAGACCTTCTAAGCGATTAATTACCCAATGCAACTTACCAAGAAATATCTTTGAACAAGCTTCAATCTTCGAGAATCCAAATAAATGAGCTAACAAAGAAAGCTCCAAAACCTGAACCTCCAATTCTCTATTTAATCCAACATAACAGCACTCCATCCTTCTTACAGATATGTCCAACTTCTCCAGTAAAATATCACGTGATGTGAGGCCAAAAGTATAAGAGTTATCCAATTGAATCAACTGCCACATTTCGACAATCAACTGTATTGCATCAAGATACTCGCATAGAAAGCTCAAGAATGCACCAATTGATCCAGAAGAATTTTCAGCCAATACTTTTAGATCTTCTTTGCATGTTCTGCAATCAAGGAAAAAAACACAAAGATATCTGAAATATCGTCAAAATAGAGTTATTATATGGGCTGCAAGCTAAAGAAAAAAGGAGTCATTGATACCTCAAAATAGTCAGGGCTTCATAAATATTGCATGACACTTTCATAGTCCAGGCTCCTTCAACTGTTTGTAGTATGGATGCTATGGATTTCATTACCAGAACTCTATCTAAACACTTAGTTTTCTTTGTAGCATTTTCTATTTGGGCACCAATTTCCACTGTTTCAACTTTGCAGCTTTCAGATTCTCCAAACTCTGCAGACTTTGATCTGTTTCCCCAAAATGGCATTCCACCTTTATGGCACAAGAAGGATAAGAGTGTATCTTGATTAACCTCTTCTCCTAGTGCCCATGAGACCTTCCCCAATAGGCAAATTGCACGTGAGAAGACAATCGAAGGTATGTCCAACTTCTTGTGCTTATCATGAGAAAAAGGTGCTGAGATTGACACTATTAGCATTCCTTTGATCCTAGGTTTGTCCAAGATAAGATCTCCATCAGATGCCATAGCGATCTATGACATGCAGGTAAAGTAATATTAGAAAAAATAAAACCTAATAAAAGAACGCAAATTGGGATATCGAACCAGATATGGGTGTATCTAACTAGACAGTGATAACTGAATATCATAACAAATTTATGTATCGCAGTAAGAGAGGTACAACTAGCAGCAAATTCTTTGATGAAATGAAATAAACATAACTGAAAGTAGGAAATAAAGAATACCTCTTTGGCTAAATGTTTAGCTATGTTAGCTGAAAAGATCCCATGATTCTTACCAATGGAAAACAGAATACCATATATATCTTCTTCCTGCATGAAACAAACAAATAAATAAATACAGTTAAACCATATAAGACTAGTGTGAACTCTTACGTCAAATGAAATCATATACCAAATAAACTAGACTAATAGAGTGAATATTCTATATTATGATCCATGACACAGATGTAAGAGATAGCAAATAGTGTGATGATTGTTCAGCAAAGGTATGAAACTAGCATACCTCAGGATTTTTCTCCAAACTTGTAATGAGACCATCAACTGCAGATTTGAACATTTGAAGTTTGGGCAGGTTGACTAACCCAAGGATCTTGCGTGCTGCATCTCGAATTAAGGCATTGGCATCAACCAGCAAGCCAAGAAACTACAAAGACAATTACATACATAAGGATGCAAATCTTACTAGCATTTAGCAAGACTGATAGCAAATAATCATCTAGATTGATACATTTGATTATTTGGAAGATCTTTTAAACATGTGCAAATCTAGTTACAATTCATTAAGACTTTAGAGAGAGAACTTTTAACAAAAATAGGACTTGAACCTGCTTGATCTTTGGGTTATTAAAAGAATGCCATGAGACTAACATGTTAAATGCGATAGTATAGGCACAAAAAAACAATAAATATTTCATGATAACACTTGGAAAACTATGTTCATAGTTAATACCATATGCATGTGCTTCTCCTGCATACTCAAATATCCATATGTTGCCATATGAAATAGTGCTTGCAAAGTCTGAAGCCTAACTACTTCTGTATCATCATTCATCATANTCCATCAACAAGTCCAAGGCCTTCTCTGCATACTGACTAGAAAACTTCGCCAGTGCTCCCAATGATGTACAAGCAGCNTGTTCGCACCTGCAATTGGAAACAACAATAAAATAAAGCGGAAACAATTGCAATGTTAAAAAAAAATCATGGAAGAAGAGAAATGACAGAACCTGGTAAAATTCATCTTCAATTCCATGGGAAAAAATGCCAGCGGCACAGGGAATTTTTAACTTGGGAGGTAACTTTTGCCCGTTGATGATAGAACCACACATAGTGTCAGTTTTTATGACCTTCTTAGACAACGATTGAAGCAATACACCCTCAGAAACTCCTTGCATTTTACCAAGGGCGCTGAATGCTTCAATTCTCACTTTTGTACACATGTCCCTAGCCATGGAGCTAAGCTGAATAGAGAAGCAACAAAAGAGAAAGAAAGTGGTAAGAATTACAGTGAAATGGAACTTGCTACTTACAGATATGAAGTGTGGTGTTTCAATTGTACCTAGATATTAACCTTAATTCAGGATCAACACTCTCCATTTACTAAAAGGATTACAGATGATACGAATTTAATGGTAATCAGTGTGAAATATAAGTCTTATAAGTAATACAAAGCATCAAATGGTGTCCAAGGTCAAAACCATCTCGATGTACCATGTATCAGAGATTGCTTATTATTTTTGTCATTCAATCCTACTGTATTGTAATTGTGTAATGCCAACTCCAGAACAACGTGAGTGAACCATACCTGCAGGAAAATCAAGTCCAGGAGGCCACCATCGCCCTTGGCATCGACATCCATTCCCACAGCAAACTTCTGAGCCGCAAACTTTTGGGCGCATAGGGTTACCTATCCATGACACCGAGGAGATTAATTTCCTCAACGCCTCAATTTAAAATCCATTAACCCCACCAAAACGTACCAGCACAACAAATTACCAACAAAACGACTAACACCTCACCAATCGCACGACGGCCAACCTGACGCCGTCGTCGTCGTCCCTCATGAGCTCCACCGCGCACTCGTAGCAGCAATCCACGATCCCTGCGCCGACACCGCAGCTCGCGTCCACCTTCTCGAGGACCGCGGCGAGGCCGCGGAGCGCCTCGGCCCGCGCCAGCGGGTAGATTCCTCCGGCCATCATGACGAGCGATCGGACCTCAGCCTCGGGGTACGAAGCCGAGCCGCCGGCTGCTGGCGGCTCCACCCCAACCCTAGGCCGCTTGGTGATTGACGGAGTGGAATCGGAGAGGCGTTCATCGATGGGGCTGGGGCCAGGGTGTTTTCGAGTGGATGAAGGGGAGGAGGCGGAGGCGGAGGCGGAGGCGGTGGCGGCGGCGGAGGCGAGGAGGTGCGGGTCGCTCATGGGATTGGGAAGCCGTTGTGGAGCGGCGGGCGGGAGAGAGGAGCGTGTGCACCGGCGGGGAACTGGGGAAACGGGGAACGGCGCGTGGGAGTGTGGGACTGCTGTGCTGGGGCGTGGGGTTTTGGATGGAGTGAGAGACGGGGAGAAGAGAGGCAGAGACGTTTGCGATGGGCTTTTCCGTGTTGGTGACCACGGGCTGATGGGTCTGGGCCGTCTGGCATTGGCCCACCATAATTACTTTTGCTCTTTCCTTAAAAAAAACTTGTTTCGCCAATGGACTCCGATAAATTTTCGATTTTCATCATGGAAAGTTGAAAATATGATGTGGGTGCTTAAAAAAACAGTAAGGTCGGTGCTTTAAAAAACATGTGGTGGGCATATAAATTCAGTATTCATTTTTGTTACTTCTTTCAACTAGTACAGTAACTTGATCGAATTCGAACCTCGAAGATATTCACGTGCATCGAATAATTTATGAAACCACGCGTCTGTCAAATATTTTCACATGTGCCCTGCATATGGCGGAAGCTTGGAACAGTCTTCATGTGACAATCCTAATATTGCCTTTTTAGCTCGCTGGAAACTAGAGTAGATAGTGTTGGTAACCTATGGTTGACTTGGTTAGTAGGGTTGGTCAGACCATTCCTTTCGCTTCCACGCAAGAACCGTTGTGCAGGACATGATCGCAACAGGTTGTTTCGAAACCGAAACGCATCCCAGAAAAGTACCATGGGAGCATCCGGGCATGCTCGTGCATTTGATTCCAACCCTTTAATTTCCTTTTCGCCCAGAACTGCATTTTTTTTACCTGCATACTGAAAGTCCCAGATATATTTTTTCCTACGTTTCTCGGCCGTGAAAAAGAGAGAGAGGAAAAACGACATGCTCGATTAGTGCCTGACAGAAACAGAGTATACGGCTGGTAAGACCTGGAGCGTTGAGATACCGATAGGTAGATGGCGATTTGTTCACCACCTCCCTCGCGGACGTGACAAGAGCTGAAGACGGAAGAGCAGTGCAACAAGAAACGAGACTTGCAAGCTTTCGCGGACCGCGATTTCTAACGAGAGCGGTTTGCCCATACCATACGTGGTGCTGTGCAAGAGATTCCAAGTAACGAGCTAGATTAGACAAGTGATGGATGGGCATAGCCGGGCAGCTTGCACCTAAGGCACCATTGTTAATTCCAGAGTCCGCAAATTCTGGATAATTATCGTGGCTCATAACATAGTGGGTGATCTGATTCTCTGAGGCGAGTAACCAAGCTAGTGTGCAGGAATAGCCCGCCGTCATGCGCTACAAGCATTCTCTCATAGTCTCATCTCAAAAAAAAAGCTAACACAACCGGAAACCTTTTTCTAATGTTGACTTGGACAGCCCCTTATTCAGTAGAGATAATGAATTGTTTAACAATCGGTCTCGATTAAAAAGATCCATGGACAGAGCAATCTCGGATGGTCCAACGATGTGCTGCTCCAAAACAAGGTTGATTTCAGTTCGATTCGTCCCCTACAATTCCCGGCTTTGGCCAACACCTCGCGCCATTTGGTGTTAGCTGCCCATTTGGTGGGCTTTGGCTGAGCGACGCTGAACCACCCGGCGCTCCGATCCATTCCTCGTGCACACGCGCGCGCGCACACGCCACGCTGTGGGCGGGGGAGCTCCACCCACCACACCCACCGCCTTGACCGCGCTCCGCTCCTAAACCCAAGCTAACCCCTCCCTCCCCCGTCGCCTTCGTTCTTCTCCCCCCGCATCCGTAGCGGCCGCAGCAACTTAACCGATTCCAACTAACAGCGAGAAAACCCGGCGTGGGGGCACCCCGGCAGCTAGCCAATCTCCCCTTCTCCGATCACCAACCTGGAGCCACTTTTTTGACTGCTCCAGTGAGTAGCTATAAGAATGGTTACTAGTGTGATCCTCGGAGTCCAAGCCAACGCCGAAAACCATCCTCTTTGCCTATCTCTCTTTCTCCACCGCCACGGCTGGCAGCGAGGTCGGGAGCGGGGTTCGCCGGCCGGCCAGCGAGGGCGAGGGGCGGCGGGAGCGGTGAGCTAGCTAGCTAGCGCGGCGAGATGTCGCGGTTCGTGGACAAGCTGCCGTTCTTTGACCGGAGGTCGTCGCCGATGGAGGAGGCCGACGACATCCCGCGCAACGGCCTCCTGCACATGCACCACCACCACCAGCAGCTGCCACCGCAGCAGCTGCACCACAGCGGCCTCCTCATGCAGCCGCAGCCGTCGCCGCCGACGAAGCAGTCGTCGTCCACGCTCGCCCAGCTGCTGAAGCGCGTCAACGACGCGCGCAGCGACGCATCGTCGCCGACGTCG
>JAZFNS010020007.1:124688731-124699929 GCA_037127165.1 Alloteropsis angusta | reverse complement strand
ATTCCACGGATCGGGTTTTTGCGGGTGAAAGATTCGAAGTATCCAACGGCCTAGAACGAAGGTTAGGCCTCCTCCAACGGACGGCGACATCGCAGGCAAAGCTAATTTTTTAATCTATGAACAGTGCAAAACATGTATCGCTAGCGCTTGGTTATTCGATAGCGAGAACGCTTTCTTCCTCACGCGCACGCAGTCCGAGCCTTCTGCTGCGTCTGTGCCGGTGGTCGATTTCGCCAACACCCAGCGAAACCTTTGGAGAAGGCCTTATGCAGATCTGACGGTTAACGGGTTGGCGGGCGACGTGGCCCGATCCACCGCCCGCGGTTTGGTGCGTAAATCGTATTAAGAGATAAGGTCGTAGCTTTGTTCTACGTCAAACATTTATTATTTTAGCTATCAATTCCCATAAAAATGTATGACTCCAAATAAAAATGGTATATATTATCGGTACACACGTGTGGAGGAACGAGCGCGGAGGTTTGTGGTCAGGATATTTTGTAGGTGTGGAGATCGTGTGATAATGGAAAGGAGGGAGGGGCAAATCCCCTTTAAAAAGGGGAGAAAAGCAGAGTTAAAGGAGATTGGAAAAAATTAAAAGGAAGGGGAATGGAAAGGAGATCTGTTAGAGACGATTTTTTCCATCTTAATTATCTTTAACCAAAAATAAAGGTAAAGGAGATTGGTTTTCTTGGAGATGCTCTCGGTCTCTCGGAGTTGAGACGACGGTACATGTTGATTTTGATTAAATTGAAGGGCCTTTTTGCAAAAGTGTATAAGGACAGCTGGCATCATGCGGGGCGAAGCGTTGTGGTGCCTCCGATACCTAGGAGGTTTTAAGAAACCCGGATGTATTACTTTGGGCTCTTTCAATTTTAAAATTTGATTGAGAAGATAAGTCGGGCAATGATCGATTATATTTGTATGTTATGCGAGGTTAAAAAATAGTAGAGGAGCGAACTAAATGTTGCTTACGTTTTCATTCTCTTGTGGTGGAACTTGTCCACCTAGGTTGAGCCTTCGACTCGGCACGGGTGTTACATTTAATTGAATTTATTTCAGGATTTAACAAGTGCTATAATTTTAGTGGTAGATGATGTACTCGTCGATAACTTCGTCAATCTCGAAATCGAAACAGCCAGCTCTCTCTCTCTCTCAAAAGTGCTTATAGGGTAGCGTTTACGTGCGTATATTTATATTGGTGAGTGTGTATATGTGATCGTATGCGTGTCCACCGGTCTTTCAAAACAATTAGTGTAGGAGCATTTTAGCACGAATATTAGGTATGAAGTAGATTATTCATAGAGGAAAATTTCAAGCTTAGAGATTTGGCGTGTGAAGAAAAAGGACAGAGATATTCAAGGCCGTCGACGCGACCCGCCGCGGGCGCCGCCACCGTCGTTACCTATGACAGCTGATGCTCCTCCTTCTTCGCTCATGCGCTCCATCTCTCTTGTCCTTCAACGGCCTACGCCATCCCGCCCACCTCCATCAGACCATCACCGTAGGTGGCGCCTTGCCGCTTCGCCACCTTGTGCACCTTCCCTCCACCCCACCCTTCCTAACATCACATAACTCTTCTCCTCTACTATCGGCACCGTCCACCGGCCATCCCTCACCGTCCCCGACTGGCGGCGCCATTGCCGCATAGGCGCATGGCCCTCCGTTCGGTAACCGTCATTGTCGTCGGGCCCACAACCACCCTAGCAGCTCCTACTGGATCTGTGAGGCTAAATTCTTCTTCCCAAACCCTAACCTAATCGGCCGGCGGCGGCGCTTGGCCACGCACGCTCTCACGCGCGATGGGTGACTTAATGAAGAAAAAGATCTCTTTCATCTGTGAATGATTCATTTGTATGTGATGAGTATGTGACCCGTGCGAAGGAGTTTTCAAGGCAAAGTATCACAACGGGAGTAATTGGACCATAAACACATTGGTTTCCCTTGGTTATTTGGGGTGTCTAGATACTCCAACTTCCCAAACAAAATTTACACTGACAATTGTGCCCCTATTACAAAACACGTTTTCTAATGTGAACTTTTTCAACAAAATTTCCAAGCTTCTCCTATCTAAGCACCCTATTATGAAAAAAAAGACTATCAGTACATAAGTAATAATGGAGAAAGTAATACACTTTGATGAATCGGGGTACGTGGCACGTCACACTTCCTAATCATCATCCTAGGTGGCACGTCGTCCGAACCCAATACGGCGACGGCCACGCAACCGTGCTCCAAAGCTCGAATTCTATTGGTCGAGTTCGCTGGAGGTGCCCTCCAAGGGCCACGTGTACAGTGTCCTTCGTCGCGAAACATCTCGAACCGAAGCGACGGTTCCTCTCTAAAAACGGCGGCCTTCCTCCATGGCCAAATCCTCCTCGTCCTCCTCCGCTTCCCTCCGAACCCAGCCTGAATTCGACCCCGAGATTCCCCAGCCGAAGCCAAGCCGAGCGAAATTTAGCGCAGGAAGCTCACCCAAGGAAGCAGAACCGAACCGAAGTCTCGCGGCACGCCGCGATGGGGATCCCCCTCCGGTCTCTCCTCGTCGCCTCGCTCGTCCTCAGCTTCGTCGCCTTGCACGTCGCGGCGGCCAAAACTAAAGATCCCTACAAGGTGAGCAATTCGCGTAATATTAGTGTGAAGCATTTCGCTATTCCTTGGTTAATTTAAACCCTAGGCATTTTTTTCAACCGATTAGCGGCTTGCGCATAATAAGAGAATGATTAATAAATCAATGGCGACGTTAATTATTCACGCGTGCGATTGCAAGTGTTTCGATACTATACCGATGTTGATATGTTCTCTAAACAAACTTCTCGAGTAATTCAGAGGCGTGAGTTCAAATGTATATGATGTAAAACTTATTTTGGGTTAATGGTTATCTAAATTCCATAACTGTCAAGTGATAATTGTCAGACAACATTCATGCTTCATGCCTGAAAAATTATTTCCATTTGAGCCTTTCACCTATTGGAAATCCAGGCATAGTCCTAACATGTTGGAATTGTTATTTGTTCTAGATCACTAGATGATGTTTTTTTTCACGTTTACTACATCCTACATCATGATCAATTTTGGTTTCAGGTTCTTGGAGTCGACAAGGATGCCAGCCAACGGGATATAAAGAAAGCCTTTCACAAGTATGTTTGGAATATTTTGTGTTTTAAAAAATTCAGTTTCAGAAGATGATGGGATTGGGTTTCAACCTATAGCTTAGATTAAGAAACTTATCTTATTTGTGATGTCTACAGGCTTTCTCTAAAATACCACCCTGACAAGAATAAAGGCAAGGGTGCACAGGAAAAATTTGAAGAAATAAACAATGGTAAGAATCTCTACTTCGATTTTTCAATACCTATTTGTATTTAGAATGTCGATCCTAATGATGTATATATGGTAATCCTTCATTTGGCATGCCCCTCGCACTAACCATGGTACTGTCATATCTGGATCACATGTGTCCAGAGAAGTTTTCCTTTTCTGTTCTTTTCTTTTCTTTTGAAAAGCAACCGGCAAGAACTTTGGCGGGCATGTATTAATAGAGAAGAGCAACTTACTACAACACTGAAATAACAAACCAAACAACAATAATAAAACACCGACACAAGGGAGGCAACAACAGGACAATCGAACCGACAAAACAAACACCAGCATAACCACCAAAGCTCTGGCAGCCAATCACCATCAAGCGCCAACAGGCACAGGGCGAGGGCAGGGGCTGTTTAGACTTAGAGACATCCTCACATGGCGCCATGGCCGACTGGAGATATATATTTTTTCTTTTGAAGCGAGGACAGCACCATTTCCATTTATTCAATGGAAGTTTCAAAGTATGTGGAATAGAAATAGAATGGGTGTACATCCGCATTATGAAACGGCCCTTTAATCTGATTCAAGCTCGCTAACCTAAGCTGAAATGCACTGGGACAAACACAGAGGCTTGCGCTACCCAAGTACGACATTGCAGAATAATATTTTTCTGGTTACAAAACAAAGTGATCGTCTGTAAGATCTGGCACAATGTTTTCCAACCAGAACACCTGGGTAGGGGGCCTCATGACAATGCCTCCAATGATGGACGTGGCGCCAAAGGCATCACCACCCACACCCAGTCCACACACCTGCCACAAAATGAACTACCGCTGCTGTACCAGACTGGTCCGAGCTGTTTATATTTGATCTGGTTGCCTTTAAATGCTTTGCTCTTACCCAGAGCAGGATTAGTTTCTGTTTATGTTTCCATACCAATGTGCATTTATAATATTCCATGTTGTCTCTTGGGTTAATTTTGATTTGAAAGTTTTTTAACAGTACATGATCCATGTTAATTGTCAGGCACTAAGGGACACTGTTACTGTTTTTTTATGCGCTGGTTTCATTATATGATTATCAGCTTGGTGAGAGTAGCAGCGCCTTTTCTGTAATACTGAATACTGAATTATCTGGTGCATTGTTGTGCCTGTGCAGCTTATGAAATTCTGTCTGATGAAGAGAAGAGGAAAAACTATGATCTCTATGGGGATGAGAAGGGCAACCCTGGATTTGGTGGCGGAAATTTTGGAAATCGTGGGGGTCAAACATATTTCACTGGTGGTGGCCCCAAGACCAGCTATTTCACATCTGGTGATGGATGGCAGACAATGGGCGGTCAGGGAAATACAAAAACGTTTTCCTTCTCATTTGGTGGAAACCCTGGGGCCAGTGGTGGAAACCCATTTGGTGGGGGTTTTGATTTTGGTGATGTTTTCTCTAACTTATTTGGTGGTGGATCAATGGGCGGTAGCCAGCATGATGGATCAGCTGCTTCAGCTAGAGCCAATACAGGAACTTCGGGTCAGCATTCTGCTGCCGTCAAGATTCAGGATGTCACCACACAGATCTTCAGTAAAGAAATAGCTGATCAAGGAATTACTTGGCTTCTGTTATTTTATACAACCCAGTCCAAAGGTCAATTTGTGCTAGAAAGTGTCATGCAGGACGTGGTCCATTCACTGGATGGTGCTGTTAGGGTAAGCTGAGATTAAATAGTAATGAAATGTATAGTGCTGCTCAACATATAGCTACAACATACTTATCTAATAGATTTCTCTTTGTGCAGGCTGGTAAGGTCAATTGTGATAATGAAAAATCGCTTTGCAAAAAGGTTGGCGTTTCGCTAGGGAAATCGGCCCGCCTCTTCATTTATTCGTACGCTACTACAGAGAAAGGGTCTTTGCATGAGTATTCTGGAGAACACGATGCTAAGAGCTTGAAGACATTTTGTCAAGAACACCTGCCAAGATTCTCCAAAAGGGTAGATATTGGGCAATTCAACTTCCCTCCAAATGTCCTGCCAAACCTTCCTCAAGTGCTCTTGCTATCGAGTAAGAAGGACACACCAGCAATGTGGCGTGCTATCAGTGGGATGTTCCACAATCGGTTAATTTTTTATGACGCTGAGGTAAGTAATTTAGTCCATTACTGTGCTGTTCTATTTGTTATCAGACTTGGGAAATTTTGGCCAGCAATAATTTCTCTGCTCGCATGGGAAAACTTGGCACATACTGTACTTGTGAGATGAGAATCAGTATGGGGTACTTCTAGGCAGTAGGCAGTATTGGATGGTTATTATATAAAAATGGTATGACAAATAATGCTCCATGATTGACCTTCCATTAAAATAGTGTACATTTACCATGCTGGTGAACAATTAGGATCGTAACGGTGTATGCTATTAAGACTCAACAAAGAACATCAATGGGAGTATATAACCTGATAAACTGTGGTGATTGTTTAGGTTCATGATGTTTCCCATCCGCTGCTCAAAAGTCTTGGCGTGAAGAATCTTCCTGCTCTAATTGGCCGAACCGTTAATGGGGAGGAGCACCTTCTGAAGGATGGCATTTCGGTGAAAGATCTCAGATCTGGTATCAGAGGATTGAAGATGCTGCTAGAAAGTTTTGAGAAAAAGAATAAGAAGCTGGCGTCAAATGAAGCTAATAAGAAATCTTCCAGTCAACGGGAAGAAAACAAGGTTCCTCTCCTCACATCTTCCAACTTCGAGGAAATATGTGGAGACAAGACTTCAGTATGCATCATCGGTGTTTTCGGATCAATCAAAGCCAAGGGACAGCTTGAAGCAGTCCTGTCTGAGGTGCATTTCATGTCTTAAAAAGTCGTATTATTATAGAAGCATAAACACATTTTCTTATTGTTTTGCATAGCTATCGGTTAATGCGTATTAATATTTATTATCTTGTGATTATGCTTTTCTTAGGTTTTGGTATAGCAATTGTTAACACATACTATCTCTTTTCTTTTGATTCTGCATCCAACAGATCTCTAAGAAAACTCTGATAAGGGGGCAGAACTACGGAAGTGCGCCGCTTTCCTATGCTTTGTTGGACAAGGACAAACAATCTGCATTCTTGTCATCGTTTGAGAAGTCTGGATCCAATTCATCTGACAAACTTCTCATCGCCTACAAGCCTCGCCGGGGGAGATTCGCTGTGTACAGCGACGAGGTGACACTGGAAGAAGCTGAGAGGTTTGTGGGCTCTGTTTTGAATGGAGACGTCCGGCTGTCGCCCACCAAACAAAAGCCAGTACTTAGGTAGACGACCATTGCGTTTAGGAGAGTTCTAATCTTTTAGATCTAACAGTGTACGCATTATATTTAAGGCTTGTACATAGCTGGACGAAGAGAGTGAAATGTATAGTGTTTTTCTGGACAGTTTTGTCGTCTAGAAAACCAGAATTACTGATGCGTCTCCGCAACTCCTTGGACCTTGGCAATGTAATTGTGCGGATGCTACAGTCCTGTTAAGACGTGGAATATACAGAGACCCTTGCTAGATTTGGTTTCTTTATTTCTTTTGTCTTTTGAGTTTTAGAGCGATGCCCCAGACTTAGGGTGTGTTTGGATCCAACNTGTAAAAGTCCTAAATTTTGGTCTAAAAATGACTTTGGAACCAAACACCATGGACTTAATTGGACGAAAGTGGTGTAGGATCTCTAGGAGCAAATTTGGTGCTAGAAGATTTGGATTCACCACTACTAAAATTTAGTCCTAAAAATCTTCTAGTACCAAATTTGCTCATAGAGATCCTAGAACACTTTAGTCCAATTAAGTCCATAGTGTTTGGTTCCAAAGTCACTTTTAGATCAAAGTTTAGGACTTTTACACTTTAGAAGTTGGATCAAACACCCCCTTAAACGAAAGACCGTTAACAGTTTACAGCGCCAAGCTTCTTTAAGAACGGCTCTCAAAACCGTCCTCACAGAGGCTTACGAGCCGCCCTTACGGTGCTTATTTGTAGTAGTGAAGTTGCCAAATGGCTGAGAGAAATTAAGCACATGAGGTAGTGAGGCACTACTGCCATTACAACATCATTACAGGTTCAAACAAAGCTCGTTTTCTCCCACCAGAAATGCGTTTGTTCGTCTAGGGTTGTCTACTTAATCTACGGCAGCTCGCTCGCACCTGTTTCCAGCAGGAAGTTGAAGAGATCTTCTCCAAGAGGTCCGGGTACATAGCCAATCTTCAAGTTGAAGAGATCTCATTCTTTCTAACCTGAGCTCTAGTTCTTGCAGCCTCTCCGCGGGACAGAGGATCTTCCAGTTGTAGACCAGAGCCACTATCTTTTGAAGGAGAGATGCACATCCTTCCAAACTTCCAAAGATAATTCTGAAAGCAAAGCAGATTTTCCCATTCTGTTTTCCTTTTTTGCACTTGGGTTTCGAAAAGTTCTGGTGTGTCTATCGACCTTGGAGTTGGCGAGATCGATCAATTCAGTTGTTTTTTTTTCTTTAAAAAAAGAGGCCACTGAAACTTGGCAGGTTTTGTGCCACATGTGCATGCTGGTGGAGGACTGGAGGAAAGCTCCGAAGAGGAACACGGCTGGCTAGTCTTCTACAGATTATTTTGATTCTATTCCGAATAAATAACTCTATGCCATTAAAGTTGAGAGTTGAGAAAGTTTGTAAGTTTGTATGAAACAAAAATTCTGTTGATTGTATTTTTCCGAAGACATGACTCGTCTCTACTAATGAGAACACTCACCCTCCGGGCCTGCGGACTGCGGTCAGTGACTGTATTGTTTCAATTCGGCCCAGCCCAACGTAATGTCGGAGCTAAGCTAGGCTAGGCATGAGGCAATCTGATTCGTGGACAGCCACAGCCTCACACACGAATGTTATCTTCTTCACTGGGCAGCTCAAAATGCTGTGGCCGAGTGGAGGAGAGGAAGATGGCTGCCACCAGCCTCAGCTCCACCCCGCCCAGGGCTTCTGCAAAAGTAAGCTTCTTGCTCCTCTAACTCATAGCTTCATCTCGTTTCTTCTTGCCTATTGATGCGATTGCTCATGTCAACAGATAGCAGGAGTCCCGATATCTTCCTCGTCCTGCACCCAGCTGACCTTCCGCTCAAGGCATCCCTTCCAGAAAGTCCAACCAGAGCTCCTCCTGCTCAGCTCCCCGGCGAGGAACAGGCATGCAAGAACCAGCTGCCGTGCCACGGACAACGACCAAGCGGCGCCCGCCGCCGCGCAAGAAACAACCACCACCCCGCCTGCTCCTCCGGCTGCTCAGTCCCCGGTGACGTCCGGCAATGGCCAGACGCAGCAACCGGTCGCNCAACGCCAACGGCAGCGCACCGAGCGAGCCGCCGAAGCGGGCGGCGCTGANCGGCGCGGGAGCGGCTGCGCGCGGCGCGCGTGCTGGGCAAGTACGCGGAGCCGTCGGCGAAGGGGGCGTCGGCGTCGTCGTCGCCGTCGAAACCGAGCAAGCCAGAGTTCGGGAGCGGGGTGCTGGACGCGCTGCGCGAGGCGGACGCGAAGAAGGCCGGGGGCGGCGGCGGGCGGCGCGGGTCGCGGCTGCCCGAGGCGCCGGGCAACCTGTTCGACGACAGCAAGCGCGGGATGCCCAAGGAGGGGTGGACGTTCGAGCTGCCGTTCGGGGTGGACGTGTTCCTCGTCCTTGTGTCCTTCACGCTCATCACCACCATCATGTTCGGCACCGCCTTCCTCGTCTGGAAGCTCGGCGCCATACATTTCAACGAGTACTAGCCTGTAGGTGTCTCTAGCTCTGGAGACTCGGGGTGATTCTTGCAGTGGTAGATGAGAGGAATGCTTGGTTCTGTACTGTATTGATCCCGGGCCGTGGTTTGCCGCAGATTTTTGAGAACATAGAAATGGTGATTGTACGAAGCTGTGTACGGAGTAGTAGATAATAAAATTTGCTTGTTGTGGAGCCACCGGACCGAATACATAGAAGTGATTATCACTAGTTACCNNNNAGTTTAGTGGTGAGAATTCCACGTTGTGGCCGTGGAGACCTGGGCTCGAATCCCAGCAGCCACACGATAAACGTTTTGTTACATTTTTGTTTTGTAAACTGCCATATATTTTGTTAATATTTTTTCGTTAACTGCCATATATTTTGATTTTAGTTACTACCTCCGTCCCAAAATATAAGCATTTGTTGACTTCTGTCGATCACGTTTGACCATTCGTCTTATTCAAAAAATTTGTGAAAATATAAAAATAATTATGATATATTTAAAATACATACGATGATAAAACATCTCGTAACAAAATAAATAATATTTTCATAAATTTTTTGAATAAGACGAATGGTCAAATGTAAACGCTAGAAGTCAACAAATGCTTATATTTTGGGACGGAGGAAGTATTTTGTTAATATTTTTTCGTTAACTGCCATATATTTTGATTTTAGTTACAAGTATTTCAAAATAAATAAATGTGTTTATTTATTCGGTGTAGTCTTTTGTCGCGCAACACGACGCATCAGATTCGATCGTCGTGAGGAACGGACGGCTGGCCGCGTCTCTTCCTCGGTTCCTCCCCTTCCTCGCCTCGCCTTGACATCGCCATAGCCGCGGCACACCAGGGTTCCTCCATTTTTGCCAGATGAATCCGGACGCGGGCGGCTCCAGTTCCACTCCACCACCTCCGTCCGCAAGCTTAGGTGCGCCCGCAACCGTGGTTTTCCGTTTTTGTTCCTCTAATGGACAGGCCCGCCGTCGCTGCTAAAACCCTAGCGCGTCCTGTCTCGAACCTTTTGGTGCAGGCGCGGGTGCGGAGACGAAGGAGGAGGACGAGCACGGCGGCAAGCAGGTGGTGGTGGTGCTGGTGGGCCCACCGGGCAGCGGCAAGTCCACGTTCGCCGATGCCATCGTTGCCGGCTCCACCGCCGGTCGCCCATGGGTTCGCGTCTGCCAGGTGGGCCCCGCGTCGCTCTCGGCTTCAATGCGTTCGAGTTTGCTGAGCCGTGCTAGTTTTTATTTATCTCTTTCGACTGAGGTTTCAAGGCAATGTGCTACTTCTTTTATAAGAATAGTATTTGTTACGAATTGCGAAACCACATTGTGCAAAGTTGAGTGCTAATAACTACCAAAAGTTAAAAAAACTGGTCGAAATTTCGTCTTCAGGTGGCCATCTATAGCTCCTGACATCTGGAAACTGCATTATTACTCTACTGTTTACTGAGTCAATACTGCAATATAACACTATAATGTTACTATAAGGATGACATCAAGGAAGCAGATATTATTTAAAAAACTTGTCTTATTTTCCAAGCTACCTGGACTGCATTTTATCTGGACATTTTACTCGTGGTGTTTCACTATGGTTATTCTTAAACCAGCTAGACCTGCTGTGCACAGTTTGACAGAACTTCTTTGGGTGCTAATTGTTATCCAGGATACAATCGGAAATGGCAAAGCTGGGACGAAATTACAGTGCTTGAAGGCTGCATCTGATGCTTTGAAGGAGGGCAAGAGTGTTCTCATTGACCGCTGCAACTTGGAGCGCGAGCAGCGCGCTGATTTTGTGAAGCTGGGTGGCACATTGCAAGCTGATGTGCATGCCATCGCCCTGGATCTTCCTGCAAAGGTCTGTATCTCACGTGCAGTGAGCCGAAAGGGCCATGAAGGAAATCTGCAGGGTGGGAAGGCTGCCCTTGTTGTGAACCGCATGCTGCAGAAGAAGGAGACACCCTTGCTGACAGAAGGTTTCAGTCGGATCATGTCCTGTAACGATGACAGTGACATTAAAAAGGCAGTTGATCTGTATAGTTCTTTAGGGCCTTCAGATAATCTTCCATCAGGAATTTTTGGTCAGAAGAGCAAAGGACCAGTACAAGTTGGTATAATGAAGTTTCTAAAGAAGGGTGATACTTCCAGTGTTGAGAAATCCAGTGG
>JAZFNS010020007.1:124667463-124678731 GCA_037127165.1 Alloteropsis angusta | reverse complement strand
ATCAGGCCCAGAATGGCAGGTAGGCATGGATCTGCAGAACGGGAAAACGATGGATTCAGCTCTTCTGAGGAAATACGGCGGCCTTGGATCTGAACTGGCAAATGCCAGATGGAATTTTTGCCGTGTGGTGCCGTTAGTATTCATGTGTTCCCTAGAGTTGTGCGCCTGTGCGGGCAGCCACACCTGCTGAGTGCTGACGAAGAGCAGAGCAGAGCAGCGCGCGATCCTGAAATCTCTGCAGCGCGAAGATTTTGTTCCGATTTCAGCGACCGTTTGTTTGTACGTGAATCGCTGAAATTTTCTTTCAGATCGGCCACGTCAGTACAGTGTGTGTACGTAGATCGCCAAATTTTGCCTTGCTCAAACACAGCAGCAGCAGCAGCAGGGAAGAAGCATCGGCATCCCGTTCGACCCGTGTGTAAGAATACGCGGCCCGGGGGCAACCACCACTATCAATGAGACGACTACCGGTATCACACCGAACATGTGTACCCATGCTGCAGTGCGCATCGATCTCAATCCATGGAGATGGAGGGGATCACACATCTGCGGTACACCAAACAACCTCTCGCTTGTCCCTGGACAGGCTTCATGACGGCTTGCTGGTACCACAGCTGCGAGCGCGGCAGGTACCCGAGGATCCATGCGTACATCATGTCCCGGCAACATGGAGAATAAAAGGAGAATAAAAATTTGCATGCCATGGATCTGACAAGATTTCACCGTTAGGTTTTTATGGCGAATCAGCGGGATATCATGAATGTACTCCCTCCGTTCCAAATTATAAGTCATTCCAAAATTCTTAGAAAGTCAAAGAATCTCAAGTTTGACCAAAATTATAGAGAGGATTTACAAATTGCATCGAATAAATTTATTATGAAAATATATGTTACCAATAATCTAATAATACTTATTTGATACGATAAATGTTTGTACTTTAGTGTGAAAACTTGGTCAAACTTGAAATGCTTTGACTTTCCAAGAATCTTGGAATGACTTATAATTTGGAACGGAGGGAGTACGTAATAAGAGCCATGGGGTTTTCATTGCAGATCATTGGAATATGATGCCCTGCATACATGACAATATAATTCATCGTATCAATCTTCAGAAGATCAAGATCGATCCACGGGTACAGATTGCAAGGGATTGTACAGAATAATCACCCATGACGTTCATCTGTCTACGAGAATAATAGATTTGGCCAGCAGCACACGCCAAGAGCAAACAATGGAATCGAGCGAGGAGCGATAAAGATGCATACAATAATACATAAACAAATCATAGCATCTCCATCTCATATACNNGGTGAAAAAGTAGGGGTGAAAGTTGCTATTGGGAAACGTGTCTGTGAGAGGGAAACGGTTTTCAACACATCAGAATGCGTAAGAGTAGGGGTGAAAGTTGCCAATCTAAACAGGGTGATAGTCATTATTTAGAACCACCAAACGGAGCAGATAGGTGAAGCACAAAGACGTCACCACCATCTCAAGCTTTGGACAACTCAAACCACGTCCATTCCAAAACCAACTCATGATAATTCTACAAACATGCCACTCCATCCCAGATAAACAGGAGACTGCAATAAGTCTATCAACCACGAATGCCAAATAGACAACTGACGTAACTCTGATTTCACCTAACACAAACATTCATCCTGAAGAGAAAACAAACGAAAATTTGTGAAGGGAAGATGACCCTGACAACAAAATGAATGGAATCACTCATTTGACCTGTTTGCGTATACAAATGCCCACCGACACATAGGAGAACCAAAAGCAGGCGTCTTCACTCTTTGATATCCTTCTTGTCATCTCCTGCAGGAGTTTCCTCTTTCTCTTTAGTTTCCTCCTTGGTGGCCAAGTCAGCAGCAGAGGAGGTCACTGTTAACTTCTCGACCAATTCAGCAGCAGCAGAGGAGGCATCCTCACTTTCTTTTTCATCGTTCTTTCCTTGCTCCTCAGCGATCTCATCAACAATATCCTTGAATTTTTTGCAGTCTGAAATATAATCAAAAGAGTAAGTAGCAAGACAACAAGCCTTGTATAAAACCAGAAAAGAAGGCTCTTCTTTAAGCAATGAGCATGCTATGAAAGATTCGCCAGGCTGTTTCCAAAAGAAAAATACCGTCACGCAACAGCAATATCTCAGATAGAAACAGTCATCAACGCAACAACACCTTGATTCAACTTATAAAAAGTTGAACCTAGCTGACAGAATTAAACAACAAAAAATATCAACATCTAATAGTATAATGCTAATGACCAGTCAGATACTTGAAGATAGCAATAAAAAAATGTCCTACACTGCTAACATGTGTTTCATAATATCATCCAAGACATCGCAATGACAACTGCACCACCAGATCCTTGGAAATTAACATGTCTGGTGCCCAAACTTTATAAGTATAGTACTTAAAACTATATACAAGTATACTGGTACTCTGGTCCGATAAACGTGAAGGCCGTGTCAACTAAAGGTTAAATCTGGGTCCGTTTAGTACCCTTGCCAGTGCTTGTGTGGCCTCGCTGCGCAACCCGAAAGAGAAGCAAACAGAGCATCTAATAACATGGCAAAGCAAAACATTGCCATTTAGTCATTATGGGCATCTAGCAATCAGGTTAAACCCAATATGATCTTGGCACCGTATCCATGATGCATGCTATTGAGGGAAAGTTATCTCCGACTCTTTGTTAGTTATTCTCAATTATGACTCAGCAACGGCCAATGGATTGATCCACAAGAGGTGATGTGTACACCAATATTGGCAAAATGTGAATCAACTAATTAGCTAAAAAGTCGGCAAGGCAGCTGAGTGGAAACACAAAATATTCAGTTATGCATGATACATAAAAATGACAAAATTTGCTTTAGCATGCTTAGAACGTTGCCAACTTTGTACCATTGTGATTTGAAACATCAACGTTTTAAGATTTGCAGGTTTTATGTAGAAATGGAAATTGTTATTTACAAGTTGCGAGGCCAAAGTAACAGTTAGATACAGAATTTGGGAATCATCATGAAAATACATCGAACAATACCATATTGTGTGAAGACAAAAATAGTTTTTGCTTAGAGCACAGGTAATTATGTCCTCTTGCATTGAAGAACACTTGAAATACGGAAAGATAGCCTGTGACCGACTCTAAAGTAGTAAACAAGAATTACAGAAATCAATTCTTAGGTCAATTCAGAGACAAGAATTACAGAAATCAATTCAGGAGGTAAGACTAAGCTAGTTAGAGTCTAAGCAGAAACAAAACAATGGCATGACATGTGATCAAGAAGCTATGCCAATGGTTGGATGAAGAATGTGCATGCCCCTGGATGATCATGACAGAAGAACCTAGAACACATTATGTAGCTGGGTTGATTATAAGATTAAGAGGGTGACAGAACTTTGGTTTAACCAGCAATACAAATATAGGAATCACATCCAACTAACTTTACTTGCCATCACAGGATTCATGGATCCACAGGGCAGTAATGAATCAACTCTTCTATAAACTAAGATAAACCAACCAAACAATTACCCATTCAATTAACAGAAAAGGCCAAACATGAGGAATTTCAAACTTTCAGTGTAGGTAGATATGAACAAACATTCGAAATTTCAAACTGTAACAGTGTAACTAGGTAGATATCAGCGCAAGATGCAGAGAGTAAAGGAGTTCTTAGGGCTCACTATCGACAGATCCAAAACGGATGGCGAACATCTCCTCCTTAAGCTCGCCGTCGGCGAAGTCCTGCGCGTGCCACACGCAAGACTTGTCGCTCCCCGCGTGCTCCTGCATCTTTGTTGTTGCCACCACTGCGCCCACGAGAAAAAAAAAAACCATAGAGTCACAGACCCATCCATCCAGATCGAAATCGCGCGCCAAAAAAACCAAAATAGATGGAGCTTACCCAGGTGATTCGCGCAGATCTTCAGGGTCTTCGCCTGGCGCATAACAAGGCGGACCTTGGATGTCTCCTTGTGCTTTAACAGCTTCACAGTGCCAGTTCCCCTCTCCTTCCACTGATTCCCCTCCTTATCGAACCGATAAAGCTTCGCCTTCCTGCGCAACCGCACCGAGAGTCAGATCAAAACCTAGCAAAATCGGGATCGGGCTGGATCGAACCGAAGCGAAATCGAAGTGCCCAGATCAATCGCGGCGGGCTCACATGTCGAGCAGGACGTCCTCGTCCTCCTCGCCGGTCGTCACGGCAACCTCCTCCAGCTTGACGATGGGCGCGACCTGGGCGCCGGTGTCCTCGTCCTCTCCGGCCGCCGCGGCCTCCTCCTCCTCCCCGGCTGGGCGGTGCTCCGCTGGGTCGGCCATGGCGTTCGGCGCGGCGGCAGCAGTAGGGCTCGGGGCTCTGGGGTTGCGGTTGCTCGCTGGGGCTCCTGCTACCGGGCGGCCGCGGCGGTGGGGAGGGGCGGCTATAAAGCTGAGACGTGGGTGGGGACGTGCGCGGCCCAAAGGGTTCGGCTTTGGGAAAGTGATAGCCTGTAGTAGGGTTGCGTTGCGGTGGCGGAGTTTCACCGCCGCCTGATTTACGAGCGGATCAATTAGGATTGGATTTTAATGCATCGATTTGCTGGTGTTCCCGTGATCGACGGTAGAGATGTGTTGTCGGATCCATGACGGGCCGTATTACATACACCGGGCCTCCTCTTTGGTTCTCCTGAAAAGAGAAATGGTTCTGGGCCTGGTCCAACAGGAGTACAGGACCAATGCCTTCCTTAGGACATTCGGCCTTGGTAGAGCCCAATATAAAAGATAGTAATAATTTTCGTTTCGATCTACAGCTTTTGTCATTTTGGTGGCGTGTATTTATAGTATTGTATAAGGTCATAACTTTGTTCTACGTCAAACATTTATTATTCTAGCTATCAGTTCCAAATAAAAATGGTATATATTATCGGTACACACGTGTCGAGGGACGAGCGGCACGCGGAGGTTTGTGGTGAGGATATCTCGTAGGTGTGGAGATCTTGTGGCAATGGAAAGGAGGGAGGGGCCAATCCCTTTAAAAAGGGCAGAAGAGTAGAGTTAAAGGAGATTGAGAAAAAATAAAAGGAAAGGGGAATGGAAAGGAGATCTGTTGGAGATGATTTTTTCCACTTTAATTCTCTTTAACCAAAAATAAAGGTAAAAGAGATTGGTTTTCTCAATCTGTTGGAGATGCTCTCGGAGTTGAGACTACCGTACATGTTGATTTTGATTAAATTAAGTGCCTTTTTGCAAAAGTGCATAAGGACAGCTGGCATCGCGCGCGAGGGGTCAACGGGGCGAAAGTGTTGTGGTGCTGGTGCCTTCGATACCTAGGGAAAGCCGGATGTATTACTTTGGGCTCTTCCAATTTTAAAATTTGATTGAGAACATAAGTCGGGCAATGATCGATTATGTTTGCATGTTATGCGAGGTTAAAATATAGTAGAGGGGCGAACTAAATGTTGCTTATGTTTTCATTTTCTTGTGGTGGAACTTGTCCACCTAGGTTGAGCATTCGACTCGGCATGGGTGTTGCATTTTATTGAATTTATTCCAGAATTTAACAAGTGCTATAATTCTAGTGGTAGATAACGTACTCGTCGATAACGAGCCACCCAGGGTGACTTTGTCAATCTTGAAATCGAAACCACCAATCCCCTCCTTCAAAAGTGCTTATAGGGGTAGGTTTTACGTGCATGTATTTATATTGGTGAGTGTGTATGTCAGTATGTGTGATCATATGCGTCTCCACCGGTCTTTCAAAACAAATAGTGCAGGAGCATTTTAGCACGAATATTAGGTATGAGGTAGATTATTCATAGAGGAAAATTTCAAGCTTAGAGATTTGGCGTGTGAAGAAAAAGGACAGGGATATTAGGCCGTCGGTGTGACCCGCCGCGGGCGTCGCCACCGTCGTTACCTGTGACAGCTGATGCTCCTCCTTCTTCGCTCCCGCGCTCCATCCCTCGTTGTCCTTCAACGGGCTGCCGCCACCCCGCCCACCTCCATCACCGTCGGTGGCGCCTTGCCGCTCCGCCACCTCGTGCCCCTTTCCTCCACCCCACCCTTCCTAACATCACATAACTCTTCTCCCCTACTATCGGCACCATCCACCGGCCATCCCTCACCGCCCCGACTGGCGGTGCCATTGTCGCATGGGCGCATGGCCCTCCGTTCGGTAACCGTCACTGTCGTCGGGCCTACAACCACCCTAGTAGCTCCTACTAGATCTGTGAGGCCAAATCCTTCTTCCCAAACCCTAACCTAATCAGCCGGCGGCGGCGCTTGGCCATGCACGCTCTCGCACGCGATGGGTGACTTAACGAAGAAAAAGATCTCCTTCACCCGTGAATGATTCATTTGTATGTGATGAGTATGTGACCCGTGCGAAGAAGTTTTCAAGGCAAAGTATCACAACCGGAGTAATTGGACCATAAACACGTTGGTTTCCCTCGGTTATTTGGGGTGTCTAAATACTCCAACTTCCCAAACAAAATTTACATTGACAACCGTGCTCCTATTACAGATCATGCTTTCCGATGCGAACTTTTTCAACAAAATTCCTAAACTTCTCCTATCTAAACACCCCTATTATGAAAAAAAGACTATCGGTACATAAGTACCCCTATTATGAAAAAAAAAAGACTACCGGTACATAAGTAATAATGGAGAAAGTAATACACTTTCATGAATCGGGGTACAGTTGGACGCTTCCCGACCACCATCCTAAGTGGCACATCACACTTCCTAATCATCATCCTAGGTGGCACATCGTCCGAACCCAATACGGCGACGGCCACGCAACCGTGCTCCAAAGCTCGAATTCTATTGGTCGAGTTCGCTGGAGGTGCCGTCCAAGGGCCACGTGTACAGTGTCCTTCGTCGCGAAACATCTCGAACCGAAGCGACGGTTCCTCTCTAAAAACGGCGGCCTTCCTCCATGGCCAAATCCTCGTCCTCCTCCTCCGCTTCCCTCCGAACCCAGCCTGAATTCGACCCCGAAATTCCCCAGCCGAAGCCAAGCCGAGCGAAATCTAGCGCAGGAAGCTCACCCGGCGAAGCAGAACCGAACCGAAGTCCCGGCACGCCGCGATGGGGATCACCCTCCGGTCTCTCCTCGTCGCCTCGCTCGTCCTCAGCTTCGTCGCCTTGCACGTTGCGGCGGCCAACACTAAAGATCCCTACAAGGTGAGCAATTCGCGTAATATTAGTGCGAAGCATTTCGCTATTCCTTGGTTAATTGTAAACCCTAGGCATTTTTTTCAACCGATTAGCGGCTTGTGCATAAGAAGAGAATGAATACTAAATCAGTGGCAACGTTAATTATTCACTTGCAAGTGGTGTGATACTATACTGATGTTGATATGTTCTCTAAACAAAATTCTTGAATATAATTCAGAGGCGATAGTTCAAATGTATATGATGTAAAACTTATTTTGGGTTAACGGTTATCTAAATTTCATAACTGTCAAGTGATAATTGTCAGACAACATTCATTCTTCATGCCTGAAAAATTACTCCCATTTGAGCTTTTCACCTATTGGAAATCCAGGCATAGTCCTAACATGTTGAAATTGTTATATTTGTTCTAGATGATAGTTTTTTCACGTTTACTACATCATCCTACATCATGATAATTTTTGTTTCAGGTTCTTGGAGTCGACAAGGATGCCAGCCAACGGGATATAAAGAAAGCCTTTCACAAGTATGTTTGGAGTATTTTGTGTTTTTTAAAAATTTAAATTTCAGAAGATGATGGGATTGGGTTTCGACCTATAGCTTAGGTTAAGAAACTTATCTTATTTCTGATGTCTACAGGCTTTCTCTAAAATATCACCCTGACAAGAATAAAGGCAAGGGTGCACAGGAAAAATTTGAAGAAATAAACAATGGTAAGAATCTCTACTTTGATTTTTCAATACCTATTTTGATTTAGAATGTTGATCCTAATGACGTATATCTGGTAATCCTTCATTTGGCATGCCCCTCGCACTAACCATGGTACTATCATATCTGGATCACATGTGTCCAGGAAGTTTTCCTTTTCTGTTTTTTTTTTTCTTTTCTTTTGAAAAGCAACTGGCAAGAACTTTGGCGGGCATGTATTAATAGAGAAGAGCGACTTACTACAACACTGAAAGAACAAACAAAACAACAATAATAAAACACCGACACAAGGGAGGCGACAACAGGACAACCAACAAAACAAACACCAGCATAACCACCAAAGCTCTGGCAGCCAATCACCATCAAGCGTCAACAGGCACAGGGTGAGGGCAGGGGCTGTTTAGACTTTGAGTCATCCTCACATGGCGCCATCGCCGACTGGAGATATATTTTATTTTCTTTTGAAGCGAGGACAACACCATTTCCATTTATTCAATGGAAGTTTCAAAGTACGTGGAATAGAAATAGAAGGGGCGTACATCCGCACTATGAAACAGCCATTTAATCTGATTCAAGCTCGCTAACTTAAGCTGAGATGCACTGGGGCAAACACAGAGGTTTGCGCTATCCAACTATGACATTGCAGAATATTATTTTTCTAGTTACAAAACAATAGTGATCGTCTGTAGCTGACCGGAGATCTGGCACAATGTTTTCCTACCAGAACCCCAGGGTAGGGGGCCTCACGACAATGCCTCCAATGAGGGACGTGGCGCCAAAGGCATCACCACCCACACCTAGTCCACACGCCTGCCACAAAATGAGCTACCGCTGCTGTATCATACTGGTCCCAGCCGTTTGTGATCTGGTTGCCTTTAAATACCTTTCTCTTACCCAGAGCAGAATTAGTTTCTGTTTATGTTTCCATCCCAATGTGCATTTATAATATTTCATGTTGTCTCTTCAGTTCGTTTAGATTCGAAAAGTTTTTTTAACAGTACATGATCCATGTTTAATTGTCAGGCATTAAGGGACACTGCATTGTATGATTATCAGCTTGATGAGAGTAGCAGCGCCTTCTCTGTAATACTGAATTATCTGGTGCATTGTTGTGCCTTTGCAGCTTATGAGATTCTGTCTGATGAAGTGAAGAGGAAAAACTATGACCTCTATGGGGATGAGAAGGGTAACCCTGGATTTGGTGGTGGAAATTTTGGAAATCGTGGGGGTCAAACATATTTCACTGGTGGTGGCCCCAAGACCAGCTATTTCACATCTGGTGATGGATGGCAGCAAATGGGTGGTCAGGGAAATACAAAAACGTTTTCCTTCTCATTTGGTGGAAACCCTGGGGCCAGTGGTGGAAACCCATTTGGTGGGGGTTTTGATTTTGGTGATGTTTTCTCTAACTTATTTGGTGGTGGCTCAATGGGCGGTAACCAGAATGATGGGTCAGCTGCTTCAGCTAGAGCCAATACAGGAACTTCTGGTCAGCATTCTTCTGCTGTTAAGATTCAGGATGTCACCACACAGATCTTCAGTAAAGAAATAGCTGATCAAGGAATTACTTGGCTTCTGTTATTTTATAAAACCCAGTCCAAAGGTCAATTTGTGCTAGAAAGTGTCATGCAGGACGTGGTCCATTCACTGGATGGTGCTGTTAGGGTAAGCTGAGATTAAATAATAATGAAATGTATAGTGCTGCTCAACATATAGCTACAACATACTTATCAATAGCTTTCTCTTTGTGCAGGCTGGTAAGGTCAATTGTGATAATGAAAAATCGCTTTGCAAAAAGGTTGGCGTTTCGCTAGGGAAATCGGCCCGCCTCTTCATTTATTCGTACGCTACTACGGAGAAAGGGTCTTTGCATGAGTATTCTGGAGAACACGATGCTAAGAGCTTGAAGACATTTTGTCAAGAACACCTGCCAAGATTCTCCAAAAGGGTAGATATTGGGCAATTCAACTTCCCTCCAAATGTCCTGCCAAACCTTCCTCAAGTGCTCTTACTATCGAGTAAGAAGGACACACCAGCAATGTGGCGTGCTATCAGTGGGATGTTCCGCAATCGGTTAATTTTTTATGACGCTGAGGTAAGTAATTTAGTCAATTACTTTGCTGTTCTATTGGTCTATCAGACTTGTGAAATTTTGGCCAGCAATAATTTCTCTGCTCGCATGGGAAAACTTTGCACATTCTATACTTGTGAGACAACAATCAGTATGGGGTATAAATTACTTCTAGGCAGTAGGCAGTATTGAATGGTTATTATATAAAAACGGTATGACAAATAATGCTCCATGATTGACCTTCCATTAAAATAGTGCACATTTACCATGCTGGTGAACAATTAGGATTGTAATACATGCTATTAAGACTCAACAAAGAACATCAATGGAAGTATATAACCTGATAAACTGTGGTGATTGTTTAGGTTCATGATGTTTCCCATCCGCTGCTCAAAAGTCTTGGTGTGAAGAATCTTCCTGCTCTAATTGGCCGAACCGTTAATGGGGAGGAGCACCTTCTGAAGGATAGCATTTCGGTGAAAGATCTCAGATCTGGTATCAGAGAATTGAAGACGCTGCTAGAAAGTTTTGAGAAAAAGAATAAGAAGCTGGCGTCAAATGAAGCTAATAAGAAATCCTCCAGTCAACGGGAAGAAAACAAGGTTCCTCTCCTCACAGCTTCCAACTTTGAGGAAATCTGTGGAGATAAGACTTCAGTATGCATCATCGGTGTTTTCGGATCAATCAAAGCCAAGGGACAGCTTGAAGCAGTCCTGTCTGAGGTGCATTTCATGTCTTAAAAAGTCGTATTATTATAGAAGCATAAACACATATTTTCTTATTCTTTTGCATATCTATTGGTTAATGCGTAGTATTATTTATTATCCTGTGATTCTGCTTTTCTTAGGTTTTGGTATAGCAATTGTTAACACATGCTATCTCTTTTCTTTTGATTCTTCATCCAGATCTCCAAGAAAACTCTGATAAGGGGGCAGAACTACGGATACAGAAGTGCGCTTTCCTATGCTTTGTTGGACAAGGACAAACAATCCGCATTCTTGTCATCATTTGAAAAGTCTGGATCCAGTTCATCTGACAAACTTCTCATCGCCTACAAGCCTCGCCGAGGGAGATTCGCCGTGTACAACGACGAGGTGACACTGGAAGGAGCTGAGAGGTTCGTGGGCTCTGTTTTGAATGGAGACGTCCAGCTGTCGCCCACCAAACAAAAGCCAGTACTTAGGTAGACGACCATTGCATTTAGGAGAGTTCTAATCTCTTAGATCTAACAGTATACGCATTATATTTAAGGCTTGTACATAGCTGGACGAAGAGAGTGAAACGTATAGTGTTTTTCTGGACAGTTTTGTCGTCTAGAAAACCAGAATTAAT
>JAZFNS010020007.1:123118570-123128688 GCA_037127165.1 Alloteropsis angusta | reverse complement strand
AGACTTGGTTTCTTATGTTTCCCCTCTCTTTCTTCAATAAATACCCTTCTACATCAGCATTTTGCCTATGTGGCAGCATAATTAATGGCTCAAGACTCTACGATAGAGTCTGCATTGGGACTGCCCTAACAGTAGTAGGAGCAAGAGCAATGCATACTGATCCGATCTGATCGGTGTGAAGTGTGCGCGTGCTGTCGGCCGGATGTACGGCGCGCGCGAAACGAAACAAAACGAAGGACGGCGGATCACGGACGGGCAAAACCGTGTGGGGAAAACGAAAACGACTGCGAGCACAGGAAAAACCCAGGACCAGGCTGCTCAAGTCGTCGGATCGAGCGGGGCGGACCGCGGAGGTCCGACCCAGCGCACGAGCCGCGACGCGGCCCCCACGTTCGTATCGCAGGGACGAGCCGCGACGCGCTGCCGCACTCCCAGACTCCCAGTCCCCAATCACGATTCACGCACGTCACCTTGCTCCGGATTTCCGGTTCCCGCATCCCGAAGGTGTGAACCCCGCGGGTCCCACGTCCGCCTCCCCGGCCTGGTGCCCGGGCCCCACACGCCCCGCCCGCCCGCCCAATCATAGGCACTGGCGCACACTGCCTCCAGCTGCCAAGTAAGCACGCAGGCAGGCAGGCACAGGCTGCTGCTCAAACGCGTTCGCTTCCTCCTCCCGCGCCGCGCCCGCGCTGCTGCCTGCAGACCGCAAGCAACGCAACCCGGCCCCTATTTAAGCTCGCCCCCTCTCTGCCCCACTCATCTCATCTCATCTCGACATCGCTTGAAAGTTGAAACCAAGCAATTCGTCGCAATTCGCAATCACCTGAGCAGAGCAGCGCACAGCAAGGATCCAGCAGCATTTTGTTCTTCCCGATCGCCGCCGCATCGAACATCCGAGCACGAGGTGCGCGGGCGCAATGGCGGCAGGGAAGGCGCCGATGAAGAAGCCGTCGTTCGGGACGCGGGCGTGGCGGCTGCTGCGCCTCGCGGTGCTCTGGGCGCGCCGCGGCGGCGCGGCGCACAGCCTGCGCCTGCTCCGCACGCTCCGGCGCCACGGGCACGGCCTCGCGGGCCTCGGCGCGCGCGGCGACCGCCTCCGGCACGGCGAGCGCGAGTTCTCCATCGACGAGACGCCGGCGTTCAGGTTCCGCACCCCGTCCGCGCGCGTGCTCCGCCTCATCCCCTGCATCGCGCCCGCGGTGCCCGACACCCCGGGCTTCTACGGCGACGACCGCTACTTCTTCCGCGACGCCGCGGCGCGCGCGCTGGAGGAGGAGGAGGAGGAGGACGGCGCCGCGTACGCATACGGCAACGCCGACCCGCGGACTAGCGAGCGCGGCGGCGGCAAGGAGGATGAGGACGACGACGAGCTGAGCTACTGCGGCTGCGGCGACGACGAGGAGGACGAGCAGCTGCTGGAGCGCGTAGTGGCGGAGGCGTGCCGCGCGAGCACGGCCGGCTCGGTGGCGGGGGAAGGCGGCGAGGACGCCGGGGTGGACGTGAAGGCGGATGAGTTCATCGCCAGGTTCTACGCGCAGATGAAGCTGCAGCGCCAGATCTCCTGGCTGCAGTACAACGAGATGATGCAGAGGAGCGTCAGCTAGATTGATTCTTCTGTTGATTCTTGATGATTAGTAGCAGCAGCAGTTGAGTTTGAGCTTTGCTTCATCCAAACATATACATGTACAGCACCTGTACACTGAATTATTACTACACATATACTCCTAGAATACAAAAATTTTCATTGATTCATTGAATCTGTGTCTGAATTGGCTTATTTCGTCACGTTTTGTTGAGCATTTGAGGTAATCTGATTAAGCGAACACTTGATTGCTTGTTTGATTGATTCCAAGGGGTTGGCTGCTTCTAGTTGTAGTTGTACAGGTGTTCATGCTTTACATAGCTGAATGACGTGTCCTCGGATGGTACTCTCAGTTTCGTTGGTTGGTATATACTGACATAATTAAACACTTTAAAAACTTAGACGTGAGCCATGATCATGTACAGTGCTAATTACGATGGGGACTGTATTGGTAGTGCTAGTACATGTTGGCGATACAGCAAGAGCTCCGTGTCAGTAAGCCGTGTGCCCCGTGTTTGCTGTACATGCATGACATTTCTGTTGCAATCTTTATTTGCTATGCATATGGAGTATGAGCAAGAACGGGGAACACCGAGTCCTTGCTACGTAGATATTCGTTTGGCTGTTGCTGATTCAGTTCAGGTGTTGTCTCATGTGGCCCTGTCTATCGCTGTCCATGTATCATGTCTGCCGCATGAGAGCCATGACAGAGTGGATCCTAGCAAGCAGCAGCCCACACCCGGCGTGCTGGCAGGAGCAGGACGCAACAAACATGCAGGGTTCTCGTGCGCACTGTGGAATGAGCAGCAATATATCTTCGATGTGCACGGTGGAACGTAAGTCTTATTCGGCTGGTAGGAATGAGCAGCAATATATCTTCGATGTGCACGGTGGAACGTAAGTCTTATTCGGCTGGTAGAATGAANTAGTGCTAGAATGAATAGTATTTTGTGAGAGAAAATAAGTTGAAACTTGTTAGCCGAACACTATTTAATATGCCAGCCGAAGAGTCTCTTAGACCTTTTGGGATCACATGTTGACATGGGCTGCCCTCTCGGATGCTACAAGCACAGCAAAAATTAGANTAGTGCTAGAATGAATAGTATTTTGTGAGAGAAAATAAGTTGAAACTTGTTAGCCGAACACTATTCAATATGCCAGCCGAAGAGTCTCTTAGACCTTTTGGGATCACATGTTGACATGGGCTGCCCTCTCGGATGCTACAAGCACAGCAAAAATTAGNAAAAAAAATGTGTACCTTCTCCTGTCAAGTTGCAAAAGTTTTCACTTCTTTCGAACTGATGATACGGTGGTTGGGCTTTTTATGGGATTGTATCGGTAATGGGCTCCTTCTCTCTGGCACTTTCCAGCCTATGTCCATGGCCTTGTTCCGGTGTGCACGGACACTATCTGACATCTTGATTCTTCCGCTTCAAAACCCAAGCCAGCCCAGTGCTACAATGCTAAGGTTTTATCACAGTCCCTCGCGAATCAAAGAAAAGTGCCTAAACCCAATGCTACGCACTTCACCCGTGTTTACTCAATCCAAAAAGATTTTAAAATTAATCTACTTTATTTGCAGCAAATCAATACCAAAACTTTCAGATGAAGCTACAACCCGTGGCAAGCAGTAACATTAATTTTGAAACTAAGCACCTCACCCCCCTTCCAAAAATAAAATAAAACAAAATAAAAGCTACCAAACGCTTGAGTTGTCGAATTAACGTCGAGATCCTCCGGGAGCAGGGCCTTAGAGCAACTCCAGTGGTGGCATGTAAATTGAAGCCCCCAAAACTCTTTTGCATGCTGGATTGCAAAATATATGGGCCTCAAAGTATCTCTCAACTCCAGTGGAATATGAGCCCACGCCCCTATTTCTCTGTGGACCCCACATGTCAGTGTTAAACAGATCCATCTCGCTCCTCCCGATGGCGCCGCCGCTGTTCGTGCCCGCGACAGCGCGCCCCTGCCGGCGGCGCTGCGCCTGCTGCACCGTACCCCTGCCGGCCGCGCCGCGCCTGCACGCCGCTGTCGGCTGCCCCGCGCCACCGTCGGTCGCACCGCTCCTGCTACCCTGCGCCGCGCCTTCGCTGCCGCTCCCGCCTGCTACGTCGTTCCTGCACGCGCAGCTGGACATCCGGGAGGGCCACGCGCGGACGGTGGCGGCGACGCTCACCATGCTCCACGACTCCCCACTACAGCTTGCAGGCATCAGAAAATCCAGGTCCTGTAGCCGGTCCGCCGTCGAGCTGCTGCATGTCTCCATGCGCGCACCTGGTGATGTCGTCGGTGGCGGGGCCGCCGGCCACATCGCCGAAGGACCCGCACCGCGCCTTGCCCACGGTGTGGCCGCCGGACAGCGACTCCAGGTCGACATGGTCGAAGAGTCCCGCGCCGGTGAAGGCGGAGAGGAGCTTGTCGAGGTGGCGGTGGGCGACAGGAGCTTGAAGACGTCGGCGTCGAAGGCGGGCGTGAGGCTGTCGAGGTGGCCGAGTGGCACGGACAAGGCGGAGCCGCCGGCCAGGTTGACGGCGTTGTGGGTGCCCAGCACGGTGATGTTGGCGCGGGAGACGGTGGGACTGCACGCGTGGACCTTGCCCAGGATGTCATCGATGAGCTGCAGCACGGCTTGCTGGAGGCCCGTGTTGGGGCCAGGTTGTGCTCGTTGTTGTCCAGGAGGAGGGGAAGAAGACGCGGAGGAGCCCCGCGGTGAGTCGGACGTTCTGTGCGACATCGAGGACGCGCTCCAGGGAGCGGGGAGCGGGGGATCCGAGCTCGCGAACGGGTCCGCCTCCTGGTCCCATGACGGGCCTCCGCAGGTCCGGGCCTCGCCTCCGCCGCCGTCGTCGACGCCGACAGGGGCGGGGCGGGAGAGGAGGCCCGCGACGGTGGAGCAGGGAGGCGGGCGTAGCGGCGGCGGCGACGACGGAGGAAGAGCGGCTGCGGACTGTTTGGGGGCTGAGTTGGAGGCCCTGGGAATGGAGGTTTGGGATTGTAATTTGGGTGGGGATGCAAAATGCATGCCCATTTAGAGGCTCTGCTGGATTTCATTTTTTGAAGTAGAACCCTGAATTATGGAGTAAGACCCCGTTTAGGGTCTCCCACTGGAGTTGCTCTTACAAAATCATTTGCACTCGATTCCCCCCTCCGACGTTTTGGGTTCAGATTCAAATCTCGCTGGTGAGCTGGTGGCAATGGAGGTGCTGAACTGCTGATGCAACGAGCATGGCGCGGCCCCCACCGGCAGATCACATGCCAACCAAACCAACCGGCTCCCTCCACTGCAACGGCTTGCCGTAGGCAGGCCCCACTTGTCACAGACTCATAGCTCCACCACGGAGAACGTACCCGCAGCATAATCATTTTCAAACTCCTCGGGCCCGCCACCCAGATGTGTTTGACCTGGGATCTCATCATCTCGCTCCCGCACAGCGCCCCGCCGGGTCGCCACCGCGAGCCCAATCCCAGGACGCCACGTCATCGACCACGGTGTTTGCTGTTCCGCGCCGTGGAGCGACAGCCTTTCTCGTACTCGTACCAAGACAGCCCAACCACTCGGGCATAGGAAAACCACCCGTGTCAGGGCGCATATCCTCCGTCCACCACACGCATCAAGATCCGCGCGGCGTGTGCCCTCTGCCCTCTCCATCCCTCGTGATCGAGCCCCAGTTCCCCACCTCCGCCTCGAACGAATTTGAAATGCTGCGCTTAAAAAGAGCCGTTGCCTTGCCCCCGCCTTTCATCGTTTTCCCCACCCACCCCTCCTCCACGCCAGGTTGCGCTCCGTCCACAGACAGGTGGGCCCCGTGCCCGCTCCTGCCCCACGCGCCAGACTCCTTCTCCCGTAGGATCAAACGGGCAGAGCGGGGCCCACCTCCGCCCCGAATTCGAAAATCCCCCATTTCTGGTGTGCGTTTTTAATACCACTCTCGGATCGACTCCCCCAGCCAGCAGCATAAATGCCCGGCCTTTAGCGGCCTCGCCGATCTGATGCTCCTGGCCGCCACCGTCTCTCCTCGCCGCCGCCGCCGTCGCCGTCTCTCCTCCCCACCGGCGCCGCCGCCGCCGCCGGTAGCTTCCGCGTCGTCCGCGCTGCGCGGCCGCCTCGAGCTGGAGGCAACGTCGGTGAGCACAGTTTGCCCGCCTTTCTCTCCCCTTTCCGTTCGCTTCGCGAGTAGACAAAGGCTTCGATTAGGGGATGCCGCGAGCTATTATCTTGAGATTCGTGAGTTGATAGTCTGTTCCGCTCAGATAGATTTGTTGTGTGATGTGTACCAGGCTGTATCGGTGATATCTCGCGGATCGAATGCTGAGGAGAGGAGAGAGGAGTTTTGATTTGGTGTAGAGAGTTGTAGGATCGATGGGGTCGGAGAAGGTTGGAGCGAAGGTTATTGGCGGCGGCGGAGGTGCTGGTGGGATCTTCAACCTGTTCGACTGGAAGCGCAAGTCGCGCAAGAAGCTGTTTTCCAACTCGCCAGGTAGGTGTTTGTAATAAAGCGTCTCTCACTGAAGCTTCTCGGCAGAGCTGTTGTTTTGCCTGTTTACGTTTTCTCATCTCGTTCTTGTGATCTGCTCGCAGAGGGCGCAAAGCTGGTTAAGAGGAGTGAAGGAACCTTGCCGTCTGGGCGTATCCACTTGGTGAGTGATATTTCTGAGGTCTCACTCCTCCCAGATATTTGATGAGTGTTGTGCTAGTTCAGGGGCTTGGTTTCACTTATGTTTGGTTGATGAATTTGTAGGTTGATGAAGAAGACGAGGGTATTGGTGTGTCGAGCTTCAAGGGGAGCAGCGACTACAGCTGTGCGTCTTCGGTGACAGATGAGGAAGGGCGTGAGATGAAGGCACCTGGTGTGGTGGCCAGGCTCATGGGCTTGGATGCCTTGCCCACTTCAGGTGTTCCAGAACCGTACTGCACGCCATTCCGTGACACAAGATCTTTCAGGGACAGCCAAAGCCTCAAGAGGAGTCCGGAGTACTCGATAAATGACCAGTTCGGTCATGTTCCTCGAAGAGTTGATGGTTATATGAGGAAGCCGTTGGATCTGAGAGCGCAGAAGATGCCAAGCAGCCCGATTGAAAGATTCCAGATAGAAGCATTGCCACCGAGGTCCGCAAAGCCCCTACCTATGTCTCACCACAGACTGTTGTCCCCCATTAAAAATCCAGGTTTCAGTTCAGCGAGGAATGCTGCTCAGATCATGGAGGAAGCAGCCAAGATTCTTCAGCCAAGGGCGCAATCAAGCTCTAGGGAGAAAATCTGCTCTTTCAGCCCAGCACGGATTCCTTTGAGGGTTCCAGAGCCAAGAGAAAGCATATCTGCCTCTCAGAGGACTGTATCTCAGAGAGCACAGTCATCCAGGACAACTCCTGAGCTACCAGATGTGAGGTTCTCCAGAGGGCAGGAGATGAACCGGAGCTGGAACAGAGAGGAAGATATTGTCATATTCAGGCCATCAATTGATTCTTATGAGATTAACAATCCTAGTTGTTCAAAGAATAACAAGGGAAAGTCTATTTCATTGGCAGTCCAAGCAAAGAACAATGTGCAGAAGAGGGAAGGTGTAACTGGTTCTGGCAGGAATTCAGGAGTACAGAAAGAACATGACGACCATAGAACAAACCAATCTTTTAGGAGCCAGTCTAATCACCAGAGAAACAAGCAGCAAAAGAAGCCATCATCATCTGGCACTTCTTCCCCTGTCCTTCGTCAGAATAATCAGAAACAGAATTCTCTAGTGACCAGAAGCAAGTTGGCACCGAACAAATCTGTCTCGATGCAGCAAGGCAGAAAGGTTATGGCAGGAGATTTGTCTTCAGGGAAGATCAAGAGTGGAAGCAAGGTATCTAAATCTGGTGGCAGAAAAGACATTGTGGAAAGCATAAGTGGCGACAGGGAAGGATCATCGTCAAACAACAAGGACTTCCCACAAAAGAAACGTCTGATAGAGAGGAACTCCACCAATGAGAAGGGTACATTCGTGCCTGAAAAACCAGCGGGTAAACTTCAGAAGCAGGTTCAACCTAATGTTGTTATGGATGAGCACATTAAGTGGAACAATGAAAGTAAAGATACTACAGATGTTGTGTCATTTACCTTCACGTCACCCTTGGTCAAACCATCGGCAGGAACCTCCAGATTGGCGGGCAAATGGGACACAAGAAGCAATTTCAATCTGGATGCAGGATGTGATAAAGATGATTCAGATAGTAAGGCTGAAGGGCTATCATCAGTGGGTCTGAACTTTGTAAATGGTGATGCATTGAGCCTTCTCCTAGAAAAGAAGCTGAAGGAGCTATCATCAAAAATTGATCCATCCATCACCTTCACAAGGGGTGACACATTTATGCCTGCTACTTTTACCTTGGAGGAACCACCAATCTCTTCCTGCAGCAATTGGGGCTCGGAAAGCGGAGTATTTGACTGCAGCCCTTCTGAAGTCAAACCTTCTCAATTTGATTATTGCCCATCAGCCCAGTCATCTACCAAAGGTCAAATTTTCCGTGGCAGTAAATTAAAGGTAAATTACAGTTTGGGTTACCTATATCTTTTCTGTAAATAAGATATAGCACAACAATTTTGCATTTTGCTGTCTTAATTTCTGATTGGAGCTTGCAAAAGATTTTCTGTTATATTAGAATAGTATATAGTTCACTGCACAATATGTTTACCAAACGAGAAAAGGCACATCTATAGCTTTTCTCTGTGGGGCTACTCTAATGTCAACTTCATGATCTTGATTTGGATTTCATCAATATGTTGAGTTTGACATAATCATGACATGACACCAAGCTTCAGCATGAATTTTAAGTGCTGCTTGAACTTCCTGCAAAGCTGCACTTTCTGGTGGTTGAGATAAATATTTTATTTTTTTTGGTGATGGTTGCGTTTAGCTTCACTCAAGGTGCTTGTAATAAGTATGCACAGGATGCTCTCTGTTGAATAATATGTGGAATAATGAAAATGGCTGGGAGTCATCAGTTTACTTTCTTTTATAGTCCAAAGTGGTAAATGTTTCTCAGTAACATTGGACATATGTTGTGGTGTGTGCTCAGTTTTGGCATTATCTTAGTAGCATGACTCCTTATGTGCCACGTTCTAGTGTTTTTGCAGTTCTAATACAGTTTTCGCTTTGATTTAGGTGGAGGAACCGGAAGACTGCAGTAGTATAAGTAATGCAAGGAAGGAACAACATGAAGATCTAAGTCCCCTCTCTGTGCTTGAACCCAGCTTTCTGAGCGAGAGTTGCTGGTCTTCTGAGTGTTCAGGCAGCAGCGATGGTAATTTACCCAGCATGATATTCTGCAATTTCTGCTTGAACTGTTGACATTTCTTTACCCCTGAAGAATATTCTTTTTGTAACAGGGAGTAAGGTGTATTCCTCTTCTTCTGAAGTTAAAAATATTCCAGGGATTTTATTGATGAATCCACCACCATCAGTTGACATTGAGGCAAAGACTACAGACTCAGTCTCTTCCTTGTCAGTAGATACTTCAGATATCTCAGATGTCTCCCAATGTTCAAAGAAATCAAGATACACGGAGCTAGAGTACATTGAAGATGTGCTGAGAAACATCAACTTGACAAGAGATGAACTGGGGCCACTGTTTGTCAACCAGGATGGATCAGCTTTGGACCCCCTCCTATTTACAAAATTGGAAAATACACATGTATATACACATGGGAAAGGGTCTTTGGGGCGTCAAGGCTACCGGCGCTTGTTGTTTGACTGCGTAAATGAGTGCCTGGAGACAAGACGCAGCACCTACTTCCGGGCAGGATATGCAGCATGGAGCAAAGGGGTGGCAACTCTGAGCAGGGGCGTAGAGACCGAAGTCTGCAATGAGATCACCAGCTGGAAGAGCATGGGGGAATGGGTGGAGGATGAGCTTGTCGACAAGGACATGAGCAGCGGCCTGGGCACATGGGTGGATTTCCGGGTGGAGGCGTTCGAGGCCGGCGAGGAGGTGGAGGGCGAGATACTGAGCTCCCTCCTCGACGAGGTGATCGGCGACATGGTCGTGAGACGACGGCAGGAGTGTAAATTTGTAATTTGAGATGGATGCTCTGTAGTTTTTTGCTTTTGTAATTTTGTTTCATTCAGTTGTTACATATCCCCCATTTATTCTGTCCATCCAGACCTGTTGTTCAAATCAGTGATAAATGTTACTAGTTACCCTGTGGGTTAAGACAGTTCATGCATCGAATTCAACTCGATTACTGAATGTGCTTGCCCTGCTTGACATGGCATTTGAAGATTTTACCTCTTTCATCAGCAACTCCATGCCTTCTACTTTGCTACTTCAATGCAAAACTTTACCTGCAGGAAGTGAGCCTAGCTCAACTGGTTAGGGTGAGAGGTTGTGGTTGTACACCCTAGCCACCCAAGTTCGAANNTTGGGTGTCTATTTTCTTCTTAATGAAAAACCACCTAGTTCCTCCTAGGTTGGGTCTCTTTTTTTCTTTTTGCAAAACTTTACCTGCGTGTGCTGCAACCATGCATTTACAAGTGAGGAGAGCATTGCGCCTCCCACGTTG
>JAZFNS010020007.1:122366371-122376638 GCA_037127165.1 Alloteropsis angusta | reverse complement strand
TATACATGGGCCTCTAGATGGGCCTCACACATGGGCCATAAGGGCCACATATCTATACACACCAATACTAAGCTTGGTGTCACTTTTATTAGCTCCCTTCATCAATCAAAATGAAACCTTGTAAAAATGAACTGGGTGTGTATGCACCGGACAATGCAAAAGGCTGAAACTCCTTCCATTATCTAAAATAAAAGGCCCAATGGATTCAACTTTGATAGAGTGGATTGCTTAACCGAAGGACATTTTTATTGATTTTTTGATAATAGTATATCCTGCCTAAACCTATTTCCATTTGCTTATAATATTTTGGTCGGGTCAAATAAGCGTGATCTCATCATTGCTATTTCGGATGATAAAATGCTTTTGGTTGCATTGACTGTATAAAAGCTTGTTCCTTATGCTTCAGTTGTGTTAGATTGGTTATCTGTGAAACCTTTGTAAATACTGAGCAAATCAATACTTTTATGTTAATGCATTTCTCTAGGGCTCTCAGTGTTCTCAAAAGAGCCTAGAAAAGCAGCACGTACCTGCTCAGGCTTGATGCCAGAAGCCTCCCTTGTGTTCTTTTCTAGGTAGTCCCTAGCAATATGCATCTTCTCTTCAGTTATATAACCGGCAATAGAAATTATCTCCATCCTGTCCAGTAGAGGGCTTGGTATCATCTCTATTGCATTTGCAGTGCAAACAAACAGAACCTAACTTCTCATAAAAGCAGGTGTCAGACTATAATAAATAACGAGATCATTGTGAACATTAAATGGAAACTCTTGTAAATAAAAGTTTATTGAAAGAAAAAATGTACTTAAATTTCATAAATCATGGAAATAATTATAACATGCTCATGGAGTCTTAATAAACAGATTGCAGAATAGAAACCACAAAAAAGGGCCTATCAATGGCAATGGCATGATACAACTGTAGGTCTGTAGCAGCATGCAGTGAGTTACACTTAGGAAGCATGATCAAGAATGTAGCTGCACCAATCCCATGGACAAGATCTGAGCCATAGCCATTGTCTCCAAGCAAAAGATCTCAAAACTACTGCTTCGCGCTCTTTTGTGCAATGCTGCAGTGGCAGATGTGAGTAACCTAATGGCCAAAGGAAAAGAAGATGGTGTAGAAAGCGAGCCTTCAGGCTTGGCTTGTTCATTTTATGGGCTGGGTTAGGCCTGTTCGTTCTGTGGGCTGGGTTAGGCTTCAGGCCTTGGAAACCCTGATCTTGAAAAGTCAGGCCTGAGTTTGGCCTAGAACAGACCTAAAGTTTTTTTTTGATAGTCTGGTTGCTGCTGTTTGTTAAGCATATATAGGAAATATTTCCTGTGGATGTGTCTTGCCCCCGAAATTCCCAAGTCTTGTACCCTATACATTCACCCCCAAGGCTCAATGCAAGTCCATCGGATTATATGCAATTTAATACATAATTCCATGTGTTAATATTGTTTACATGGTATCCTAAGGATTCCGCTGCCCGGTGGCCACACCCGCACCCATCTCCGCCGGGCAGCACCTCATTGGAAGGTTTTGGGAACTCTGGAAGCACTGTAATGACTGCGTCCTACATGGCACCAGACCGGATGTAAACTGACTGGTGCAAGTAGTGGAATAGGGGGATTTTCACTGCTGCCAGAGCAAGGAACCTCTAATGCCTGTTAGCTGAGTAACCTAGTGCCTCTAGGGTCTTTACATTAGTTAGTAGCACATATGTTTTATTCAGTCAGTGAGGGGTGGGTTTAGGGTTGTAATTTTATTCTCTTTGATAAAATGACACGCAGTTCCTTTTCGCTGTTGAAAAAAAAGTGACCACAACAAATTGAGCTGCTAACAATGTAATACATCTATGACAATTCACAATAGGGTTAAGAGAGAATAATTTATGGGAGTACTGGTCCAACCTTGGATAGGTCAATAGGGACATCAAGATAGTGATCAAGAAAGTTAGCATTCTGCTCAGGATCAAGAAGTTCCAATAGAGCACTGGCTGGATCTCCTGAATGCCCTCTCCCTAACTGGAAGCAGGAAAGAAAACAACCAGTAAGATACTATACTATCTGGATTACCAACCGAACATGAAAGTTGCCCTGTGAAGTAGATCTGGCACACGATGGAACAGCAACTTAAATGGTACTTCAGTTACTAAAATGAAACAACAATAGCAACTGGAAAGTCACAGATGAACATAAATACCTTGTCAATCTCATCTATCAGAACTAGAGGATTTGCTGTTCCGACTGATTTCAAACATTGCACCATCTTTCCTGGCATTGCTCCAACATATGTCCGCCGATGACCCTAATGTGGTTTAAAATTTTACTCGTGTTGCAATCATGAGCAGTTAAAGACATGACATGAATATATGTTGTAACACACCTTGATTTCTGCTACATCAGCCAAACCTCCAACAGAGAATCTGTAGAACTTCCGGTTTAACGCACGCGCAATTGAACGTCCAATGCTAGTTTTACCAACTCCAGGTGGCCCAGAAAGACATATGATCTTGCCTGCAGTAAATGATTGAAATAGTTATTTATTGCCACAGATGAGAAGAAGAAATAAGAACCAGGCTACCTAGAAATTTGGGCTCAAATTAAAAGCAACTAGAGGAGTAATACAGATGGCTTGAGCTCCCAATTCTCCAACAGGGGCACATATATGAAGTATTTGGGTACAAGTGCTAGCTTTTCTTAATGGCTTGTTAAAGAAACGAATAGCTACAAAATGGGAGAACTGTTAAAGAAAAATGCCCAAAAGTTGCGACAAGTGGAAAAANNNNAATACGAGTAGCATATACTGTACTGGCTTTATAAAGGTTGCCAATCAATACATGGATAATAACAACAATCATTCAACATAAAATAAGTTTGAAGAATGATAAGATGGAATAATCTGACCTTGTGAACTTCCTCTCAACTTTCCAACTGCTATGAATTCCAGTATTCTTTCTTTGACATCAGCTAGACCATAGTGATCTTCATCAAGAATACGTTGAGCGTGGTGGACATCAAAGTTTTCATCACTGCCATTGATGGATAAAATAACATATAAGGACAAATCTATCAATCCCATAGGTTTTCTAAAAAAAGACAATACAAACCTGTAATCTCCCCAAGGCAATACTGTTAACCAGTCCAAATAATTACGGGTTACACTAAACTCACTGGAGCTAGCTTCTAGCAACTGAAGCTTAGTGAGCTCTTCTTCAATAACTTCAAAGACATGAGGAGGGCACTTATCCTTTTTTGATTCGATCCTTTTCCTAAATTTGTCTGCAAGAGAAAAGGTGGCAAGTCGATTTTGGCTTGGCACAAGAAAGAAATAGTGAATTTCAAGAACAAACCTGACAATGCTGTTTTATCATCTGACTCCAATCCTAACTCCTGCATCAATCAGACATACTATGTACTAAGGAAGAAGCAATAGAATCTGATTCAGAACAAAATAAGATAGTGAAAAACAAAATAAAATAAACCAAAAATACAACAATAATGAAGAAGATTCAAGGTATACATCATGAACACAGAATAAACTAATTAGCATAATATGATATATCCATGAACCAAGGTACCATATGAGAATCAAAAGAGGAAATACAATTCATCATCATGATTTTTTCATGCAAACTGTGTATGAACAATCCAAACAAAAACATTGTTTGCACTACCTTCTTAATTGCTTTAAGTAGCTCATTCAACAAGTAGCGGCGCTGTTCTCCAGTTACTTTTTCTTCAATTGTTTTTGCTATGGATTCCTGAAGCAAAATTGACAGAAACCTCGTTAAAAATAACGAAGGCAATTGAAATATGATTTGTCTAGAAGATCAAAATTACCAGTTACCTGCAACTTACTAATCTCTAACTCTCTCTTTACTAACTCAAGAGTCAACTTCAAGCGCTTGCACACCTGTTCCAAAATGAATTAGTTCAACTTTGGAATAACAGTGGGTCAACAGAAAAGACTCCAGGGAGCTAACAGATATACATATACTAAATAGTTGTTCTGAACTGGTATGGAGATATGGCATGAAGAGTATTGTTTAGGTACAGAGACATGGCATAAAGAATATTGTTTATCTGCATGCGTAACTCTAAACCCACAATCCCACTTTAGGGTGGACCTGAAGCAAGAGGATGCCGTGACTTTTATCCATCAACCCTCAACATGTTGTATTCTCAAATCTCCCATGTTAGTAACAAAATGCATGGCATGTGATGAAACATAAAAACATTAAGAACNAGAAAAAAGGAGCCTCAAGGAGAAACCTTACATCTAACTCTTCAAGAACTTCCTGGCAAAGCAACTTGTTGGCACCTGAAATAGCAGCACCAAAGTCTGCTAGTCTTGGGTAGTTGAAGTCACCCATATGCTTGGGGGAGGGAGTAAAAGACGTAATCACAGTGAGGCAGTCAGCTAATGCCACTAAAAGTATGTTTAGAAAGCAAGGCAACCTGGGTATAGGTTTGAACTTGATCCTTCCATAGGGAGTTTATCTTGAGAACATCCCTTAAGGATGATATAACTTCAAAAGNACGTTGCCTTTATGACATCATCATCCTTATCATAAGGCATTTCCTACAGAACGGAAGCTAGTTATGAAGTACTAATAACTGAAGGATTTTCAAAACTGCATAACATCACATATTCAGTTGGTGCCATACAGCAATTAAAGATTTTTTTTTAAAAAAAACATGAGAGCAGGAATATGGAATGAACTTAATGAGAGGAACCTTATAACAAGGCAAGTATATTTCAAACCTATGTGAATCCAAATTTTGGGTGGACAAATGTGAAAGCTGATTATTTCACATTGATAATGGGATTACAGAAGGGATTACAATATATAGGCTGAGAAGCCAAGGGTCCATGGTGTGAACAGGCTGATTAGCCAAGGTTCCATGTTGTGAACACTAAACTGAAGAGGCACTAACAGAGTTAATATAGCACAGGACTCTAGGCCGGTGCGGTAACACAGGGAGGGGATAAATAAATCTAACAAAATGCACATTTTGTATCACATTCGCATGTGGGAGTAGCTAATTTTTCTCCAGCTAGAACAGGAACAAGAGTTTTTTAAAGAAGAAACAATTCGTTCTACCTATTCAAGAAAACAAACATTAAGATATTTCTGATTATCTAAGTTGGAGTTCGCATAATATATTTTGAAAACTGCAATAAACAAATTGTTCTAGTAAAGTCTTAAGTGGGAAGGGGAGGTAGGATTGCCAGGCAGGGATGGACATAGGGAAGAACAAAGGTAGCCAAATAGCCATAGCCCCCTATGCTACAAGTAGTCAAGTGCACACACCCAAATATGCTGCATATAATAGATTATTATGGTTTTTTGGCATTTTGCCCCACTCTGTTATATACTCCCTCCGTTCCATCCAAATTACTTGTCACTGACTTACTGTTGACTTTTGCTTGCAATGATTGACCATTCGTCTTGTTCAAAAAAATATGTACAACTATCAATTATTTTCTTTGTGACTTACTTTATCATTATATTTATTTTCGACATGACTTATATTTTTGTATATTTTCTATTTTTCTTAAAATTTTAGAATAAGACGAATGGTCAAACATTGCTAGCAAAAGTCAACAGTGACAAGTAATTTGGGACAGAGGGAGTAGAAGATACTAATAATTGGCTCACTTGTTTCTTTTGTCTGTCACCGTTGCCAGTTTGATGGGTTTTCAGATCTGTACATTGACATTTTATTAAAGATGGAGAAAGTATAATAGTTATGGTAAATGTACCTTTAGATGATCAACTTTGACTGTAACTGGGTCCTCTGCAACCTGTATAATTAGCTTTTATTAAAGTACAATAGCAAACAAAGAGGTTGAAATTAATAAGACTCGATCAGGGTCTTACCATCTCAGTTATCCGTACACGATGGTGACCAAGTAGCACCACCAGATCCCCTTGAATTCTTGTTATCTACAGAAGCAGTGAAAAGCGCATTTCAAAATCAACAGAGCAAAAGAAGCTACCCACGAGCTTTTCAAAACTCTTAAGTACCTGGGCAAGTGTGCCAACATCATGAAGACGCTTCAACAATTCTTCTCCTTTCAAATCATTAATGCTATTTTCTGGTTCTGAACTGGTCACGGTACTAGGGTTGGTACCTTCGTCATCCTTGACAAGAAAGGCCCCAGCATATGGACCAGATCTTTTGCTATTTTCAACTAAAGCTTGCAACAGCTTTGGGTCCTGAGGGAAATAAAGTGCTATATCACCAGTAGGAAAGCACAAGAACATAGAAAATAGAAGAAGAGGCATGTGAGGAAGTGATCTATATCTTGTAAAATGATTCGTATGATACCTTAACATAGATTGGCATGTAAAATCCTGGAAATAGTGGTCGCTGTAGCAGAGGCAAAGCTATGACCTATTTGGCAACACCACAAGAATAGAATGAGAAAACAACGTGACTAGCAGAAATAGCAGCAATAAAAATCAATCCATACAGGGACTCCTTGTTTCTGAAGTGGATTCCTACTTCACTGTGTAGAAAGTGTACAACAACAAAACCTTTTAATCCCAACTGGAATGATACAAATGAAACCTAACAAAACCACCAATAAGGAGAACTAAAATGTTCTTGTGAAAATAACTTATTGAACCAACGTGATAACTCAAGATTCAATAAAATCAGTTCACAAATTATGTACGGAATGAAAAAAAATACTTATGGCAACAAATGTGGTAGCTAAAGAAATAGTGGGCATTATATAATAAAAGCAGCCCATAAATTATAATGAATAAAAAAAATATATGGCATGTCGTGGCAAAAATGTTGACACAAAAATTTTCTGAACCGTATAGAAGCTACAGGCAAGTTGTAAACATTCACTGAGGGCATCAAATCGCTGCTTTTTTGCCCTCTAGAAAAAAACACGCACTCTCAGTTAAAAAAAAGAAAGGTTTTAGAAACACTAAAAGGAACAAAAATATGGATTTAGCCAGTAATCAAAGCAGCCCAGATTTACGAATGTTGCTCGTCGATAGAATAGGATTAGTTAGACGAGTTTTCCTCGCGAAATTATAAGAGGGGTCTGGAAGCGTTTAGTAGCAGCTACGGCTGTATTTCTTCTCTGAAAAGAAGATACTTATGCCAGTGCGGCATATGTAATCACTGTACCAAAAAAAGATTTCCAAAATTTTAATGAATTTCAATGTTTCCGGATTCAATGTACTAAATTTTAATTGATTCAAATCTAATGAAACAACGAGTTTCAGAAAATCGTCCCACCATTCAAATCTAATAAAACGAGTTTCAGAAAATCATCCCACCGAGCTTGAGTGCCCGAAAAGTGTTTAGGAGAATTCAAACATCACAAGTTGTTTTGGAGAATATGGCAGGTAATTGGAAAAAAAATGGATGCCATTGACTCTGGAGTGCAGAGAGCAACTCAAATACTCAATGCCGATCCAATTGTAAGAGGATGCGCACCGTGTGGCAGTCCTCTGGGCGGACGGCGGCGGGCACGATTGCGGAGGAGGCATGCTCCCCCTCGCCTTCCTCCACACCCGCAGCCTCTGCGCCCTCCGCGGCTTCCAAGCCGTCGGCGGCATCCGCATCGGAGCAGAAGCACACGCTCCTCAGGGGCACCGGGACCCGCCCGCAGCGCAACGCCCTGAAAAGCGGCGACCTCGCCACGGCACCCGCCACCGCAACCCTCGTCGCGGCAGTCGCCGCCCGCGGCCTCTTGGCGGCGACCCGCGCCGGGAACCCCGCGGTGGCCGCAGCGCGCAGCATTGGGGGCGGGAGGGGCGTGGAGAATGGCAATGCCTGGTGGGAGCGCTGGTCCGCATGATCTCGTTGTCTTCTTCAGGTGGTTTAGCTTGGAGAGGAACGTCAAGGAGAAGAGAAACCTCCTAGTCCTAAACCCTTTTCAGTGTGCTTCTTCAGGTGGAAAAGCATCTGGCTTTGGATTGTCCTAGTACATATTATTACTTTTTTTATTTGCAAGATTTTGGCTTATGTAGCATAAAGTTTTGTCCATTTGAAATATAGGAGCTGAAATGTTTTTGTGCGGAACTCCTGCGATCAAAACTGTCCATGAATGGGATANTTAACCTTCTCGAGATCCTGACTTTGAAAATCAAGAGGAGCCATACTAATAGAGGCTGGATTACTAGAAGGTTGGTGCTTTCTAAAAGACATTTCAACTACACCACCTCAATCTGCAAATAATAGAGAATAAATATACACTCAAAATTTAATAATGAAGTAAAGGAGTAAATAATGAATGGGAATGGAGAGAATAAAGCTACATCAGGTATAAAGTAGAAGTACATACATAAAGATGCATAAATGAAAAAAAAACAAAATAGGAAAGACAGCAACTAGCTGGCTACCATCATAGTTATCATAGTTATCAAGACCACCTTACGCTTAAGCGACTAAGGCGTGAGGCGACGCGACACCTTACCAACAGAAGAAAAATGCAAAACACAGCGTAGAGCCATACAGGACGAAGGAAAAAGAGGAGAAAAAAGAAAAAGAAAAAGAAAAAGAAAAAGAAAAAGAAAAAGAAAAAGAAAGGAGAAGTAAGAAGTGGGATGGCCCAGCCCACAAGTAACACATGTGTCCCTCTCCTCCTCTTGGCCCTCACGTGCATATGAGGGATTGAGGGCAGCCCAGCATCACAATCCCCTCTCTTTCCTGATCCCTTTTCTCCAGCGCCGCCACTCCCCTCTCTCCCCCAGATCCCCACACTCAGGCGGTGTCCCCGGCTGCTGAGCAACTAAAGGAAGCGGCTGCTGCCACCAGTGTCACTGCATTGAGGGATGAAGGCGATCCCTGACGCAGATCTGCCGCTAACAGGGAGGGCGCAGCTCAGTGGTGGCTACTTCTGCGAGGGACAGATGCGGCAGGAAGCAGGACAATGCAGTAGTGAAGCAGCTTCCTCTTCGTCTCCTGCTCTGTGTCTCCCGTGCACCCCCTCTCTATATCTCGCATCATATAAGGCGAGTCCTCAGGCATGGCGTCGCCCCTAGACCTCTCCGATGCTTAAGCGATGCCTTAATAACCATGAGATGCATGAGAAGAAAATGAATAAATTTCAAGTTTCACCTAACTTCTGTACTGAAGTGATACGGCAGAGTCATAGTAAAAAGAATTGCAGTGTGTTGTACAAGACTACAGGCAAGCAAAAATCTATTGAGCAGAATTGAGCACTGCAGGGTAGCAGAGACACGTTTTACATAAGTAATTTTATCTATAATATTGCATAGTTCAACCTCTTCCATTCATATGCCTTCACAAGACAGAATCTATAGCATCGCAAAATGCAGGGGATCGAATCAGTAAATATAATATACATATATTCACCCTAACTTTTGCACCATCCAGCTTAACAAACAGATCTTTCCATGCAAGCTCACCGGTTTCTCACAAGCAAAACTATTCCCAGACACTTAAATTAACATTACTGTAACCCTAGAATTCGCAGCATTCATAAACAAACAGGCATATCCAATATTCAGGCCACTGAATCATATGCATGAACGTCCAACGATTATCAGTCCATGAAGGCCATCTCAAAATTATCACAGGGAGACAACCCACATAAGCACACAAACCCTAAACCCTAGTAATAAAACCCGCGAATTTGGCTGAATTATCAATACTGGGGCTCTAATCATTTCCAAAGGAATGGCGCGATCGGACTCGCTACATGCTCCACGCAATTGGATGCGTCAACAGGGTCAAATCTACCAATCTAGCTGACAAATCTGCACAAATTATACGACATAGGCTAAAGCGGCATGAGGTAGCCCGTAATTCGAGACAGGGGGGGCGGGGGGAAGACGGGAAGAGATAGAGAGGTACCACCGTACCACCTAGTCGGCGAGCCGTCTGGCGACGCGGCTGCGGCGGCGCAGCCGCATGCCAGATACGGAGGGCGCCTCCGTGGGGCCCGTGCGGCAACAAGAGGGCGCCCCCGGCGGCGGAGGGAGGTCGGAGGCCGCAGTCCGGTCGTCCCCACCTTCGAGCCCTAGGCACAGGGGTGAGGCAGGTCGGAACTCGGAAGGAGGGGCTAGAGAGAGACAGCGAGACCGGGGAGGCGAGACGGGGCTGTTGCCTTGCGGGTGTGTGATCCGGATAGGCCGATGGGGTTAGCTTCACGGGTTAACGGGTATTTTTACGTAACGGGCCAATGGGCTGTATTTATAGATCCAAAGAAAAGNCCTATATAACTTCCGGTAGATTTTTTGACTCCAAAACTTCCAGTGTTTGAGATTCGTGCAAAAATATTGAAT
>JAZFNS010020007.1:122068931-122081105 GCA_037127165.1 Alloteropsis angusta | reverse complement strand
TATCTCTATGTTTATTCAGCTTATCTGAGAAGCGCTTCTCTGAACCGCTGTACCAAACAGGGCCATTCAATAGCAGGCCTGATCCTGCCCAAAATGTCATGCAACGGGCCATATCCACAGATTCCACCAACACGACCCTGAAAGGCGCGACGACCCACGAACGTCTGATCCATGTAACCACGGCCTACACGGCCCACGCCAACCGGTAGCGACGGAGTCAGTGACCCAGCCAAGCCGAGCGGCGCCAATTCTTCGCTTGCATCGTCTTCCTCCTCCACCAGCCCCGGCGACCCGCCTCGCAAACCCTAGCCCCGCCCCACACCGCCTCCGTTCCGACGTCGGCGCTATGTCGAAGCGGCCGAAGCTCGAGGGGTTCAGCATCCCACGGCCCACCTCATACAGCTTCGAACGCTCGCAGCCCGTACCGCGGCTCTACCGTCCCACCGACGACCCAGACCTCGACGACATCGCCTTCTGCGACGACGCTCCCTCAGATGCCCCGGCCGCCGCCTCGGTGGCCAGCAAGGCGGAGGACGAGGAGGAAATCGACCCGCTCGACGCATTCATGGCGGAGATCCAGGAGGAGATCCGCGCGCCGCCCCCGCCGCCGAAGCCCGAGGCGGTTCGCCGCGCGGACTCCGACGACGACGAAGATGACCCCGTTGAGAGTTTCCTGCGGTCCAAGAAGGACGCCGGGCTAGCGCTCGCCGCCGACGCTATGCGCGCCGGTTACGATTCCGACGAGGAGGTCTACGCTGCTGCCAAGGCTGTCGACGCCGGCATGATGGAATACGACTCCGACGACAACCCCATAGTCTTGGACAAGAAGAAAATCGAGCCCATACCAGCACTTGATCACTCGACCATCGAGTACGAGGCTTTCACCAAAGATTTCTACGAGGAGAAGCCATCGATTTCAGGTAAAGCACTTGGTGCTGTTCATTCTTTTTCTAAACCTGCATCTGAATATGTGATACTATTTAGTTTTGCATATGTAATGTTGGCTGTTCGTTAGGTGTTCCTTGCAGCTTACAAGGTTGAGCTCTATGACTGGCTTAGTAAAATATGTGATGAACCAAACATAAGTAAGTTTGATTAAATGATTAAATACTGTGTCCACGATTCAATCTGAACTCTTGGCGTCTTAAACATGGACATAAAGCCAAGCGCCCTTCCAAGGCCACTCTTGTTTTGATGGCCTTATTATAGTGCATAGTGCTGTTTTAGAGATTAAATTTATGTAGCTTTGCTTTAGAAAAAAAAATCATTAATCAAGCTATTACTTTCGCTTCTGATGCTTATGCACTTGCCAACATTTCATATGTCCTATTGTATAATTCGTTACAACCAGAAGATACAATGCTTCGAATGATTTGGGTAGTTGTTCGCTTAAAAATCAGATGCCTCATAACACCTGAATGTAATTGTAACGGTGTTGTACATGAACTATTTCCCTTTCAGTGCAGTGTCATTCTTCAATGTTTATTCAATTAGTTTGCTGGACTACGTGATGCAGTGCACTATATTTTTTAAGAACCGTGTTATGTTGGTAGGAGTGAAGCTAACCTCCACTCACCGGTTAGCGAAGGCACTTACTAGTGTTCCAAATATATAAGGCTTCTCTAGCTCAGTAGATTGGTCTTGCCAAGGATTATATCCTGTAACTAGATTAAAGAGGATGCATTACTCGCCATTTTCACAGTGTGGGGGTAAAGTAGAAAAATTGCAGAACTAACAATGTGTTCCAGGCAAAGTTTTTTGTTCCCTAATTCAGTACCAAACTCTGATCTCTGTATTCTACTACAAAGGAGCAAATTTCAAATGGATGTACTCTTTTGTTTCATTCCTAACTAAACTAATGTTTAGTTAGTACTAGGTTTATGCAACTCGAGCTTTGCAAGTATTTTTCTTTATGACTGATGTGGTGACATTGTGACAACCATGCACATATTGTTTTTTCTCATTCTTTAATGATCTGAGTTATGATGTGTTGAGATCTTTCTCTTTTGTTTTCCCTTGTAGGTATGAGTGACCAAGATGTGGCAGAATATATGAAAAGTTTGGCAATTCGTGTTTCGGGTTTTGATGTGCCAAGACCAATTAAAAACTTTGAGGATTGTGGGTTTCCTGGACCGTTAATGAATGCTATTGCCAAGCAGGCTTATGAAAAGCCAACGACAATTCAGTGCCAGGCTTTACCTATCGTACTTTCAGGCAGAGATATCATTGGAATTGCAAAAACTGGTTCAGGCAAAACTGCAGCTTTTGTACTCCCTATGATTGTTCATATTATGGATCAGCCTGAGCTTGAGAAAGAAGAAGGACCAATAGGAGTGATTTGTGCTCCAACAAGAGAATTGGCTCATCAGATATATCTTGAAGCTAAGAAGTTTGCAAAGCCTTACAACCTTCGAGTTGCTGCTGTATATGGTGGGGTTTCCAAATTTGACCAGTTTAAAGAACTGAAAGCAGGCTGTGAAGTAGTCGTTGCAACCCCAGGGAGATTAATAGACTTGCTAAAGATGAAGGCATTGAAGATGTTCAGGGCAACTTATCTGGTTCTTGACGAAGCCGATCGCATGTTTGATCTTGGATTTGAGCCACAGATAAGATCCATTGTTGGTCAGATTAGACCAGACCGACAAACCTTACTTTTTTCCGCAACAATGCCATACAAAGTGGAGCGTTTGGCAAGGGAAATATTGACTGATCCTATTAGAGTTACAGTTGGTCAAGTTGGAAGTGCTAATGAAGACATCAAACAAGTTGTCAACGTACTCCCTTCTGATGTTGAGAAAATGCCTTGGCTTTTGGAGAAATTGCCTGGAATGATTGATGATGGGGACGTTCTTGTATTTGCATCTAAGAAGGCTAGGGTGGATGAGATAGAGAACGAGTTGAATCAGAGGGGATTCAGAATTGCAGCACTTCATGGTGACAAGGATCAAGCTTCTCGTATGGAGACCTTACAGAAGTTCAAATCTGGGATATACCATGTTCTGGTTGCAACTGATGTTGCTGCACGAGGTCTTGACATCAAGTCAATTAAAACAGTTGTTAACTTTGATATTGCGAAAGAGATGGATATGCACATTCACCGAATTGGAAGAACTGGTCGTGCTGGTGATAAAGATGGCACTGCATACACTCTGATTACACAGAAGGAGTCACGGTTTGCTGGTGAATTGGTTCACAGTTTGATTGCTGCTGGCCAGGATGTACCCAATGAACTCATGGATCTGGCTATGAGGGTTAGTTAATTTACTGATAAATTTTTTCTATGTGTTGCATTACAAAGTGAGCTCCAGACTTATGCAAACTGGATGTTTGCAGCAATATAGATAATTTTTTTCTTGTTAGTTTACATACTGACTCTTGCAATTAAATAATCTCATATTTTTTTTCTGAAATGATTGTGCTTTGAATTGCAGGATGGAAGATTTAGAGCAAAACGGGACTCCAGGAAAGGTAAGTCATATTTATTTATTTACAGAGCAGGAAACAGGTTATCTGGATGGGTCTTTTATGGAACATGTACTGACAAGTCGTTACACTAATCAGGTGGGAAGAAAGGTGGCAACAAAGGAAAAGGTGGTGGGGGTGGGGGTGCTGGGTGCGGTCGTGGTGTGCGTGGAGTTGATTTTGGCCTTGGCATAGGTTACAATGCTGAATCTGGCTCACAAGTGCCTGCTCCAAGAACTGCCGCTGTGAATTCATTGAAGACGGGGATGATGCAGCAATTTAAGAGCAGCTTTGTATCTGGGTCGTCAAATACACCAAGCAGCAGCTCACCTTCCTTTGTAAGACCAGCACTCCGCGGCTTCGTGTCTGGCGGCACCATAGGAGGAGACGCACGGCCAGCACAGTCAGCCCCCTCCTTTGTCCCTGCATCCCGGCCAGCACAGCCTGCTCCATCCTTCATTCCTGCATCCCAGCCTGCAAGAAATAGCAACGAGAATGGGAACCCAAATCCAGAAAGGTAGGTAATTCGCACATTGCAGAATCATTTCCTGCCTGTCGAATGTGGATCCATCAGTTTATTATGTTGTGTCATCGTTCTGTATCCAGTTCTCTGAGTCTGTGTTGCATGAATTGCAGTTCACGGGATCGTTCCAGGGAGAGAAAACGACCATCGGGTTGGGATCGCTAGTCCCCGCTAGCGGATGTATCAGATTGTTATTTCTTTTTCCCCTTTGAAGCATATTGATGTACACTGTAGTCTGTAGATCACATGATGTGAATTGTGAATGATAAGTGTTGTTTCTAGCTTGGCTCCCTATCTTTCTGGACTAAACATGTTTAACTCCAACTACTGCTGTATCTGGCCGTTGGGCCCCGCGGCTTTCCCCAGTTGAGATCACAGACTGCATTGTGCAGCTTTGCCACTGATCTTTTGATCAGGCCCGGATGGCCGGATGTGGGTACTTCTACTTTCTTTTGATGGGCACGATAATTCTTTGTCCGGTAGAATCATGCAAAATCACAAAATAGTGTATAAGCGCAACAACCAAGAAAGAAAGTGGTTGGGTGATACTTGATTGTCGGAGCATTTTTTTCATTTGAGTTTGTTATTTTCTCCTAAAGTCTCTAAAGAAGAATTGCTCGTGCCGTCCAGAACTATACTCCCCAATTGCATAGTATTCTAGCAAATTTAGAACATATTAGAGGGACCAAAAGATGCCTATAATCTCCAAAACCTCCCATAATTAAATTAAGGATCGGAGAAAACAATAGAAAAGATAATGAAATTAAATAATTTTTTAAATACTTGTTTAAAAGTCGTAGAATGCTTTATATTTTAGTTCAAATTTTAAACGGACAGAGTGAGTAGATCGTTTTGCCTTTTTTAGGTACATACAATTTACAATGTATTTAAATGTATAACTTGGGATGAAAGGAGTACTAATTACCTATTTGAAATCTTTTCAATGTATTGGGGGCAACAACCAAGAAAGCAAGCGTTTGGGTGATCTATCCATGATCACCAAGCTTTTTTTTTCTGCATAACTACTTACTAACTCATTATCTAAAAAAAAAACTACTTACTAGCTATACTGCACGCATGTAAAATCTTTTTGGCTATATATACCCATAAAAGTATGTTATTCCTCTCTAGGTGTACTGTTGTACGATCAAGTAGTCGCTGGCATTCTAAGCAGTCACGGTGAGTGGTCAATTTCCTCTAGCAGTGCTGCCAATAACCCAGCCTGATTTTTGTGGTTTTCACATTTCCGGGAAACGTCGCCGTGCGCGCGCTCGCCACGGTCTTTGTTTTCGAGTTCCCGCCGTGCCCTCCGGTCACGGAGACGACGGGGGATTTTGGGGAATTCACAATCACCACTGACGCGCGGGCCCGTTCCCGGCTAGGACCGCTTTACCTTAATGCAAGTCCTGCGGAATTGCCACGGCCGGAACCAGCGTGGACATCGGTTGCCGCTCTAGTACCACCGCCCCCGCAATTTCGGAGTTCCCCACACCGCCACACGGATCAGAAGTTCAGAACCACCCGCTCGCGGAGGAGGGAGAGAGCGCGCGCGGCGCCGGTGATCAGCGATGCCGAGGCGCACGACTGCCGATTGGCCGCGGCTGACGCTCGAGGACTACATCGTCTTCTTCACCACCCGCAGCGGCAACGGCCTCAACATCCACCACCTCAACCAGGTCTCTCTCTCTCTCTCGTCGCAGATCAGCCCGTCTCCGTGGTTTCGTGCGCGCGCCCTGAACTCTTATCCTCGTCGCAGATCGTCTACATGCACGCGTTCGCCAGGATCCACAGCGCGCCGAAGGTACAGTACACCTCTCTCTCCCTTGCACCCCCGTCGTCTTCTTCAGTTAATGCCTCAATTATTTGGGTCTCTGATCACTGACGCCTCTCGCGCCCCCGACTGCAGCCGGCGATTGTGGACGCGCTCGGGTCGTTGGAGCTCATGCGCCCGCGCCGCTCCACCGTCCCCCTCAACGCCACCGCGCCGCCGCCGGGCGCCGACCCGGCCGCGGCCGCCGCGCTCTCCGCCGACGAGGTCTCGCGCGACGTCGAGGACATCGGCTGGCGCGAGTGCCCCATCGGCTCCCTCCTCTCCGTCCGCGCCGGGGTGCGGTCGCCCGCCTCCGCCGTGGCCGAAACCCTCACCCCCATTCCCATCTGCACGATCGCGCCCGGCTCCGCGGAGCGCATCTCCCCGCCGAGCCTGCCCAGCGCCTCGTCGCCCCTGCCGCCAGCGGCCAGGCGGAAGCGCTCCCAGACGGGCAAGGGCAAAGCCGCGGTTCGGATGAGGAAGTCGCGTGTGGTGGAGCTGCTCACGCTCCCGTCCGTCGAGATGGCCACCTCCGCGTAGCAACCCCCGCCCCCTCAAGCTCTGCTCGCTGGTCGTCGTCTGCAGGAAGGACGGCGGTGGCATTGGCATCTGCTTGATTTCTGATCATCAGCACTACAACATGCACTGGTGTTTGGTTGGGTTCGGATGTCCTTAGATTAGCTGCAGTTTCTAATGAGACCTCGTTCAGTTGTTCTGTCCTTTTGGTGGAGGAAAGGGGTTATGATATCTCTGCAAATTATGGAGGTGTTGAGGTTTAACCGGCATGAAGGATCAAATCAAAGCTAATTAAACTTGTTTATTAGTCGATGACGTTGCAAGATGCTTTTTCCGGCGAGCAGTTTCTCGCTTCTGGTAAAGTGGTAATGTACTGATTCGGAGTAGTTGTTGCTTTAATGCTTTTGAAACCTGGTGGAGCNCGGCGAACAGTAGCGGCTCGGTGCACCGTGCACGCCTCTCTCTCTCTCTCTCTGNTGTGTGTGTGTGTTAATTTGTTTCGTCGATGAATAACTCTGATCGCTTCTAATCTGGCCTGCATCGCTGCAGTTCTGAACCGGGCACTGATCTCTTCCGCTGCCGTGATTGCTGGTCGTCTCGCTCTCATAGTCTCGTCTCGACTCTCCTTCCCTTTTCCCCGTCTAGTCGTCTACCATATTTCTCCGTGTAGTGTCGTGTAAAGGTTGCGCTGCGCGGAGGGCATCGTCCCTCCCGTTCATCTGTCGAACCGTGGATCGATGGTGCCTCCCGTTCAGTTCAGCGATGGATTTCACAACGCCAAAAACAACGGCGCGTTGCCATTGCACTTGCACCTTGGCCTCGCACATGAGTGTCGTGTAGTATGGTGTATCCGCACTGGGCCGCTGGCTGTTGGAACGCTCTGCTGCAAACAAAAGCTGCTCTGCCTCCGGAGGGGTGTTGCGTGCGTACGTTACTGGAGCGCACCTACTCGCCTTGACCAGACCACGACGCGATCCCAATCCAACGAGCAGCGTCGATGCGGTTTTCTGCTCCGACGATCCTGACTGTCCAGAAGAAGCCGGCAGGGGCTGAGGTAGCCGACAGGCCCACGCTCTCGTTCAGGCTGTGTGTACCCCTCCCGGTGCCTTTGCATTGCATTGCATCGCATCGCATCGCACAAGGTATCTGCCCGCGGCTCTTCACTGCGGGGACACGGCAGGCAACTAGCCGGAGGAGGAGCATCATAAAGAGGGGAAGGCGCAGGAGGGGAGCAAGAGCAACATCAACATCGGGGGAGAACCAGCGGAAGGACGGCGAGGAAGGCGGCGACCGGCGAGGGAGATGAAGGGAAAGCCCCTGACGCTGGAGAAGTACCACCGCTTCTTCCTCGACCCATGGGGCACGCACATCAGCATCGACCAACTCAACCAGGCACGTACCCTCAAATCTCTCTACCATCCGGTTTTTCTTCCCCCGATTTCTCGTCAATCTTAGGAATCCCTGCTTGCTCGCTGATTTTCGATGGCCTAGCGTTTCTCTTCTTCGTTGAACTCGATCAGTTCTTCGTCTCCCCCCATTTTTTTAATTTTCTTCGTTTATTCAATCTTCTATTCTGAATGAATTGTGAGCACGCTTCCCCTGCAGATCCTCTTCATCCATGGCTTCATCAAACTCCACCGCGCGAAAAAGGTAACCGCACCAACCAACTCGCCGTCCCCCCTAAAACCCCAATTAAACCCATGTTCTTCGTTGTTTTGCGTGACTGACGCGCATGGAGCCGTTTCTGCGAGGGGGGCTCCGACTCCGAGCAGGGCAGGATCATGGAGTGCCTGGTGGGGCAGGTGGACCTGCTGCCGCCGCGCCGCTCCACGCTGCACCGTGAGGCGCTGTCCGCCGCGTCGCCGCCGTCCGCGGCCGCCATCACCGCGGCGCAGGCCAGGGACGACGTCGAGGCGATCGGGTGGGCCGAGTGCCCCATCGGCTGCGTCGCCGCGTTCGGCGCGGCGTCTGCCGACGTTCCGGAGCCGGTGGACCGCGTGCCCCGGCCCGCGGACTTCGTCCTCGCCGGGCGCCGGCCGCGTTCCAAACGGACGCGCGCCTCCGCGTACGGGTCGCCCAGTGACGTCGCCGCGTCTAAGAAACTGAAGGCGGGCGCCCCTCGGGAAATGGCGAACGTGGTCGTGAAGGAGGAGCGGGACCCGGAGCTGTCGTCGCCGCCGCCTCCACCACCGCTGTGGATGCGGTCTCCTACTCCGCCTCCACCGCCTTCGCCTCCCCCGCCGCCGCCTCCTCCTTCGCCTCCGCCACAGGACGCCGCGACGCCGCCGCCTCCGTACCGGCCTCAGCCTACGTTGGCGCCGATTCCCATGGCACCAGCCTGGGGCACGCCCACGGTGCTGCCGCTGCCGCATCCTACGAATCTGTTCTGGGGCTTGCCGCTGTCCTCACCGCCAGGACCAGCGCCGGGATGGAACGCACCTACGGTGCCCCTGTCTTACCCGGCGTCGTTCTGGGGCGCGCCCAGTGTGCTGCCGCTGCATGGGCGCTGGCCGCCCACCCCCGCGCCGCAGTGGAGCAGCGTGTTGCCGCCAGCAGCGCACCCGCCCATTCAACATCAGCGATCACCGCCTCCCGTACTGCTACACCGGCCACCACCGCATTTGCAGGGGCAGCAGCTACCTGCGCTGCTTCAGACGCTACCACCACCCTTGCTGCTGCGCGGGCCGCCGCCACATTTGCTGGGCCAGCGCCCACCTCCTGTGCTGCCTCAGACACCACCACCTCCCATGCAACGGCACCATCCACCAGCGCATTTCCACGGGCAGCATCTACCTCCTGCTCTCCTTCAGACACCACCACCTCCTATGCCGCTGTATCCGCCGCCGCATTTGCAGGGGCAGCCGCCACCTACTGCGCTGCCTCAGACACCACAACCTCCAGGATTGCCCAGTTGGAGTGTTGCTAAGCTTGAGATATCAGACACATAGACAGTGAACTGAAGATGTGCGTTTGATTCTATAGACCAGATGTATCTTAGTGTGCGTCCTGTGGTTTTTGTTTTCCGTGTTTCTAATTGCAACTCTTTTTCTCCAACTTAATGCAATGACAGTTCTCTTGCGTGTTTGATAATTAGTTGAAACTTTGAAATGTTACTATCTGTTTTTGACTGCCTTGTGGCTTCTGTTTCCTGCTCTTTGATTACTAGTTTTATTATCACTGATGCATTAAAAAAAATGAAGTGTGGACATATTGCCAAATTGGATGAGATACAGTTGTAGTAAGGCCCTGTTTAGTCCCCTTCCATTCTTCAAAATTCTGCATACTACACGCTTTCCAATGCACTTTTTCTCTCTGCGCACGCAACACAGCGCATACAAATTTTGCATACTAAGGAGAACTAAACACCCTCTAAGTCAGCACTCTGATCTAAAAATGGGCTAGTATTCTCTCTTTCCCTACTGAGGTTCCTCAACTTGTGCTATCCTGGCTTTTCTATCTTAAGGGGACTGAAGTAATGACATTTGGCAAAATGACTTGATGTTTCAAATCAAAGAAATTGTGTAGACACGGACACCACCGCACACATTGTAATTTATGTACAGGACTAAACTTCTACTAATCACAGAGTGGCAGAACTACGAATATGTGTGGGTGATAACAATTAATAGGTGATTGCTAATGGCAGCGCTAGGGGTGTCGTTCTCTTCTCACAGTAATGACATTGGCATTTGTGATTTTTACCCGTGGAAATGGAACAAATTGATCTGGAAAAATCACGTGATAGGGAGAAGAGGAAGAGGCTTCCTGGGCAGCCGCCGATTCCTCCTCTGAGAAACAACCCCCCTCGGATCAGAACCCTCAAGCACCGCATCCAGCTCCGCTGAGTCAAGGCCCAGCCTCCTTTTGATGAAGCCGTCCAAGTCCAAACCAGTTTCTGGAGTCTCTGTTGCTTCGATGCCGCTGTTATTGGCGTCATTGTTGGAAAGCGCAGAGGTATCTGAACCTCCAGCCGCTGAAGTTTCTGAAGACGACGCAGCTACAGAACTCCTGGTGGTAGAACTCGGTTCTGCTGTGCTTTTGATAGTGTCTTGCCTTGCCGGCCCGGATGGCTGGTCTAGGTTTAGGAGCTTCTTCACGCTGTCTAGGGCAGGGTCAATGATGTCGAGGAAGCCCATGACCCAGGAGGCATCATCCACAACTTCAATACGCTGTCAGCATTGACAATCATCAGTGGTACTGTTAAGATTCTCACACGAAATGACAGATAACTTGAGAACGTTGTTGTCTACTGTGTCTGTCTATGGGCGACACCGACAGTAATATTGTGCAGAGAATTAGACACAATGCAACATATGAACAGGCAAAGTTCTTGCTCCATATGCCTCAAAAAAAAAAGTTCTTGCTCCATAGGCAGCTATAACTAACCTGCTGAAAGTAAAGGTTCCGAATTTCTTCAGCTCGAACTGGATCCCCCTGTTCCTCCTCTAGTGCTGCCCATGTCATCCACGTCACCTCACTTTGAGAGTTTATGCTCAGCGAAGATCTCAATAATCTTCTGGCAGCGGTGTAGTTACCAGCACGCTGTTCTAGGACTCCCCAAGCCTACAAAAGCAGGGCAGCAACTGTTATGGAATACCAAATGGAAAACTAGCTCCGAACAGTTCTGAAATCAGCACCTAAACTTCAGTTTACTGCAAAAATGACAATTATAGATCACAGACAAAAAATATTTCAGTCAGGTTAAGTGTTTACAATTCCTGCAGACCATATCATTCATATTTGACAACCAAGATACACTAGTTCAATCAGGTGCTCAAATGAACTTTTGCATATACAATGGTATTCAAGATGAAAGCATCGAGGACAGCTTTACTGAGTGATATGCTTTTACCTGAAGACAACGAGCAGCACATTCATTTGTTGAATTCACTGACAAAGCTCTTTGATAGAGGGCCCTTGCTGTTCTCGCATTTCCTTCTTTCCACTCCATCCATCCCCAAGCCTATTTATGTGTCACCATTGAGTTTCCGATATATCTCAAATAAAATAGCTTCCATATGTAAAGCACAGATATGCCAATGCATATGTACTAGAAAGTAGAAACAATAGAAAAAATGTTATATATTACAGGTGCGGTTATTTGAAAATGTAAGACTGCTCAGAGAAATTTTGGTCTGAGTTTATTGCTGGGGATCTTGAAGCTCATAGTTGAAATGAATGTGCGTACAAATTCAAAGTTTCAAGTGAATATTCTATATAAAAAAAGGGTTCAAGTGAATATGCATACAGATTCGAAGGTCCAACAAAAGAAACAAAAATATAGTAAATCCGAACTGGGTATTCGCTGAACGTTCAAACTCCTCTAATCGTTGGATCGTATGCATTCGTTTGTGACTCAGTAGATAAACAACCACAGCACTTCCAATTTTCTAGCAGCAAGAAGAGTAATTCCCAAAAGAAACATCTAGTGGTAAGAAGTGCAAGAAGCCATATCAGAAACTGAAAGTAATTGTTAATCCATGCAAAACATCATGTTGGGAATAAATAGCAGTTTTTAAGGCAAGCTACATGTAGGTAACATAGTCAGATAATGGAGATAAAGGCAGAAAATTCTTACTATCCAAACTGGTTGGTGCCTTGGATCAATCTGAGATGCTTTTCTGAATAACACGCGAGCAACATTTGCAGATGAATAGTTGTACTCCAGCAGTGCAAGTGACTGTAAAATTACAGGGTCCCTAGGGTTTACAGCATGCCCAATCTTAAGCAACTTCCTTGCCCTGTCAATGTTACCTTCATTTGCCTCGAATAGTGCCCATACATGCCATGAGAACCGGTTCTTAGGACTAGCCTGGACAGCTTTCTGCACATGAAAACTAAAGTTATACCCCATATAGGTTCA
>JAZFNS010020007.1:121757189-121772216 GCA_037127165.1 Alloteropsis angusta | reverse complement strand
CCTTTCATCCCCAATTAGCAAGGTACATCTCAGCGACACCCCGTTCAACTGCAATCTTGTATTTTCTTGCACATAAGTAATGTTCTTAGGTACTTTCTGTTGAGCAGGAAACTCTCTCCGCCGTACGCGACAGCATGATGTACGAGGCTATAGCAATTGGCCAGAACGAAGCAAACATGCCCGATTTCCTCAAGGACATCCTTGCAAATAAGTCACAAGTATCGGCAACATCTGCGACTTAGGCTCTTGACCTTGTTTTATTTGGGCAATGTGTTATTTTGGAACAAGGCACTCGTATCATTTTGTAACCCGCTACTATCAGCAACTACGCATTTCATTTGAACTATGTTTGATGATACTTGCGTATGTGTTGAGGCATTGCACTCGAACTCAATTTGTTTCAACATGTTGGTTCCATGATGGAACACTTGTTGGCAAGTACAGTCTCTATAATACGTAATTCGTTAAATGCTGTAACGTTCGTTTTCATAGTTTTATCGTAATCTTAGCTATCTACGTCGAGAGTTAGTCTGAACCCCAACGATTTCTTCTCCGTATGATATTTATGCACAGTTGGGCGGTAGAGCATTTATATCTTCATTAAATGCGCCAACAAACAGCAGTCCAGTGTACTCCCTCTATAAATAGCTGTTACCCTCCTTCACTCCTCCACCCCTCTCACTCCTGTGCATTGTTTCACTTCCGCATCTATCCGGCGCCCGCTCCCCCTTGGTTTGGTTGTTGGTGAGTTCAATCCTTGATCAAACTTTTCAACTTTCTGGTCCGCCCATTCCCTTCATATGGTTTGCATTCGCTTCCGCAAACACGTAACTTACCCCATTACTAATTCGTTGTTTGGGTTTTTTTGTTTAACATTTATCTGAAATTATTTTCTCTCAATAGTTTCATAGCTTCCGCTGCAATGGCCTGGTACGTGGTCTTCGCTGGTCGCAAACCAGGGGTGTACCAGGAATGGCCGATCTGTCATGCCCAGGTCAATGGGTACAAAGGGTGTTCTTACAAGAAGTACAGTTCCTACGAAGAAGCTGTTGCAGCTTACAACTCCTTCTTCGGAATCGTGGCAAAACCTAGGATGGATCTGCCAAACTCTGGAGCTTCAACTTCTGCCGCAGACCAGATTGACGGAAGGAAAGGTTCTCTGCCTGTCTCGCTGTTTTTTCTTGTCCTGGCTGTCATTGTGATTGTAATCTCAATTTATGGTGCCAAGTAGTATCTTACTATCGATTTTGGCCACGTCAGCGCCACAGTTAGGTTTGACTTTCAGTAATGTGTTATGTTCGACTGAATCTAAGTTCCTATGTATCTTTGGGAAAACCTGATTTGTCCAACATGAACTAGTTATTGAACAGGTACAACGCCCCCGTTTCCGTTCAAATTTTAATGTGCCACCTTTTTTAGCTTTGGGAGATGTGTGTGGGCATCGTTTCTGAGAATTAAGGCTGGTTTGCAGGGTACATGTACCTCGAGTACTAGTCACAATGTTTTGAGCGCACTACAATAATTATAGGAGTTCTTCCATTCATCGCACACGTAACACATCAGCGTCATCCTCAGTTGCTTCTCACCAGGGTTCCACCTCACCACACATCAATCCATTACAATAAGGTTTGCCAAGTTCCAAAATACATAAGTTTTAAAGTTCATGTCTGCATCACAACACACACCATCGCATCACTTAAATGTTTGCCAAGTTCTAGAACACATCAACACAGGCATTAATCATCATCTAGTTTAATGGTTTCAGCTATGAAAGACGGTAGTTCAGCCTTATTCCCCCTAACTAGAAGCAAGTCATGTAGCAAAGATTCCCTGGTTCGCTGCGCTTTGTCCTGATTAAAGGAAAAAGGTAAATCGGTTAGGCATCATTGGAGAAGAAGGAGCTGATGACCATATAGTTCAAACTTCCACCTGGTCAATGTCTTCAAGCAGCTTAGTTCCATCAAACCATTTCATGTAGTGCAGGACATAGAAGGCAGTGTCCGCCGCGCTGTAACATAATATGTTGTCATGAGTCAGTGGTCCATTATTGCAGTGTAAATAGCTTTCGAGATACCCATCCCACTTACGTTTTTGCGCTGTTGTATTCACCAGTTGTGTACTCAGCAGTGTAGTTGGTGAAGTCATCTTCCCAACCTGTGAAAAGGTTTTCCTTGCAGAAGTACAGCGCGTCATGGACCTGGTGCACATATTGATCATGAACTTTCTCCTGGGCACTGAGTTTAGCTCCAGCACACAAGGGGTCCAAAACATGTATCTTCCTCTCTAACAAATCCCACACATATAGTGACCACCATCCAGTCAAATTACTTGGCACCATTACCTAACAAAACATTGGTTTACATAAATCTACCAACACAGGGAAAAAAAAATGAACGACTCATGAGAATGGAAACAGGAGATCACCAGTCTGGAGTGTTCGAATTTGCTGCCTAAATGATTGCCAAGGAACATATTTCGTATCTCGTCTGTCAATGTATAATCTGTTCCACGCAAGGACATTTCCTGCAAAGATAGCAATGTATTATGAAAACAGTTTATAGTATAACACATGGGGTTCTGCAAAGTGCTGCTTACAGCGAACTCCGGCGGCAAGAAGTGTCTCCATTGATCGTGCGGGGACCCCTTGGTGTTGTACATCCAGGTGTCATGGCATTGAAGAACGCGCACCAGGGCTGCCATGACATCAACCTGTACTGAAGCCTTGTCCCAAAACTGGTCTTGTAGAGTAATCCCACTGATCTTTATTTGACGGTGAGTCTGGACAACAACCCAATTCCTACGTTGGCCAACAACGCAAACCCACAAAACAAACATGATTAAGAAACATATCACCACAAACAGATCTCATTGGACAGCTTGACAACAGAATAACAACTGACCTTTCCAAGACATCCCCAGTGGCTTCCATAACTTTCTTGTACTGTGCTCGTATTTTTCGCCGTTTCCCCTCTGGATGAACCAGTTCAAGTTCAAATGGAGATGGGGGTACAATCCTGGCAGCAACATGCCGTTTGCATGGGGTGACTTTAACTGGATGCAGTAGTTCTTCATTTTCATCTTTTTCTTCTGCAGCACTCTCGTCACAAACAGGTGCATTGGCGTCGTCACATTGTTCAGGATCAACATCTACCTCAGCGCTTACACGTTGCTTCTTCTTAGTACACACCTTTGAAACAGTTTGCTTGCGTTTTTTGAGCTCCCTCAAAAGGCCTGCAAAGAGCCATGCATTATCATTAGAAACCAGTTGAATTTGTACACTATTACTGCATGGCTCGTATAATGGAAATTAAGCAGAAGGAAATTATTGATTGAAGAACACATAATCTAACCTGTTGATTGACCCACACCAGAAGCACAACCTGACCCCAAACTGCTTCCAACATTCATCGGCGTTTGATCAAACCGCGGCCCATCTGCGGCATCGTTACCATTTTCTGTGTAAGCAATGCATTAATTTAAAATAACAGAACAATTCCCGTACTTGCTATGTTTACTTCTAGCAAATGGTCATAAATCAGTTTCATTACCTGGTACACTCTGGCCCGCACCCTGTCCCAACCCACCAAGATTTCCTTCTCCAGGCATTTCCTCGGTCTCTCCTGGAGCGGCAGTATCTATATCAACAACAGGCACATCGCTATCGTCCACACCTTCCCCACTGATACCAGCTGAAGCTTCCTTATCTTCTTCACATTCCTCAGGACCAAAAGTAGACGGTCCTGAGTTTACTCCAGAATAGTTGGACATACCTTCCGAAGGACCGAAGGGCGTGCCATCACCCTGAGTTCCTGCATCAACACTAGTCCCTGCAGTTTAAACACTTCATGTCATTTCCAACCAACACTGCAATGGAAATAAAACAAACCAAACAAATCTACAGGAATGGCAAGTACACCTGCTCCACCGGAGGTAGCGCCATCATTGTCATCCGGTATATCTTGGACCGAAGCCGCATCAGCACTGTTCTGCTGAGTACCAAGCCCATCACTGCCAACATCTGCCCGACAGGTAACCGAATATGTATTCATTATCTTTTATGTCAGTACAGAATTAGATTGAGCAGAGTCAACATACCACCCATCGTATGTGGACTAGAAGGGAATCCATCCTCAGGAATTCTGTCCAGGATCACTTGGAAACCTGTTTCTACTTCTCCGCGCAAAGCTGCAAACATTGAATCAACCTTCTTTTTCTGGTTTGCATATGCTTCTTTTATCACTGCTTGTGAAAAATACTCCGCTTTATTCAACTTGTCCATTAGGCTGTAGAACTTTTCATAAACCAACGCCCTGACATCCTGCATTTACATACCAGTGTCATCGTTATGCATTATAGTAGTAATGGGTGTGTATTTTCCACAAGATATGATGCATTATTAGGTGTTTTACTTACACTTTCTTCAGTAGTGTTCCCCGTGGTGTTAGTTTCACCTGTTCCACCAGGTTCTCCAGTACCATCAGTGTCTGCCACATCCTCCTCAATATCATCCAAAACACTTGGCTGCCTCCTCTGAAGTTTGATATACGGATTAGAGCTACAGATTAGTAGGAGTCGGTGTACCATAGGTGTCCAGTGTTCATGAAATGTTGAGAATATTTCACAAAACGAAAGTACATATTCATACTTCAAGAAGGTCACTTACTTGCTTTCTACCAAAACTGACTGGTGTCTTTTCATCCAACGCAATCATGTCAGCTATCATTGATTTGCTGTAGACACGTACCCGGGGCAGCCACGACCATGGTACATTTAGTGTGCCAAAATCCAAGTTGTCAATGTACAGAAGCTGCAAACAGATTAAAAAACATTTTCCCAACATCATCAGTTGATGAACCATGCATAGCTTCAAGAAAAGACAAGGTTCTAGCCGAGTACCTCTAGGAAAATCCAGCACCCTCCAAGTTTTATTGAGTGTGCTTTTGTAGCCCTCATCTGACCATGCTGTTGCACTCTTTCCGCGCATCGCAACAAAACAGAAATTACGTACCCAGCCCAGTTGCATTTCCTAACATTTTCTGCTCTACCCAAGAACTCCATGATATCTCTTGGTATTGTGGCCGACCTATGGTCGCATCCTAGCATAAAAGCACATGCATATGCTGCCATTGCAATGGCCAGCCTATCTTCATCTTCCTCACACATGTCTTCATCATAACGAGCTACTAGGATTTTTCTTGCATCAGACACCGTAGGGAGCGTGGCTGGGTCAGGAGTTCGGAACACTTTGTGCAGCTTGGCTTTAACTGAATCAGAAATCGTCCTATCATCTAAGACAACAGCCTCACCCTCATGTCTAACACCAAGGACCCTATGTACTGACTCATCAGTTAGGTCCAAACTAACCCCATTTGGTAGGATTAGTTTTTTCCTATGGCAGTCTATGTGCTGTTGCAGCCAGAACACAAGGCCTCGGTTGTGTTTGAGATTAGCTTTCAGGTGCTTCAATCCCTCTAAACCAATGGATGCAAGAATTGAAAGTTTCTTCGAATCGAACCCAGAAAAAACCTTCCTCACATGCTCGGTTGAGAAGCAACCGTGGAATTTTTTCGGCCTCTCCATTGGGGCGGGCGCAGCTTTCCGGCCAGGAACCGAAGAAGGTCGCCGCTGCCCACCGGCGCTGCCATTCTTCGCAGCAGTGGTGGATTCAGCGAAACGTACCTTTGGAGGAACTCGGCCGGCTGCTTGCTTGGCGGCGCTTCGCGTAACCCTAGTCGCCGCCGCGGGGCTCGGAGCATCCTCCATCCGCTGGCGAGACCTGGGAGTCCAGACGTTGCTGACCTGTTTTTTTTTCCCAGAAATAAACAACAGATCGGAACCTGTACCAACAGATCTGAACAAAAAAATCCAACGAGAAGAACTTAATCTTGGTCTTTTCTTACCCCCTTTTTGCTTCTGGATCCCACCTTTGCCCCCTGCCCTGGCGTCGCTCGATGCATCCCTGGGAATATCTACAGCCTAATCCCGTGGGAACTCCACCAGTCAAATATTATATTCCCAGGCAACAGTACTCGGTCGTATTAAAAGTCACGCCACCCACCGCACTCCACCAGCCTACTGACCACTTCATGGGCCCCTTAGAGGTTAAAATAATTCTGAAATAACATCACCCGCACAAGAGGTTTTTATAATGAAGCTCGATTTTTTTACTCATGCATTCCGCAAATGAACATTGAGTGGTCGACGAACTACAGCTTCGGCCTCCATGGCCAGCTTGTTCGTAGCAACGGCTGTACCAAGGTGGAAAAAAAAAAGAAAAACACTTGGGGGCGCCAGGCCCCTAATGTTCCACAACAATTATGAATGCTACCTCCACTCAATGGAAAAATCGAACCCAAAATAACAGCCTTTCTATCTGCACTCCCCCAAAAGAAGTTCGTAAACCATCCCAAAAGATTATTGGTCAAGTACAAGCACTTCAGGATGCATCAGTTTTTGGTGCACTTGTTACTTCGTCCTCTTCATCGCTGTTTGCAGCATCTCGTGTGCAAATGCAATTCGTGGATATTGCATCTGAATCATGGAAGACGACTTCAGTGTTGCCAATTTTTCCTGGAACAATGTTGGGGTCGTATTCACCAGAGCTTTCTTCCACCACAGAGACAACTTGAGCTACTCCAAACTGCATGCATAATTTCTTTTGCAACAAATCACACTGCATTGAAAAGAGGAGGATAAAGGGGAGGAACACCTAATGAACAGATTAAATGCCCTACCTTGTCTTCATCCCCAACTGGATCCCTACCGCCAAATAGAATACTCCCAAATTGGCCGTTAACGGAAGCCTGCATGAGTAGGAGTTATTGTACTGGTACCTCACGATCAGATTCAGACAGGGACACAAAGCAGCAGACAAAAAACCAACCGAATCATCACTTTCCACGAGCCATGAATCTGATTCCCCCCGCTTCCGCTTCTGTCCTGCAGTTGGACCACCAACCATAGTGATGCTCCCTCTCTGTTCCTCATGGACCGCTACATCAGATCCCTGCCAAAAAAGGTACATCCAAATCCAAGAACACAGCAAACATCGGAAAGATATTGTGAGCTGTGCAGGCCAGGTTAACGTACCACAGATCCAACACTGCCTGATCCTAGGTCCCCCATCTGTCTCCTCCCAGCAACTCCTGTTCCTCACCTTTCTTTCTGTCCGAGGAAAGCAGGCAGCGCGGAAGGAAGTTCCTTTTGGAAGCCTCTGTCTTTCTTATATGCACAGATGGAGTGGTCAAATTTGAGTGTGCTGATCAGTAAATTCGAAAACAGTACCGCCACCTTTTGAGATCCGCCCGCGCACATACAAAATTTCCGCCCGCCGCTTTTTTTTGGACTCTGCGCTCAACTTTTCGTAGTACATGTAGCTCAGGGGCACATCTGCTGGCCCACTCAACGAATGGGCTTCCACTAGTACACCCATTGGCCCATAGTACATGTAGTGTACGTTTTTGGTACATCTTCACTAGTGAACCTTTCAAATGTCATCTATTACGTATTAACGCCTATGGAAAAACGCTTTAGTACCAATTAGTTTTTATTGCAAACAATGAATGAGACCAAGTGAACATTCCCCCTTCGAGCATGAATGTTTAAACTTCTGAACAGTTCCAGCAACACTTCATAATATTATCTGTTGGTTACATTCCCTAGTACAACAAAATGCTCATACAAGGATCCAGAGTTTGGCACCTTCAATTCATTGTATGTTAAAAATAAAGAAAACCGCAAACCATCCCTCAGTTCCTATACAAATTGTTCCGCAATAACATGCCTCTGATTAGCGTTTCCCATGCAGCGATCAACTGTATGGCCTGTGAGCCCACAACCTGAACATGTTGGTGCCCTTCTACGGACATCTTCAGACCCACGTCTTTCTGGACATTTGAGCTTGTTGTGGTTTGGGCTCCTACATATGCTGCAGTACCGAGTACGCTTGGAACAACCTTCATAAGCTGGCCTGTCCCTCTTGTTCGACGGTCGTCCCTTCTCATGCTTCTTCTTAGGCACTCTTTGTGGGAAGTTGTCAAGGAAACCATCTGCAGCATCATCATTTTCAGAATCAGAACCACCATTGTGCCCTAATCCTAGACCATCCTTCATCCTGCTCAATGGCTCAAGTTCAGTAATGGCCTTATCCAAAATGTCCATTGCCTTATGATGGCTTTCCACATTGCTATCTGCCATTTCAACCAATTTCAAAACTTTTATCATCACTGATGTGTGCCTGTAGCTTAAGGATCTGGCAGCTGGCCCTTCCATGTGGTACTGCACAATCTGGTTTGATCCATCCAATCTGGCTTGCTTGGTCCACCTCTTCATGATAAGTTCATCAGGGATTGTCTGCTGCCCATTACTAATCAGCACCTGTTACAATTCAGTAAAACAATTAAAATGCTTTGCCACACAACATTGAACAATACCATTATTGTCTATTACAAGTTCTTACCCTCAAAATATGAGCACATGGCATTCCGAAATGTTCAAATAGCCCACACTCGCATGACAACGATGAACCCCCACTTTCTACTTTGACAACATATGCACCCTTGCACCACCTTTCAACTCTCTGAAGATCGTAGTGAACTGCTTTGTACTGCTCTCCCTTAACCACCTCCTCAATCTTGTAGAACTCTGATTCATCTTTCAATGCACAAAACTTCTTGAACATCTTTGGAGTATATACTGCATTTGCTTGCACCACTAGAGGCCCCCCAGTTTTATTACATTTTTTGTTCTGTACACAGATCGTCGCGTTCAGTATCAGTACCTTTTGTTCACAATCGTTGCAATTAAGAAAATATGAACGTTCATAAAACACGTACCAGCCTGCTTTTCCTTTCTTGGTAGTTTTCCTCCTCGTCCCTTATGTACTGCATCTTGTCGTATTGCCTAACGAAATGATGCAGAGGAGCATTTGGGGGTACAATATTTTTCAACATGTGATTTGCGCTCTCACTTCTCTGTGTACTAGTCATTCTTGCACAGAATACGCCTTTAAAAAAGGCTTTTACCCACATGTTCCTAGTTTCATATATTTGATTAAGAAAAGGGTTCTCTAGCAAACCATAATCACTTAGCAAAATACCCCAAGCAGACTCAAACTCCTCTACTGTCAACATTTCATTCAACATTTTGTGGAATCTGTCCCTAAAATCTTTCACCAAAGTATACTTCGGCCCAACACACTCACTTACCCTCTTCAGTACATGCCACTTGCACCATCTATGGACTGAGTCTTTCCACTCAGCAGCTATTGCAACCTCCATTGCCCTGCACTGATCTGCATCAAAGAAGGCATCATTTATTTTTTCATCGTTATATTACGTGGAAGAAATATTCTGCAACACAACTGATATGCAGTGAGATGGCATTACCAGTTAGAATTGTTCCTGGTGCCTTTCCTCCCATCATGGCAGCAAAGTTCTTGAAAACCCATCTGAAACTTTCTATAGTTTCATCTGTCATGAGTACCCCACCCAACAGGATGCTTTGGAAATGATTGTTAACTCCAACAAACAGCCCAAATGGCATGTCGTACAAGTTGGTCTTGTAGGTCGTGTCGAATGTCAAAGCATCCCCAAAACTCTGATATTGCAGCCTGCTTTGACCGTTTGACCACATCAATGTTTTTATCCTGCCTTCTTCATCTGTGTCAACACAATATATAAACCCAGGATCCTTCTTATGCATTTCAGCAAAGAGTTTCAGAGTCTTTTGTATGTCATCAGCTGCATGCTCCCTATTAATCTTCTGACAAAGATTCTTTAGGCTCCTCTTTGTAGTTGGGACCTTCTCCATCGACCCAAAGAAATTGCCCAGTATACTGTACAGTTTGGTTATCCCAACATTGTTCTCGCGCAACATGCGCACAATGTTCTTGGTGTACTTGTCCAAATGATAATGAGAAGGCCATTGCTTCTTCTCACCATATGACAGTGATAATGGGTGGTTATGATCTGCTACATGAGCAACAACAATCCAACCATTGTCAGCCGTGCGACCAAGCCTCAGCATTGCTCCGCAATCTGTCCTGGTTGACTCAGTCTTGATATTATCCCCTGCTTTCCCCTGAAACATTATCAGAATTAGTTAGTTATCACTTATCCAACAATGACTACATTGCAGGAGCCATGGTAATAATTTCCCAAACATTATTCCAGAACGGCAACTCACCCCACAACTGCAATTGAATTCTTGCCCCAGCTGATACCGTTCATTATCTGGCAGCTTCCTATTCTTCTTATCATTTGAATATCTTTTTTTCCCTTTCCTTATGCCAAAACCACATTCCCATGAATAGAGGTTGTAATATTCATAGGCCTCTTGGAGATCATCAAACTCTGTACCAACTGCTGGGACAATTACACACTCAGACTTTCTATCTTTAAACCTCATTAGTGCTTGTTCAAGCGCACTCCCCTTCGGACCAATCGTGTTTCTGTGATCTGGACCCTCTGTTTCAACATGCCTACATGTGAACATATAACATAATAAATCCACCTGAAAGAACGATGCAATATGCACAAGCCTACTAGGTTCTGGTAAGAAAGAAAACTGGTGATGCAAATTACCTATGGTTCCAACTGCAAACCAAACTCTGCCCCCCTTCGAATGCTTGGCCAATGTCTTCGTTCCAAGCATCAACATCCAGTCCGACCGATGCAATGCTAACATCTGGAATGCTGTTCAGGTCTATCGCCATCTCGACATCATGACGTTTGCTGAATACACATCAGGACCATATCGTGACATAAATACATGGGCCACAGTACTTCCATCATTCGCATTGGATGTGCTCGAGGGTTTTTTTTACCTGTTATTTAGCCCATGTGTGTCTTCGGACATTGTCATCACCACCGGCAGCATGTAGTCCGACTCACCAACTCCCTCATCACTGTCACCGGAAGAAGAAAATGAACTGTCCCTGTGCAATTTAAACAATCCGTACTTAGATTACTATCTTCAATATCAAAAATACATTATCCGATAGCACAACAGTACCTATGTGTTCCAAACCATGTCTCCAAATTGTCCTCGTCACCAAACACCTCGTTCAACATTAAATTGGGTTCCTTCCGAATATGTGGTGTCCCAAAAGCACTAATCATGCGTCAAATTCATATGATACGTACAACCCGATCAGAACACAATACCATCAACATACCGAATCAAATCTTCAGCATCTGTTGCAACTGTTCATGTACCTATGTGTCCGCCCAACAGGTAATAATGTGCCTTCCAGATTCTCCACAACCTCACACCTACCACAATCACCCACTGAACTATATAAAAACCTCGACTTTTCTGTACTATGTACACAAACCAAAACTAAATAAATGGTGATTTATTAAATACAATGCCCTCCTGCCAGTTGTACCTGTTCTCATCTCGCTCTCTGCGTTCCACATATTCCCGTTGGTGCACGTCTTCCCCAAAACCACGGAATATGATTGGCTTTGATGCAACAGCACGTTCGCACCTATTCACACGTTGAAGAAGAAGTCACCAACAAAATGAGATCATTCAATGGTATGCAAATGAAATCACACAGCTCAGGCAACCAATCACACACCTTTTCAATGCANCTTGAACAGCTACTAGCAGAACTGTTTGTTCCACGGCAACCGCTGCAGAAATTTCAGATGTTACTAACAATCTGTATTACAAATTCCAGGTAAAATGTCCTCACTCCTTAGTTCCATCCACAGCAATTACCTTGAACCTGTGCTACTTGTACAAGAAGAGTTCATATTCTTGCAGCCAGCTTTGGCCTCCAGCTTTTCCCCCTCAATCATTCTAGAACGTTGAGCCTGTACCTACGTGAAGTACAAACCAAAACAGANAACGTATACACCAATTATCAGATCGCGGAAAAAGGCGAATCTCACCAAAACCAAACGGAAACATTGAAACCCAGCGATTGTAACAGAATAAATCAGCGAAAATATGAATGCAAGTAGCATTTGAGGAAGCAAGAACCACAACACGGAAAACTAACTGAAACTTAAAGTGACATGCGCCTACGGTTCTCATTATCTCGCAACAGAAAGATCCAGAGTACACTGACCTTTCCCAAACAAGTTGTGCTTCCTTCTAATCGAACGCTTCCATACTCTTCAACATTGCCGCTGGCGGAGAAGTTCACCTCCATTGCCGCTGAAACTTTTGGATCAGGGAAAGAAGTTGTACCAGGAACCTCGGCGGAGCGCAACTTTCCAACGCCACAGGGCAAGTTCATCTCAGCTCCCAGCACCTTTGCGGCCAACCTAGAACGGCTGCGCCTAGCACCACCGGGCAAGGAAGCTCTGGAGTTCCTGGCCTCCGGGAAGGGAAGAGGAAGGAGATGAGCTCAATGGAGCGATTCGAAATTCGAATCCAGCGAGCGGGGGGGGGAGGTACATCGGCGGACAGGACGGAAGTACAACCCACCCACCATTAAGATATTCCTGTATATTCGACGTACCTGTACGCGTATGCATACTTTGAAGAGACATAATCCCATTCCACTGTCTCGGCACAGATCTCGGGGGATACCCGACCTACGGTCCGGATTGAGGGTGTACCAACTCCTTAGAGTATTAGATCTTCTTCCATGGGGTCATGTCCCTGATACTCCCCTCTCTCCTTTTCCCCCCCCCTCGCAGCTTCAGGGGTCAAATACAACTTTTTGCCACATGCAAAAAAAAAAAGATTTCACAGCACTTGGCACGCAGTGAAAAAATTAAAAAATCGGATCGGCACCCATGCGGACACGTGACCGGCTCTGGTTTTCACAGCTAAACGACAGGCACCAGCAGATTAAANATTTAAACCCCATCATCCGTCCCCCTCCTGCGGCTGCAACAAATGGATCATCGAGGATAAGCACGGGNTCATTTGGGGGTCGGAGATTAAAAACAGAGCGGGGGGACATTGAGAGGAACAAGACACGAATGATTCGGCCCCGTTGCGCGCGCGGGCGCGGGGGTTGCTTGCGCCGCGCGACGTCCTCCGCCCACATGTGACCCGCCGCCCCGCCCCGGGGCCGGGGGCTCCATGTTACCGGCGTGATCGATCGATCGATCGGCCAGGCCCAGAGGAGAGACCCGGCGCGCCCATGAGGAACATGGCGCCACATGCTACGCTGCGCTAGCGCCGGCTATACCCCTCCCTACTCCACAGCAAAGCAGGGCCTCGCGCCCGGCCGGCGTGTGCTGATGCTGCCCCTGCCCACCCCTAATCATGGCCAAAGCGTAGCAATAGCATCGGATCACTCGCCGCCTGCGCCTAAACTACTTGCAAACTACTACTCCTAGAGAGCAGCACAGAGCACAAGCCACCAAGGCATGCAGCCGCTAGGTCGAGCCCAGAGGAGCGTTGGTCAGGGAGGGGCATCGTGTCTATTCGGAGCGGTAGCTAGGTTCACACAAGGCTTGCTGTTACAGGAACTGACGCCTCGGCGTTNAAACCTTGGCACTTCCGTAGCAGCGGCCCCTAGTAGTGTGGGCAAGTTCTCGATGTGGTTATGAAAATGAAGNTTTTTTTTGAAACTTATGGCAGGAGCACTGCCTATCATTTAAGCAAGAGGGGAAATAGCAATCTTACATAAGTTCGATTACATAAATAAACTAACAAACTCAAACTCAACAAGAAAAGAAATGGTGTGCCTAGTAGTGTGGGCACTTCCGTAGCAGCGGCCCCTAGTAGTGTGGGCAAGTTCTCGATGTGGTTATGAAAATGAAGNCCTGTTTTGGTGGCCATCGATCGGACACGGGACGCTCCTCCGTCTAGCGATCGCAAGGACATACTAGAGCTCTAGCGGCAGCAATTAGCAAGAGCCCCGCCCGGGACTCTGTCTCTTGGCGCTGGACCGGACCAAGCGTGCAAGTCGGGAGAACCGGCCCGGCCGGGTCTGAAGGAGAAGGGAGCCTTGTGTTTTTAAATAGGGAGAACCCCTGACAGTGCGCATCCACGGCAATTGCCATGTGCGAAAAGATCCATGCTCTTGAAAAGTCAGCACTGATAAACCTGTGCTTCGCAGCAAGCGTATACGGTACACGCACTACCATTGATTTGCCCACTCAGACGGAATACCACGCGATACGGTGGCCACCGTACACGGTATTGCTTGCCACCGCCGTTCACATCAGAGTTCCAGCTCCTCCACGCTTGCTAGGACGTAGGAGGCTACTAGGAGCCTATCCAGTACAGGAGAGGCAGGGGAGAAGAGGAAGGGATCACTTGCATGCACTTGCTTTCGGAGCACAGGGGCGGGCCATCATGTCCATGCGATCCCTACACACCTCACCATGCCCCCCACACTGGTGGACACCGGGCCACAAAGTCCAAGCCCACTGGACCTCATAATTAGCAGCTCACTCCCAGCGTCACACATGCAAAATGGATTAGACCACAAGGATAAAAACAAGGGGACATTTTTATTTTGTTGAAATGAAAATGCTAATGCACCCGCACTTATTGTTTAACACATCAGCGCAAAAGAGAGGGGCGGCAGAAAATCCAAGCGGATCACAGGAGGGCGCCGAGGCCCGAGCAGTGGAGCACCATCGGCGTCGCCAATTTGCCAGTGCCGCACCCCCCTTTATATTCGCCCCGCCTCCCACCCTCTTTCTCCTCCCCATTTCCATCGCATCCCATCCCACCATCCCTGGCCTTCGCCTCCCTCCCTCCCTCCTCCCTGTCCTGAAGCCCAGCTCCTTGGATCACGCACTGTTCGTTCTTCTTCTAGCGTCCGATCCGTCAGGTTCCGTTCGGTCGAGCAGGGATTGTTGGCGCGTACAGTGGTGGCAATGGCGTCCACGTCGAGCTCGACGCCCGCGGCGGAGGTGGAGGAGAGTGGGCGGAAGCGGAGGCGCGCGGATGGGGCGGAGGCCGCGGCGGCGGAGGCGCAGCAGCCGTCCAAGTGGCGGACGCGGCGCGAGCACGAGATCTACTCGTCCAAGCTCCTCGAGGCGATCCGCCTCGTGCGCGCGGGCGCCGGCGCCGGCGCAGGCGCGACGGGGCCGCCGCGCGGCA
>JAZFNS010020007.1:121081169-121092738 GCA_037127165.1 Alloteropsis angusta | reverse complement strand
GTCTTCGGTCCTCGGTTAATTATGCCCACCCNATCGACGACGGCCCCGCGGCCATGGGGGCGCATCTTCTTGCTCGCGCCGCGGTCGACGTGTCTCGATGTTTCTTCTCTGGGTCCGGCCGGCGGGAGGCGTAGAGCACGTGCGCGTTGCTTCCAGGGCTCGCGCGGGTCGGGCCGTGAGAGCGGCAGGACCGGCACCGGCAGTAGTAACATCAGGTGGGGTCCTGACGATTAGGCGCAGAGGGGGTGAGGGACACGGTAGAGTACTGGTCCCCCGATGCTGGTCACGACTCCGTGCGTGCGGTGCGGCCCCTCATCGACAGTAACGTGGTCTTTTACTTGTCTGCGGCCCCCGTCTTTGTGGCGCAGGCGCCAGGCGCACGAACGATGATGGTTACGTCGTTACACTTCCACAGTTACATGCTTGGTGTCCTGTGGACCGGAATGCTGCACCGTTTCGTTCGTCGGATGCATGTACAGGAAGCTGAATCGAAATGGCGGACGAGACAACGAGTTCTGGCCGTGTGCGATTTTTCTTTTTCCTTCTAGCCGAGTAGTTACCGATGACCTAAAGCTTAATTAGGGGGTGTTCAGATTCAGCTATTCACAGAATGTCACATCAAGAGAATTTTACATGTATGAAGTATTAAATGTAGTCAAAAAAAATTAATCCATTATATGAATGGAATGTACGTCGCAAGACGGATCTAATGACCCTATTTAATCCATGTTTTGCAATAATANATTAATTATTGGCTAAATACCGTATAATTACCCGTCATTAGATTTGTCTCGCGATTTCCAGGCTAGATCTGTAATTGGTTTTATTAGCAGTCTACGTTTACTGCTTCTAAATGGTACATCTCCTTTGATGTGACATTTCCAAAACAGTGCTTTTACCACTTTCCCCCAATCTAAACACCCCCTTAACCTATTTCTGGATGATACAGATTGCCAAATTTTTCCTGCGGATCACGGAAGAAAGTGACCGCATCGACAATTCAAAACTCTACCACAAGGCGGGACTTGACGTTATCAAATCAGGAGCGCACACGTGCACTCACTCCCCCATTTCAAGTGCCACTTGTTCTGGAACCTGTGGATGAGCGAACAAACCACCGCCATGGACCCATGGTCGGTCAGGGGGCCTGACATATGAACGCTTGACGAATTGTTCATACGGAACGACAACTGTAGCTTTCGATGACGAGGCTGCAGCTGCTTCCTGCCATGGGCAAATGGCCCGTCCTCTTTCTGGGTCAATCCGCGCGGTCGCGCTACTGACGTGCGCACGTTTCGTCGACACTGCACGTACACTGCCCAAACGGGGTCAGATACTATACGGATGACATGAATCCATATTAGTAGCGATTGCCAGAATCCGGTTTTTGCATTCAGGGTTTTGTTTGTTTGCCCTCTAAATTAAATAATTTAGTTGATAATTAAAATAATAATTTCCGTGGCCAACAAGCACCACAAATTATTTCTAAGATTATATAATCCATGCACATTGATCATTTCAGTATGTAATCTCATAAATTGCCCAATATATGTTTAGGCCATGTTTGGATCCACACCAACTAAAGCTTAGCTAGCTAATTTACAGAGCTAAACTTTAGCCAGCTCAAGATGAAGTAGCTAAGCTTTAGTTGGGGTGTTTGGATCCTCAGGCTAATTGAAAATAATAACCATATTATTTATCATAAAAATAATAAAAACTAGGGACGATGACTGCATTAATTTTAGGAGGAGCAATCTGTTTTTAAACATGGTTTAGCTAGTTTTAGCTGAGATCAACTGAATAAAAGAAATAGCGCACTTTTCACTCTCAACTAAAATTTAGCTGAGTTTCTGCCCTGTTTGGAACCTTGACAGCTAAAATTTAGCAGTTAAAGTTTAGTTCATGAATCCAAACAAACCTTATACTAGATTATAATAATCTATTAAGAAAACAAACGAGCCCTCGGTCACTGTTTGGAACTTGGAATTATAATTTAGATGGTAGATAAGTTGTGCAAAATGTCCATAGTACCATTTGCTTCTCTTATTCTTCACGCTTGTATAGAGGGCAAACATATCTTTTCTCAGATTAGAATCTCTGGTAACCTAGTTAAAAGGGGATAGTAAATTATGAGATGAAATGTCTAGAATCTCTAGCACAAAAGGTTTTGTTTGGAACAACTTAAATTCTGCTTATGGCCAAATAAGCTGAAACCATCAGCCAAACGATACGTTCTTTTACAGCTTTTTTTAGCCATGCTTCTCCCTACAACTCTTATTTGTAGAAAAACGCAGAAGCTGGGTCAGACTTGTTTTCCAAATAAGCGATATTTCCATGTTTGTTCAGTTTATCTAAAAAACATATCTTTGAACTGTTGTATCGAACATGCCCAGTTTTAGAGGTTTGAATTATAATTATTTCAGTAAGATGGGGAAACCCTATCTATTTTTTTATAATTTTTATTGCACACCCTATTTAATTCGCTCCAATAAAGAATTGAACTAGGATATGCTGGGTGTTACTCAGGTGCTCTAACTACTAGGCTAGAGACGCTTTCACAATTCAGTAAGATTCTGATTATTTTAGCCAATCGTAACGGCCTCATAGTTAATTGCCTTCGGTGTTCGCAGCGGGTTTGCCCTGGAGCTTGTCAGGATTTCAGGATAAGGTAAGGTGTCTATGCACCAGCCGGTGTACGTGCAAGTGCCCCAGTGTCGTGCTCGTGGCGGCAAGTCGTCTGTCCTTGTCGTGTCTCGTGTGCATGCGGCCTTCCGTGAAGACAAACCATCGGATGGCACGTGGGTCTACCGCATACAGATCGAGCTGCCACCGCCCGACACAAGTCCGGCCTTCCAAACAGGAAGGACACCTGACCTGATGGAACTGGATGGTCGACTGAACAACGGACACGGGACACATGGGGCGCTCCACCCTCCAACCCCCTACGTTCCGTCCGATTCTCGCCGGTTGGATGGAGTGGGGGGCTGGGGGCCGGCCATGCGCTGACGCGACCATAAGCGCGCGAGCACGCGGCCAGCGGCGCGGCAGCCACGCGCGCACCATGCACGGTGGCGGCTGGCAACGGGAAGCAAGGGCGTGATTCGTTTTCTTCCCACCGTAATTGGCTCGTAGCAGTGATGCATGTCCCCGCTTGTCAGTTTGTCCAGATGCATGCATGAGATCTTTGTTTGGTTCACGTTTGCAGGTAGCATGCCATGGGCGGAGTTCTGTTGAGATCAAAGTAGGCCATCGCAGTATCTAAATCTATACTGATTAAATAGTGATTTTATGGTTATTTATATATAGATTGCATAGATCGTTTCCTCTGATCATCTATTAAAGCTATGCTACTATTTGGTTACATGTCCCGTATACCCAATCTATCTTTTTATGCCCAGTGCACTCGTCCAAACGCTTGCTTCAATTTTTCAAGTGGTTCATTCTATGTTTAATCGAGGTGCAGTCGTAGATCCTAATTTACGGTTAGAGGGAATCAATTGAGAATTTAAAAATATAGATGATGATTTTAAAATTTTTGTGCAGCGATACTCTTGGTTGGCTGTTTTTTTCCCTTCGGGTGTTGAGAGCTTTCAACGTATGATCTGTAAGATCTCAGATAGGAAAGAGCGTGAAGCTCATCTTTTTTGGTTGCTTGGGTTGGAGTCTGGCTCTTTCGTAATGGTTTTTTTCATTGGAAACATTCTTGTTTCTGCCCCTAATGTTGTGACATATTGTACCCTTTCGTTTATTCAGAGATGGACGATCCTGAGCAAAGGGGACGGAAGAAGGGGTATGGAGATGATGGTCTGGAAGCACGAGTGGGCTAGGGGCAGAGCCGGCGAGCTCCCTCTGTGCCGGGGCCGGCGGCGTCTAAGCACGAAGCGGGGCGGGGCCTGGGGGAGGGCAGGGGCTGGTGGCCGTCGGTGGGAGGGCAGGGGCGGGGCCGGCGGCGCTCCGGCGGGGAGTTTGGCGGCGGCGGCGCTTCACGGACGGACAGGCGCACGGGGAGGAGAGGAGGAGAGGAGAGAGCCGCGGGGACGGAGGCTGAGCCGTTGCCTTTGCCAGATTTTTGAAGGTCGGCACCAAGATCTGTGGCGCCGAGGTCCTAATCGTAAAAATCCACGCCACGGCGGCGCCACGTCACCGACACGCGCCTAGGACCGCGACGCCATGGTTCATGGCGCCGAGCCGTGTAACCTCGGCGCCACGACTCGTGGCACCGAGCTAAGGATCCATTTTTGAAATTCTTTTCGCCAGAGGTCTATTTGTAAAATTATTTCATAAAAAAGCCAGATTGCCAAAAAAATCAGTCCGGAAGCTACAACACCAGCTAGGCGCATTGCGTGCTACCGAAGAACAAAATGCAGTAGAGAAGAAGTTCACTTGGAGGGTGTGGTCGAGATAGGTTATGTTGTTTTACCGCTTGTTGGGTTGGATCTTTCCTTCCTAGAGGTAATTAGAGAATTGGTGCCTGTCTATTCTAATCTGAAACTTCAATTCAAGACAAGTGGGAAGAGAGTGTTGTCGAGTTGGGGTGGCTATGAGTTCAAATTAGTTTTGGACTCTAGCTTTTATGCCGTTTTCTCTTTTGTGGGGTGATATGTAATCGCTGGATACCCCATCAGATGTTATCAAAACGCTTTATACAAAGCTGAGCCTTTGGGTTTGTTGCCTAAAAAAATTATTGCTCTATATGATTGAATTTAGCAGCAACTACATGGCCTGTTAAAGTTAATCGACAAGGACGTTTGGATGGTTACTCCGATCCATCGTAATCCTAATTTTGATCGCGTTTCGCGTATAATTCAGTATCTTGGATAATTTTACACTGAGACATTGACGTGATTTGCACCGTAGCATTACCTGCCGGTGCCGCGTTGATCGGTTAAATGGGTCAGCCTCTTGGCGCTTCGTGTGTCCGCTCGAGTCTCTTTCACGTTCCGATCACCGCTCCAGCGCAGCGATCGAGACATGCTCCGGCGACCGGCGCCGGCCACAGACGTAGCGGTGATTAATTAGGCGATCGACGGAGCCACCGAGGCGACAATGATCTAGACTGAACTTAGTCAACCCGTAAATTAAATTCTGCTCGTGATTTTTAGCAGGTAACTTAATTAGACTTTTACGAGCTGACAGCGCCGTGCACATGGTGGAATTGCCTTCGGTCGCCATCGCCGCGGTCCAGGACGGTGGCACGGCGGAGCGTCGTCGGTGGCGTGCATCGATCTGACTGGCGTACGTGTGAGTGTGTGACTGTGCGAACGGGCTATTGCTGACACTTCGAAACCGGTGGGTTCCTCATTTCTGTGCCTGTGCTGTACGTCCTTGCACGCCGTGTGAACGTGCGAGCGTGCACCGTGGCCGTCCTTTCATGTCGAGTGATCGAGCGGCACGTACGGATGGACGTACGGCGCATGGATGGAACAGCCCGAACGAGACGCACGGCCGTGCACTTGGCCCGTTACGTAAGGGCATGGCCGCATGGGTGTCATCTGTCATGCGAGCACCGCCGGCCCCCGGCCGGTGCACGCCGACGTCGCCGAGAATGAGCGAGCCGTGCTCCGGCGTGTTTGTGCTGGACTGCTGGTGTGTTACTGTGTTTCCCCTTGTGCCCTCGCTCGTGCTCGTCGCGAGCAGGATGGGGGTACATGGGTGGATGATGGGCCGGTTGTTTCACGCGGTTATAATGCGGAAACAGATGGGCCAGATCAGCTTACACTCTTTTGTGGGTTGAAGTTGACTTTAACTGCAGAATAAGTTTTGGGCGGAAACTTAATGTCAGGCTGTGCCGCTGTGGGCTAAAGTCTCCCGTCTTTTTTCATGGGTCCACGAATGAAAAAGTCCATTCTATACCCTTCAACTATAGTGTCGTTCGATTTACAACCCTCAACCGGTAAACCATTCATTCGACACCCTTCAACTATTCAAACTGTTCGATTTACAACTCTTGGTGGTTTTGAGAACGATTTTGCTAACGTGGTGCCACGTCAACCGTCACAACGAGGGGGTGAATTAGACCGTATTGATAGTTTGAAGGTGTCAAACAAACTTTACAAAAAAATAAAAATATTTTTTTAGAAAAAATATGTAAAATTAAAATCCTAAAATCTTGTTTGCTCTTAAAATCATATAAAATTCATTCTAGCTCAAAAAAATATGAAATAAGTTTTATTTTTTCTAAAGTCATGCTCTAAATTTTAGGGCTTAGTTATAAGTTATTTATTTAAAACTTTTATAATCATACTTTGATTTTTTGACTAAAATTGTTCATGTTATTTATTCTAAGTTGTTTAATAGGCCTTGAAAATGACAGATGTCATTGACGGGCCATACTAAAAAGCACTAGCTCACTTCAATACAAGGGGTTATTATGATATCTTTCTTTTAAGCTTTTTTGACAATTAAATTATTCTTATTTATTATAAGCTCTTGTACCACTTTGAGACCCACCTTAAACGAACAGGGTTAAATTTGAATTTAATTAAAAATATCTAATTTTAAATATAAAATCACGTCACCTTGCAAGCAAACTGATCTCACATGTCACCAGTCGGACGACCAACGCTCGGCAATTGCATAATTGAGAGACGTGGCCGTTTGCTGTCCTCGGGGCTCGGCCATTCTTAAGTTCTGACTGAACTCGGAGCCACGTCTCGCACTGGGCCATCCACCAACCACGGCCCAACTACCGCGCCACGAGCGCGGGCTCTTTCTCCCCCTTCATTTCGTCGGCCCGCTACGTCGCTCGTGTCCGTCCCTCCCCTTTCTCCACCAACCAAACCAACCCCTGCTCCTCCGGCAAGTCCGGCCACCGCGGCGAGCGAGCGGCCCCAACCCCGATGGCGCCAACGGTGGAGATCAGCCACCTCTCTTTCATCTACCCGGGAATCGATGGCCGACCGCCGCCCGGCGCGCTGCCGCTTATCGAGGACGTGTGCTTCTCCCTCCACGCCGGCCAGCGATGCCTTCTCCTCGGCTCCAACGGCGCAGGTACCCCCACCCCCACCCGCCTTNTCCGACCTTCCTTCTCCTGCGTTTCTCTCGGCCGTTTTGGTGTTGATTGGACGTGGCGGCGGCTTCGTGCGCGTTGTCCGTGACTCCCTGTGGTAGGCAAGACGACGATATTGAAGATACTGGGCGGGAAGCACATGGTGGATCCGAGCATGGTGCGGGTCCTGGGCAGGTCCGCCTTCCACGACACGGCGCTCACCTCCTCCGGCGACCTCTCCTACCTCGGCGGNCGAGGTGCGCTAGTGATTTAAGAAATCCGTCTCCCTGTGTTCGCTCTCCTGCTGCAGTTTCTGTTCTGGATGTATAATGGGCGTGCTCAATTTTGCTGCCAGATGTTCCAGTGAATCTAATCTGTGTCATTTTCGGTGCAGTGGAGACGCGACGTGGCTTTTGCCGGGTATCAGGTGAATATTCAAATGGATATATCGGCAGAGAAGATGATTTTTGGTGTTGTTGGTGTTGATCCAAAAAGGAGAGATGAACTTATCAAGGTAGGTTAACTCTCAGAACCTGTAAAATTTCGCGGATATATTCCCCATTTTACTCATGGAGCAGCAACCGTGTCATTTTCATATATTTTTTTTGGTGCGGAGAACTACACTTTCATACTTCTAGCTCGATAATACAGTTTTATGCTAATACTGATTAGTTCTAGTCATTGACCAGCTCATTCCCCAATATATTTTATGCTTATTCAGTCTAAAGTGTCTAATGTGTGTAGAATGGTTGTTTGCCATGTGGGGATCACATTCTGTTGGTTTGAGCTGCTTCCACAAACTTTTCCCTGTAATCAGGAATCCCTTGTTTCTCATGGTTCGAGTATGCTCACATTTTCTCACGGGTCATCACCAACTGGAGAACAATATTTTTTGCTATTTGTGTATTTATTTACGTGTCAAATGCTTGTCATTTTTGATTCACCACTTTGAAACAACCATGTAAGGTACTGCCTGCCTATAATGGCATACCATTTATGAAAGCTGATCGATATCTCACAAACAAACATCAGTCTATCAGATAACATGATGCATTGTTCATACTTCTGTGGTTGCAACTTGCAAGGGCTTTGGGGATTGGAAACACCCGGTTGCAAATGCAAACTCTGTCATTGTGTCCTGGGAACCTATTGGAAAACACTTAACTTATGTAAGCTGAATGTACTTGAACGTTAAGATTAAATGGCATTGCACTTCAATTTCATTGATGATCAGGCGAGATTAATATCCTTAGCGTCCGAGCCTTAGTAGATTTTAGACACGATTAGTTTGCAAGTCTTGACTTCTTTGGAGGATGTGTTAATAATTCTATAGACCTCAATTTTAGCCCAAATCGATTTTGTCCTTGGTCTGCAATAATGACTTGTTTTGTTCATCCTCTTTTCTCTTACGTTTCAGATTTTAGACATTGACCTTGCCTGGCGCATGCACAAGGCATCAGATGGTCAGAGGAGACGAGTCCAGATTTGCATGGGACTTCTTAAGCCATTCAAGGTTTGCCTTCTTTTTCCATGGCATCAAAGGGATTGATCATGTTGTCATCCACACCATGAGATTTTCATAAAGGAGAAAAAAACGCAATGCAGGTTCTCCTTCTTGATGAGATCACAGTTGACCTGGATGTGTTGGCAAGATCAAATCTGTTAACATATCTTAAGAAGGAATGTGAGGAAAGAGGTGCAACAATCATCTATGCCACACATATTTTTGATGGTCTTGATGATTGGCCAACACACATTGTACGCTCCCCTGTATCTTACTGTTTATTAGTAATTCTTTTGGAGTTATGGACACAGTGATAATTATAGTTGCTGTATTTCAGGTTTACATTGCTCATGGGAAGCTGCAATTAGCACTGCCTTTGGAAAAAGTGAAAGAAATGAGCCAGTTATCTCTCATGGTAAGTAGCATCCATCCATATTAAACAGTAATCTTTAGCACCATGGTCTTTCGTCACTCATCAGATTTGCCTTTGCGTTTCAGAGAACTGTGGAGAGCTGGTTGAGGAAAGAAAGAGATGATGGCAGGAGGAGGCGAAAAGAGCGAAAGGAGAAAGGCCTCCCAGAGTTCGACAAGGTTGTTGAGGGTAGCCGGGTTGTTGGTGATCCAGCAAAGAGCGCTGCCAGAGTGGTAAACAACGGGTGGGCAGCAGGACGGCTCACCTCAACGATCGCAGGAGAGGAGAACTTTGTTTTCAGCTCTAATAGTGTTCTTAGGCAATGATGTTGTTTTGTAATCAGCTCTTTTGTTTATTTAAACTGGTGAATAACAATCTTGTAGATCCAATAGACACACCATCGGAGCTTTGGCAATGGCAAGTGTCATTTACAACGGAAGTTCTGGCAGTAAAGGAGAAATGCTGTTTTCTTTGTACTTTTTTCCCCTGAAAGCGAGTCATAACTCCATTTCCATTAAATAGGGAAATACAGAAAGTATTAGCTGGGGAGCCAAATGTTTTCTTTGTACTTGGATTTGCATATTTGCACTTCTGTATATGTATGCAGCAATATAATTGGATTCCACGATACTGTGTCACAAATATATTGTTGTTAAAGTGTTCATATTTTTATTTGACAGATTCTTTCATTTTAATTTACAATCTTTCTGTGTGATTTAATTTACAATCCATGGTTACTTTGATTCTTTACCACTACCAAAGGTGATGCTTCAATTTTAAGATTTGTGCAGTTTTTTTTATAGTTTCAAAAGTACTGAGTCGTTTCTCTAAGCCCTCATTATTTGCAAGCAAGATTATATAATCTACTCCCTACTCCCAAAATAAACTTCCTACTCCCAAAATAAACGTTCGTTTAGCATTCAAATTTTGTTCCACAAAAAAATGTTCATTATGCTTGTAGTAAGCACCATCTAAGGCCATTCTCAGTGCAAGTTTCATCGCACAGTTATCTAGACTCCAAAACTAGGCAACCGTGTAGATTGAGTTTCATGGGGATGAAACTCCTCTCACATCCCATGAAACTCCTCCGTTCTCTCTCCTTGCCACATCAGCAGAATTTATGGCATCAAACTCTCCATGAAACCCCCACTGAGACTGGCCTAATTAAATCCACCCAAAATACCAAGAAAAAAAAATGTATGGAGAAGCGCATGGAGCCAATCAAATGCTTGATTGATGTTATTTTTCTTGTTCCAATGCATATGCACTTTACAACACAATTTTCAAACACAACTGCCCTGAGTAAATAGGAGCATCTTGGTCATTTTATATCCACATTAATCTGTCAGAAATTTTCTAAACGAATAATCTTTTTGGGACGGAGGGAGTAGATTATAGGAGATGAATTATATAATCAGAAATAAACATATTTTCAGCAGCTTATGGATTATAATAGTCTAAAGGGTGTAGAACATTTATTTTTGAGAAATTATTTTTTCAGATTTTAAGCTGTATTATATAATCTTGATTGGACTGGTTTTCGAGAAGTAAACAAAGAGAATAAAACAGGAGGCCGGTTGGAGTTTGCTCTGCTACCGCCTACGGCCTACCGCTACTCTGCGAAGAGCCGAGGAGTCGGCGTCCGGCATCCGTCGGGAAGGGCAGACTTCCGGCCTTGCCGCCTTCCTGGTGCTCGTTCCTGTCGCCCACGACATGCGCCTCCCGCCCATCCGCTTCCTGCCGTCGAGCGCGGCGCCGGCAGTGGTGGATGCGAACGCGCGCATCGCCCGGCTGGCGCGCACGGGGAACATGGAGGGCGCCCGCGCCGTGTTCGAGGCCATGCCGCTCCGCACCACCGCCTCATTCAACGCCCTCCTCGCCGGCTATTTCCGCAACCACCTCCCCGACGCCGCGCTCCGAATCTTCCACCGCATGCCCTCGCGGGACCTCGCCTCCTACAACTCGCTCATCTCCGGGCTCTCGCTGCGCCGCCACACTCTCCCCGACGCCGCCGCGGCGCTCGCCACCATCCCCTACCCGCCTTCGGTAGTCTCATTCACGTCCCTCCTGCGCGGGTACGTGCGCCACGGCCTCCTAGCCGACGCCATCCGGCTGTTCAGACAGATGCCGGAGCGCAACCACATATCCTACACGGTGTTGCTTGGTGGCTTCCTTGACGCCGGCCGCGTCGACGAGGCCCGCGAGTTGTTTGATGAAATGCCTGCGAAAGATGTTGTTGCGTGGACCGCCATGCTATCTGGGTACTGCCAGGCTGGCCGGATTGCTGAGGCGCGCGCTCTGTTTGATGAAATGCCAAAGAGGAACGTNCGTGTCATGGACTGCCATGGTCTCCGGCTACGCTCAGAATGGGCAGGTAAACCTTGCTCGGAAGCTGTTCGAGGTGATGCCTGAGCGCAATGAGGTGTCATGGACTGCAATGCTATTTGGGTATATACAGGCTGGCCGTGTAGAGGATGCGGAGGAGCTGTTTAACGCAATGCCGGAGCACCCATTGCCGGCCTGCAACGCAATGATAGTTGGCTTTGGACAGCGGGGNAATGGTGGATGCTGCCAAGGCAGTCTTTGACAGGATGCATGAAAGGGATGATGGAACATGGAGCGCAATCATCAAAGCATATGAGCAGAATGAATTCTTGATGGAGGC
>JAZFNS010020007.1:120779041-120790331 GCA_037127165.1 Alloteropsis angusta | reverse complement strand
AAAAAAAAATACACTAAATAACCATGTTCCCTCATAGAACATGTTTTTCAATGGCAATATTTTCTCTAAATTTCACCAGCTCCACACATCTAAGCACCTCATAACGCAAAACGGCATTTGGAAACATGGATCACGATCCGTAGCAGTAGATCCGAAATCCGATCACAGCACGCACGCACGCACGCGTGCACATGATGTGCCACACCCAGACTAGACCCAGGAGGAGGCCAGGTCATGACATCGCCGGTCGTGCCTGGCGATGGACCGAAGAAGAGTCACCGAGCCCGTGGCATGCATGGCACGTCCCAATCAGTGGCCGTTTTTTCTGTGTTATCGCGCGCCCGCACACTGGCATCGTGTCAGTCCAGCCTGGGCCAAGGCGAGGCGGTCCAGGGCTCCAGGCGTCCAGCGGCGGCATGATTGGACAGAGAGGGCGAGGGCAGTTCGGGGAATTCGCTTCGCGGCGTTAACGGGGGGAGGGCGTGGACGGCGGAACGGAGCCGACGGGCCGCGTGCGCGTATAAAGCCCGGTAAAATTCCCCCCGACGCGAGGCCTCAAATCGCTCCCTGCCTCCGGTCGCCCTCCCCCACCCCTCGCTGCCGCAGCCTGCTTGCCTAATCTCGCCGGCGAGCCCGACACCGTTCGTTCGCTCGCTCGCTCGCCGCCCGAAGCCCCCCCGGAGACCATGGCTGACCAGCTCACCGACGACCAGATCGCCGAGTTCAAGGAGGCGTTCAGCCTATTCGACAAGGACGGCGACGGTAAGCATATACGCCCCCACCCTCGTCCACTCGGATATTCCCTTCCCTCGTTGTACTGTTACTGCCGTGATCTGTATCTACTAGACTACTACCATGATGTAGGATCGATCGATCGTAGTCGCGCTGAATACAGTATCTGTTGTTTATCTGCCGTTTGAAATCCATGGATTCCGCATCCTTGTTCGTGGTCCGGGCGCAGAATGTTAAAGGGTGCCCTTGTTGTGCGTGTGCGCCTAAAATTTTACCTCGTCCAGAGCATCCGGTAGCGAGATTCCACCGACCGGCGACGCGTGACCAAAACATGGTGTGGCGCGGCGGCACGTCTGCGCTGCTGCACGGCTGCATGTGGGGTGGAGAGATCTCGTGCGATTCATAAAAGGGATCTCTTCATAAAAATCAGGCTGCGGAAAAGCGCTGCTGGGATCTGGATCGATCTGGTTGCTCGTGGCCTCGTCTCGGATCCAGATGTGGCGAAGCAGTTAGGCTTAGATCCGGCCCCTTGCTGTGGACCTTGCCATGCTGGAACGTTGTTTTATTTGTAGGTAGTAGGTACCCTTCGTCCAGATTGGTCGGTTATGCTGGGGTTGTTTGGTCATGGCAGACAGGGGGCACATGAGACCTTGTGTACCATTTGAAGGGTGGCTTGTGGGCTGAGATTTTTTCATAGGGCAGAATTTACCATGGAAGGTTTTTTTCCACAGGTTAGTCGTAGTGTAGGCTGGGGGATCATAGTTCCAAGGATCTGGAAGCAGTGAAGAGAACTGTTCAATATAGAGCTGATGGTGGCATTGGGCCTCTTCAGATTTCGATTCTGTCCTGTGTTTTTGACGTTTTGAGTTCATGATTATAAGTCCATGATATTTGCTTGGCGATGATTATGATATCACTATGTTTTTTGTGTGATGATTGCGATGTTGTATTTTAGGTTTGTATGTGTATGGTACTGGCTTGTAGGTATGAAGTACGCATCAAGAAACCCATTTAGTAAGGATTCATTTCTAATATGAAGAAAACATGTTTACTTTAATCAAAGTCTGATTTGACGGCCCCAGGGAGGTACCACAAAATCATATCACAGGAGGGACTAAATTTAGTACTTTGGTAGTTTGGTGGTACCTCCCATTGTTGGAGCTGGACAATGGTTTGCTGATCATCAACCTTCGAAACCGCTCCAGAATCAATGCAACTTATCTTTTTTTTTTCTTTCTGGATGTTTATAGCTCTGGGCATGCTTGCTTAATGTCTCATTTACTTGTTGTCAATTTGAGCAAACATGTCAAAAATAGTCATGCTGATTAATCATTGCCTTCTAACTGGTCAAATGCTATATAAAACTGATCTGAAATTGTTCTCCGTGGTGCACTTGACAGGTTGCATCACAACCAAGGAGCTGGGAACTGTCATGCGCTCCCTGGGTCAGAACCCGACTGAGGCCGAGCTCCAGGACATGATCAACGAGGTCGACGCCGATGGCAACGGCACCATTGACTTCCCGGAGTTCCTCAACCTCATGGCCCGCAAGATGAAGGACACCGACTCTGAGGAGGAGCTCAAGGAGGCGTTCAGGGTGTTCGACAAGGACCAGAACGGCTTCATCTCCGCCGCGGAGCTCCGCCACGTGATGACCAACCTCGGCGAGAAGCTGACCGATGAGGAGGTCGACGAGATGATCCGCGAGGCAGACGTCGACGGTGACGGCCAGATCAACTACGAGGAGTTCGTCAAGGTGATGATGGCCAAGTGAGGCCCTGTTGATGGTATACTACCCCGCCGGAAGGAGGAAACCGTGCATTGCGTATTAGTAAGGCATGCAGCTCTTGTTTCCTTGGTCTTCCCCTGAAGAAACCGTACTAGCTGTAGCTGCTGAACATTTGAGTCCCCTCTGCTGCCACCCCTCCCTACCCTCCCAGTTTGTCGCCGAACCTCTTGCTTCATGCGTGAATCTGTACGGCTTTGCTTGTTCTGAACCCTGATTGCGGTTGTATCCAGTCTGTAGTTCTATTTGTTCATCGAATCTGCCTGACTCCTTTGGTGCCAATCAAGGCGGTTGCTTGTATCTATCCCGTGGTCGTGCTGTCAGGATTGTGCCTTGTGTTTTGCAAGGTAAAGGGTATGTTCTTGAAGGACCATGTGGTCGGTACCATTTATCTCGCAATTAAACCAGCCCAGGTTCTTGAGCAGCAACTGCCCTTGTCTTTTGAGACAAGGCCACAACCCCCTGCAGCACATGATGGATTGGCGGCATTTGGGCTAATGGAGATGCTACCGCGATCGAGTGAGTTGAGCCGCCTGCTGCGCCGCCGTCCTGGTTGGAACCCCGCCATGGATGCAGCGGTTGTGGGGGCAGCGGGCAGCCGGCCGGGAGCAGGAGCTCGTGGAGTGTGCACGACACGGCGCCCGTCGCCGACAGGGATTTCTCTGGGCCAGGGGCCGCGGACCGTGGTATGCTTCAGAAGGAGGTAAACTAACCACACGCGAATTCGCATTACACAGTTCAAGCTACAGCAGATTTTCAGTTTTACCTCAACTGCAATTCCTCCATCAGAATTCAGAAATAGGGTTTTAAGCACTCAGCAAAGTATCATGCACAAAAACCAGGGCAAGCTAACTGTGTTCACCTCATACAACTACTAGGAATGTTTATTTTGAAGTAACACATAATAGAACAAATTTTAAGGGGGCTAAGCTTGAAGCCTGAACTAACAAATGGCACTCCATTACACCATCTGATGTACCTCGATACCTCACTACTACAACACTACTACAGCCTTGATTGTGGCTCCCATTCCATCTAACTTCCAGACCATAAAATGAACCAACCAACACGCCAGTGAGCTCATCCGCAACAGCCTTCAAGACGGTTGTTTCATCGGAGCTTACTCGCCATCAACAAATGAACCAAAGAACTTGCTTGCAAAACCGACTCTGCAATTGACACGGATCATCCGAAAAGAGAAGCTATGTACAAGGATAGCCAGCGCCAGCCTATGAAAGTTCGGAGTCCACTTCATCATGCCACCACGCTGTTGTCGTCGACCTCGCCATCGCACTTCCACACAACATCCTTCAGTTGGGTCGACAGACTTCTGTAGAACTGTTGCACATCACAGTTAAATTGGGTATTCGTTCAATGCCCCAGCTTACAGAAAACTGCAGAGAGAACTGCTCGAGAGTAGTACCTTTTGAAACTCCAGAGTATCCCCCTTTGCTTTCTTGAGCTCAACCACGTGAAGGGATGGGGCTATCTGAAAAACCTAAAGGTTGCAATACAAAGCAAAGTCTGAGTTTGTGATTGTTCTTCAATGTTTGAAACTGTATTATCACCGTGGTCTTTCCACTTACCTCAGTTGCAACATTTAGATTGCCTTTTCTACCTGCTTTTGGGTTCTCCATCCGCATCTGAAAAGAAGAAAACACACAAACTTTTCAGGACTTGGTAGAAAAGATGGTACTACCATAAGTTGAAACTAAGAGAAGTGTTTACTCATATACTGCATTCAACAGGAATACCTTGTATTTTTTCTTCTGAACATCAAATCCAAGTGGCTTTGCTGCTGCTTCTATCTTGGTGATTATTTCTTTTGGGGGACATTGCGAGGTGAATCTTGTCTCTCTTTTATACTCCTGTAGAAAAGATTCAGAAGTAAGACCACTGTAGCTAAGTAGTTGCTGAAGTATATTTTAATAAAATAACAAAACAGGTAATAAAGTAATAAACTGTGGGAGCCTAGCATTGTCAATGTAAGAAGACAGAAGAACAACATCTGACCTTCTTCGCCTCAAACAAATTCTCCAGATTCAGTGCCTGATTTAGTGAAATCAGTTCAAATGCATTCATTGTGGTTGGCTGATCTTCAGTTTCCTCTTTCACATGCTGGTCCTGGTAAACAAATCAATCATAGACAGTTACTTACTTAAGTCCTACAACAAAAGGCTTAATATTTATTGGTCAATTTGACTCACTTCTGAATCTCCAAAAGCAGCATCGACGTCATCCAAGCTAGTTTGGTATTTTTCGTCAAAAACAGGAGGCTTGTATCCCTTTTTGAACCAAGGATCCTCCAGTATCTGAGCAATGGTGATCCGCTGGTAAACATAAAAAACAAAACAAAATGGCATGTAAGTTGAGATTCAAGAAATACTTCTTGACAATCAAAACAATGATGACAAGACTTGGAAAACATGACGATTCAAGGATCTGCAGGACTGCGGGAATAACACTTCTAATGTTTTTTGAGGAAATAATAACATTTCGTGTGTTATAGGTCTGTGTACATCATAGGCACATTGTAGCTGTGTATTTGATATTGTCACTAGAGCGTCATTGTTATAATTACATATATGGCTATCTGATTATGACATGTTGCAACAACAATGCGTATAGCTCAAAAGTTATATGATCCTTACAGTTGTAGGATTGGGATCAAGAATTCTGGTAATCAGGTTCTTCGCTCTCGCCGAAAACCAAGAGGGACATGTAAACCGAGCTTCAGTGATCTGTGATTGGAAAGTGAGTATTAAGACATAATAAACAACAAGAGTATCTTGGTTTCTATTTTTCTGTTCTATTTTCATTGATGTTACCTTTTTGTATAGGGCAATGATGTTTTCATCCTCAAAAGGTAAATAACCAGCAAGAAGGACAAAGAGGATTACTCCACAAGACCAAATATCTGCAGTTGCACCATCATAGCCTCCATCCTCAATTACCTAGAAAGATCCGAAAGAAATGCTAATTTAGAAAAAAAACTTGTTTAATGCTAGGGTAATCAAAACACAATTTTCCTATGATAAGAAAAACATGTTACCTCAGGAGCAACATAGTTGGGAGTTCCACATGTTGTATGAAGCAGACCGTCAGCCTTCAGACCAGGAAAAATAATAATTTCAGAATGTAAAGAATGAGGTGAGTTTAAAAGGGAACAGATGCAGCAATCAATGAGAATTTATCAGAACTAATTTATTCGAACCGAACGGTACCTTCACTTGCTCAGTTAAAGCACTTAAACCGAAGTCAGATACTTTGAGATTTCCAGCAGAATCAAGAAGCAAATTCTCTAACTGTAAATACAAGTTAAGCATATCTGTCATTTTTCTGCACTTTATAATTTATTATAGAACTATGACAAGAAAAATAAGGGTTCACCTTTAAGTCCCTGTGGTACACTCCCCTACTGTGGCAATAATCAACTGCATTGATGAGTTGCTGAAAATATTTGCGTGCTTCGTCCTCGTTCAACCTTCCATTGGTAGCCTGATTGTGAAGCTGTTAGTCTCATGTAGGGCAAAGGCGTTTCAAACGAATGGTAGAGCGCCACTTACAATAATTTCAAAAAGCTCTCCGCCAGTAACATATTCCAGAACAATGAAAATTCTTGCTTTACTTCCCATCACCTGAGGTAGAAGGCATAAATCCAGCCAAATTCTATTAGACTATAGGCATGCACAAAGTATATTTCCAGACTTAAAAGAACATATTCCAAGAAAGATGCAGTGATATATCATGGATCTCACCTCAAACAGTCGAACAACATTAGGATGCTTTATTAACTTCATAGTGCAAATTTCACGCTTAATCTGCATTGATTTTATGATGGTATCAGCATAGAGATATCAAATACACAGTGTCAATCTTCTTTAAAAAATGCATACAGCAAAAAGCATTCCTGAGGAGCGTATTGAACAGTACATATATGTTTATATCGTGAATTATTCTGGCATATCGAGTTATTTGTTCAAGGACTATACTGTTACAAGTAAAACGATTTTTTAAAGTTAAATAAAGAACTGAGGATATGGAGATCCCATAGGGCACTGATGAAAACATATACTGAATTATACAAACTGAAGACATTATATTCAATTTGCACAAGTTCTGATTGCAACTGGAAACATCACAAGGCACCAGGAGAACATACTGAGTTGGTAGTATGACTTCAACTGGAAGACCACCATGTGGACATATCTCGATGGCATGCAAATATGTAGATATAGAATCATTTCTTAATTGGAGTTGTTTCATCTTCCTATGCTCCCATGCTGACACGACAACATCCAAGGAAGAAAATTCATTCTTCACGTTCCTTTTGATACAAAGATGTAAGTGATGGTAGTGAATTTTGACGAAAAGGAAGCCATATGTTGCATCTTTGACTGTATGGCAGACGGAACTTCTTACCATATATAAAAGTCATATACATCTTTCATAGGGAGCATAAGAATTTCAATTTCGGTATTTCTAATTAACTGGGGTTTGATCTAAGAATCGTGATATGGACAGACAAAAGATATGACAAGAAAATAGTGCATGGTCATAGAAAGGAATTGCCTGATACTGACCTGTTCAACCAATCTGTGCCTCTGAACCTTCTCTTTGTCAAGAATCTTGATAGCAACTGGTTCCCCATTTTCAGTGTTCTTCGCAAACCGGACCTTTGCGAAGGTTCCTTCCCCAATGGTGCGTCCGAGCTCATACTTCCCAACACGACGTTTCACCTTTGGTGACAATGCAGCCCTCTTAGCCCTATACATCTTACAACAAACGAAGGTTCAGATTGAACCTTCAAGCTATTCTTCCACAACCTGCAATTGTTCAGTTTAAAAACCAATCCTTGAATTATTACCTTGAAAAATTAGCCATTCAAATACATAAGTGACAAGCTCGCACTCAACAGATAAAATTCTTCTGAAAGAAATGAACAGAGAGTAAAAAAATATGGAAAAGATTAAATGGCTGGTGAGGAATGGATCCAAATAAACTCAGGAAGTTAGGACGCAAACATCGAGGGGCCCTTCCAATAAACAACAAAAATAAAAACTGACGGGCAAAATTTACAAAGCATATTCTTATGTCATTGTTGAGCCTAATGGCAAAACTACAAATGGTTAATGTTTGCAGTCCCGTGATTGCAAATTTCTCGTTTCAAGAGGCAGTTCTTGTGTTCTTTCCCACACAAAGCAAAAGGGAGAAGCGAAAAGGTGCAGCCTTCTGTAAAAGTGTAAATCCTAATTTCTTACGTGTCCCATGAACATTACCGCACCTGATCAAAACGATAAAAAATGACCAGACAGCTCCAAGACAGAATTATAAGATCCAGTTTGACCAATATAAAAGGTGGGTAAGGCACAAGGCAGCACAGAGAAGCCTGCAAATGGCTCGGACTTTTGCACGCAAAGGATCCAAACCTGAAAACTGGGGGTGTACGCAGGTGCACGCACGAAGGAAACAAACCCCAACTTGCCGACTGATATGGATATCAATCAGAACAAAGCCCGGAAATTCAGGCAAAAGCCACTTTAGAGACGCGTATTGCAGAATAAAAAAATCAAGAGAAAGATGAAACGGAGATGTTGGCATGGAGCGTAAGGTCGCAGATGAGCTGGAAATGCCAAGGCCGCCAAAGCGAAATGCACATCTTCCGCAGGACAACCCAAAATGGCCCAAACGAAGGGGCTTGCAATTCACAGAAAGTAGTGTCATGCCGAAGCCTACTCTTCGGCACCCGAAACCCCAAACCTCGGAATTGCAGCTTGAAAAGGTAACCCAAATGCAAAATTCTTGCGGCGCAAGGCCACACAAGAAACAGATTCGGGGCTGATGAGGCACTGAGGCTCACCTTCCAGCGCAGAGCGGCAGGCTGATCGGCAGATGCGAGGAGGTCGCAAGAACTCTTGAGGAGAAGCGATAAGCGAGTACTAGGTGGGGAGAAAGATGGTGTGCTGGGGGAGAAACGAGAGAAGGGTGGTGGTGCTATAAAGCGGCGGGGCGAGGCGTGCGTTGCGGCTTGTGGCGACCGGCCACGACAGGGACCTGTAGGAGGGGGCTCTGGCTCAGGGCATCAAAAGTTTGTTTGATTGCATTTGCCACATCACTCGCCCTTTTCACGTCCCAAAGGCTGCATGCTTATGTCGGCGATCCTATAATTTTTTTAATAATTTTTGTTGCGCAATTTCTTATGTTTGAGATTCGTGTGCCTTTGTCACCCAAATGATTTTCATCGTCCTCATCTTCTCTCTCGCTCATGTGTCCGCACCACCGCCGGAGGCCGAGGCAAGAGGAGGAGCAAGCTAGGCAGCGTGTGAGAGGCGAGTGGGCCGAGCGAAGGTGGTGGTCGAGGCTGCCAGCGACAAGGAAGTTAGGTTAGAGTTCACGGTCTTTGGGGGCCCCAATGTCCTGTGAACCTAGAGGAGGAGGTCAGGGCGGCGGTAGGCCCGATGGCTATGCGGTTCGGCCAACGGTGGAGACAAGGCGGTACGGGAGCGCAGCCGGCCTGCCAGGGTTGGATATCTGGCAGGCAGGATCGTTGATGGGGCAGAGCATGACAGGTGTGGGTGCAGGGGGGAGAGGCGCGGTCGAGCCACGTGCGACAAAAGGAAGAAGAACCGGAGGTTGAACACGATGAGATTGGACCTAATGGGCTTAAAGATAAGTTGTTTATACAACTTCCGATAGATGTACAGTAGCCCCTGTTATGTCCGTTAGATGTATAGGATCCCTGTTATATCATACCCTGTGTCTTTTGGTCACCGCAATTCCTTTCTCCCACCGATTGAAATTGCAAGAAAATAATTTTGTAGTGGATTTTGTGTTGAGGTCTGCACAAGCGCCGGCAATTCACACTTTGACAGAAGTGTAGGATTCGGATCTTCTCAAACAGAGACATTGTTACAAAAGACAAAATAGTCTTACAACCGATTTTGTTCTAAGATCTGCAGAGTCATCGGTAATCCGTCGGGTCTGAGTTCCTCTTCCTCAAAAATATTGGAGGCAATGCTACCTTAAACATGTAAGGTAGGTTGGGACGGTGATGCTACAATATAGACCAATGACCGCTAGAAAATTTTTGAAAAGAGAGCAACACAAGTTAGAGATGGAACACAAGAAACATGTATCCACGTGACGGCTTTTCCATATGTTCTAGTAAGTCATACGATCGGATAAAGTCATACCATCGGATCAAGAAACATGTATCCGTATTGTTGTACACGTGCATATAGTTCAACAACGAAACTTTACTAAACAAGCAACACGAACATTCTTTAGTCAAAGTAAAATCTAACCTTTTCCCTCAACCACCGTCTCAAGAGTTTTCACCTGCTACCAAGTTGCTTCCGTCGAACCGACCGCAGAAATTTTCGTTTGCAATCTCAGAAGTCGCCGCTCAAAATTTTAATGATCCACATGTTTGATGTGGAGACAGTACTATATTGCAGTAAGCCGCACTGTTCACCTGTGTGCTGGTGCCTTGCGCACGTCTACTGATGATAAAAAAAACCGTGAAATAAACAAAGGCTCTTGTCGTGGGAATAAACCAGTTATTTTCTGAAAGCATGCAGGCCAATATAAAAAATAAAAAAAGAAGGAATGACAGAACCAAACATCAGCATATTGCCAATAAATCCGCTGGACCAGGGGCGGATTTAAAGGGGGCAAGGGGGGCTCCAGCCCCCCTACTTCCATGGCCACCATTGGAGCCCCTCAAGAATGNTGCCATGGTGAAGAGAAGGAAGAAGGAGAGTAGGAAGAAGAAGAAAGAAAGAGGAAAAAGAAGAGAAAGAAGGAGAAAATAAGCCCCCTTAATCCTATGCCTAGATTCGCCACTGCGCTGGACCCTCGCAGCGCTTGTATTGGTTGGGTTGTTGGCAGAGCCCAGAGAGAGCAAAGCTGCAATCACACAACCTCCAATTTTTGAGACGTTACTTTTTTTCTGCAAATGCTCAAAATAGTCACTGATCACTGATGTGCTGTGTGCCTGTGTCTTGCTCCGGGGCCCGATCGATTTTTGGGCGCGCAGGCGAACACAGGGAGATAGATGAGCAGAAGCTGATGGAGAGGGGGCAGAAACATGGTGATGCTGTAGGCCAGTTGATTGGATACTTGTATCTTTTTTTTTTCGAGAGGGTGGATACTTGTATCTGGTGAAATGCAAGGAAGATCGTACCCTTTGGAAAAGACTGCGTGCGCCAATTGGACTGTGAAGAGCCAATGGAGCGTGGATATGCTCCTCTGGATCGACAGAATGTCTGGCGCATACGACCTACTGTAGCCAATGCTAACTAACATTCTTAGTATTAGTCTTTTAAAAATGTAATATCGCAAAAACTTTGTAACCGTAAACTCTGCTCTTCTCCTTAATGAATCGGTAGTGCTCCTACCTTTAATTAAAAAAAACAGTCTTTTAAAAATAAGAATAAAAAGTTGGAGCCTTTTTGCACAGCAGCCGCACAACACAAGCCTTTGTTCAAAGTCTCTGGCATGAGTGTAGAACCTGATCGACGTGAACCGAATTTGAGGAAGAAACTATACGCGGCTAGGAAATATTGGCTAGGAAAGAAAGAAACAGAGAAATCTGCCTGGACTGGAGCAGCTTGCATGGGGATCTCCACATATGGCATGAACAGAAGAGAACAGTAGCAGCAAATCAAAAGATTCTTTTGTGCTGGCAGCTTGCANTGGTTCCACACGCATGACGCATGGCATGGGTTATGGGTATGCCGCCGCCGCATCAGCAGTTGAGCACCACCATTC
>JAZFNS010020007.1:120754481-120768670 GCA_037127165.1 Alloteropsis angusta | reverse complement strand
TCATCGGGTGAAAGGCATCGGCATGCGGGCCATCGGAGATGGCGCTTTTGTTCGGTCTAGTTGGGAGCCGCGCAAAAGCTCGCGGGGCGACTGCGAGCATGCGCTTGTTTGTTCCCCTCTCCCTTCTCCCCTGGAAAAAGGGCTCCCGAGCAAACAACGTGCGCGGCGAATCCGGCGATCATGGCCGTGCCGGGTTCGGTACGTACGTACGTGCTCGCAACTGTGCGCGCCTAAAAAAGCTTCGTCACCAGTTTGTTTGTTCACAATTAGACAGACGCTGTCTCGACCGGGGATTCAGGTGGTGGCTTCACCTTTCTCGTTTCCGGTGTGCACATTACGATGCCCGCTGTGCCCGCCATCGGCGTCTGTAGGCCTTTCTCTCTCCCTGATCTAAGGGTCGAAGACAACAATGGCCACTCGTGCAAGAAACGACATTCCTTCCTGGGTTTCTTTGATCGCAGCTTGACTCCGCGTCTAATCAGACGGGCCACGATATTTTGTTCTCAGATTCATGTCGCCTTTTTAATTCCGGTCCTTTTCATTTCCGCTACGTTCTGGAATCACGGCACAAGTGTGGAGCCATTGCATTTGACGTCGCAACTCGCTGCAGTAGTTTAGTACCAGTTGAGTTGAACCATCCATCCATACCGATTGTAACGATGTGTGGCGCTGCAGCCACAGAGTTCTGGAAGTGCGGCGAGCCATGAGGCTGATCGGACGGAGCCACGTCGGACAGTCCCGTCCAGGGGATGACCACTAGGAAGCTTCCTGGCAGCTGCGCGCGCTAGGGAAGAGTGAATTGGCGAAAGCGCCGTCGGCCAGCTGCTGCTTCTTGTTTGCCAACGGTTTGGGGATATTTATGTTGTATAAACAAATAATTTGGGGGATAACATTTACAGTACTCCAGATGTTTGTAAACGAATGGCTGTTGTGGTTTCATTTATCATGATTTAAGAATGACTGGTTTGTAGCAGTAGTACTATAACATCGTTTACCACAGAGAAAATATCAGGCGCAGCTTTAGCCGCCTCGCCGGTCGCCGCACGGGGCAATGTCCGGTCCACAGACGAGAGATCCTCGTGATCGAATCTTGTTTATGGTTTGAAAAGCTAGCAGATGCTCACGTTGAGATGGACCTTTCCGGGATGCAGCAATGCTGCTGGTAAATGGAAGCGTGTGCCGGCTCATGGAGTTCGTTACCCGGAGCAGGCGGACAAGCCATGCACGCCGGGTCGCCGCACGGGGCAGGACATTACCAAACACGGCGGCGAGAGGCAGGATGGCAGGCAGGTCAGCACAGGAAAACGCAGCAGCGTGCAGAGCCGGGCGCCGAGGTCGGGGCATCGCGGCCGGGGCCGGGCGACGGTCTCCAAGCTGGCCACGCAGGCTCCGGCGACGTCAGCTCGTCGTCGCCGGCCGTGCCCGGCGCCACGTATGCGTGCTAGCGCGGCGGAGAAGCGCGGGGCCCGTTGCGCTTGCGGTGAAGGTTTTGGGTGGCCGAACCGGGGGCCCCATCCTATCAGGGAGGTAGCCAGCGAGGCCTTTTGTCCGGTAGCAGCGGGTCCGTACGTACCACACCCAACCCAAGACGTCGCGGTCGGCCGGATCGGGCGGGATGGCGAGCGACGAAGCTTCCGCGCAGCTTCCTTCGGGGCTGGGGGGTCCGGTCCGGGGTGGGGGCGGCGGCAGGCAAATCCAGCGGCTGGCGGAAAACGACGCGAGGCCCACGCCCGCCAAGCTCCCCCTCTCCCCCCCGGCCCCATCGGCGGGTTGGCTCGGCGCGGCTCCGTGCTTATTATCTCTTGCCGTGTCGGCCGCCGAGGTTTCCGTGCTCCGGTTCCGGCTGGTGCGTCCGTCCTGCGGGTGTGATCCAGACCTCCGGCCGGTGGTGCTTCCCCCCGGTCAATAAGGTCGGGCCGGGCGCCCGGGCCTAGTGGCGGAGTGCAGGGCAGCCGTTCGGGGCTATACGTACGGCTCGCGATCGGCGATAAGCGCTGCGTGGTGTGATGTGTGCCATGTGAGTGCGACGTTTCCTCCTCGGAGTGCACTGCTGGTTGCGCGACTTTTGCGTGCCCAGCGCTCCGGCACAAGCAGAGTAGAATTCGCGTTTGAGTTTTCCACGGCTGGGTCGCCCGGCCGAGAGAGAGCAAGTCGCGCTCATCGCTCGCCGTACTGCGCGCTGTACACTCCGCGGTAGTACGGCGCGGACGTGGCCGCAAGGCCCGCCCAGTCCTTTTCAGCCGCACATGTGGTTTGGCACTTTNGGCCTGTCTGCCATGGCGGCATACGAGTAGGTAAGCAGGCGACGAGATCACAAGAATGCTAGCAGTTTTTTTTTAAAAAAAAGTAGCAGGAGCACTCCTCCGTCATATAAGAAGAAGAGAAGAGTTTACAAGTGTTGCTGATGGACTTATTACAATAAACAAAAGTNTTTTTTTTTGAAATAAGTGGTTTGGCACTTTGGCCTGTCTGCCATGGCGGCATACGAGTAGGTAAGCAGGCGATGAGATCACAAGAATGCTAGCAGTTTTTTTTTTAAAAAAAAGTAGCAGGAGCACTGCTATGTCATATAAGAAGAAGAGAAGAGTTTACAAGTGTTGCTGATGGACTTATTACAATAAACAAAAGTNACACAAATCTCTCTCATATGTATCATTTAGCTTAAGAAGACACCTGCAGCAGATGATCTGCCGCCTCACCACATGCCCTCCTCCGCAGCTCGATGTCCTCCCGAATGAGATGCAGCAGCCCGCCCGGCGCCATTGACACCTGATCAAAGACTCGCCGATTCCGCTCTTTCCAAATATTCCATGCAGCATAGATGATCAGTGCAGCAACTTGTCGCCGATCTTTCTTAGGGGTTTTCTTGATCGTTTCATTCCACCACTGCTCAAAGGTGAAGTCAGTCGCCGGTAAAGGAATCATGCCGGCAGACCAAGAATTGACCGTTAACCAGATTTCCTGCGCGAAGGGGCACTGCAAGAATAGATGGTGAGCCGATTCTTCCGCCTGATCACAGAGGGAGCAGGTTGGTGTGCAAGGCCAATTCCGGGCCTGCAGTCTATCAGCCGTGAAAAGCCTGTTCTGAATTAACAACCAAGCAAAGAAACGGTGTTTTCCCTCTGTCTTTGCCTTCCAGATTGCCATGCTGTTGAATGTGGAGAAGGAGCCGGCAAACTGAATGTTGTAGGCCGACTTTGCACTATATCTTCCGTCAGTGGTCCATCGCCACTTGATTTCATCCTCCATGTCCGTCAGTTGCACGTTTTGAATCAGGTGCCAAAGGTTGATGAACTCTGCAATCTCTTCAGCTGAATCCATACGCCACAGTCCTCTCATCCAATTGTCATTGAGTAAATCATCAGCCACATTTTGATTTTTCCTCCATGCTAACTTATAGAGGTTAGGCGCCAAGTCTCTCGGCGCAAGGCCGTCCAGCCAAGCAGACTCCCAGAACTTGGCCCTATCCCCCTTGCCAACCTTGACCACCGTGCTTAATCTGAACAATTGCTTATCATCATCATTACATGGAACTTCCGTGCCAACCCATGGCCGTTCTGGCTCCGTCCACTGAAACCACAACCACCGCAGTCGTAGCGCTCGACTGAAGTAAGAAAGATCCAGTACCCCAAGTCCCCCAATCTGTTTCGGCCTCTGAACTTTACCCCAGCTGACAAGACAATGTCCTCCTCTTGCATTCTCACATCCTGCCCATAAGAAACCTCTTCGAATTTTGTCCATCTTCTTTATCAACCACTTCTTAGGTGCAAACATGGTTAGGAAATAAGTTGGCAAAGACGACAAGACCGAGTTCAGAAGCTTCAATCGACCTGCTCGGTTTAGGAATTTTCCTTTCCACGAGGGTAGTCTGGCCGCCATCTTGTCTAATAAAGGCTGAATGTCAACTTTTCTGAGTTGTCGCAAATGCAACGGCAGTCCCAAATAAGAACAGGGAAAGTTCTGAACTGGGCATGGAAAACCCTGAAGCACCTCCTGAAGCTGCACCCCTTCACACTGGATCGGATAGGCAGCGCACTTGCTCCTGTTGGTTACCAAACCTGACACTCTTCCAAAAATTTCAAGTATCTCCGCCACCATCTGAATATCTTCTTTGACCGGATTAACAAAACATGCCACATCGTCCGCATACATACTCACTCTCAGAATGGCAGCCCTGTTGTTAATTGGAGATAACAACCTAGATTCTGTAGCAAGCTGGAAGAGTCTGTGAAAAGGCTCCATGGCAATGATGAAAAGCATCGGAGAGAGGGGATCCCCCTGACGCAGCCCTCTAAAGTGTCTGAACCATTTCCCTCTCGCACCATTAACTAACACCGCTGTGGAACTTGAAGCCAGCAGATTAGAAACCCAACCTCGCCATCTTGGGCCAAAGCCCACACACTCAAGCACCTCCATCAAGTAGTCCCAGCGTACTGTATCGAATGCTTTTGCTAGGTCCAGCTTTAGGAACAACCCAGACTTCTTGGATCTGTGTAAGGCTCTCACTAGATTTTGGGTGTACAAAAAGTTATCTTGGATGCTACGTCTTCGTATAAAGGCACTTTGGGCTCTAGAGATAATGGAGTTGAGCTCTCTTCCCAATCTAGTTGCCAGCAGCTTGGAGAACAGTTTTGCCACAGAATGTGTTAAACTTATTGGACGAAAGTCATTCACTCTTCGAGCATCGGCCTTCTTGGGGATTAGTATGATATGGGCCGTGTTTAAATGAGAGAAGTGTTGGCCATGCATTTGATAGAAAAAATTGGCAGCATGCATGATGTCTTGTCTGATGGTAGCCCAACTCTGCTTGAAGAATACACCAATGAAACCATCCGGCCCAGGGGCCTTATCTGCTGCGAGATCAGACACCACTGCCCTCAATTCTTCTTCAGTGAAGGGGTCCTCCAGATGGCCCAACTCATGTCTTGGCAGCCCAATGAGGTCCCATGCAAGAGATATATCCCTTTGAGCCGGTTCACCAAAGTGCGAGCTGAAATGATCAAAGACAATCTTTTCTTTATCATGCTGCAAGTAACAAGTAGTATCAGCAGTTTCAAGGCATTGGATGTTGTTTTTGCGTCTTCTCCCATTAGCCTGTAAGTAAAAGAGTTTGGAGTTTGCTTCAGCTGCCCTGATAGAGACCAATCTGGAGGATTGCTTCGCCCGTAGCTTCTCTACCGCAGTCATTCCTAAGAACCTGATCTTTAAGGCCTTCTTCAACTCCATCTCTTCCGCACCGAGGGCTCTGAAGTCTTGTACCACATCTAGTATGGCCAGTAGCTGCTTGGCTGCACAGAGGAGGACTCTGTTGTTTCCAATCAAGCTCTTTGCCCAACGGCGTAGTGCCCTTGCTGTCCGCTGAAGCTTTGTATGCAGTCTCAGAAACGGGTTCACTATCGAGATTGGCAGGTTCCAGGCGCTAGCAACAGACTCCTGGTAGCCCGGGAGTTTAGGCCAGAAGGCCTCAAAGCGGAAACCCGAGTATCTCTTGAAGGGTTCAGTTCCAACAATGAGAAGAGGCGAGTGATCCGAGACGCGTGATGACAAAGCTTGTAAGTAAACATTGGGCATCATCAAGTCCCACTCAGTCGTGCAAAAGGCCCGATCAATCCTGGTTTGCGTCCTATCATTGGACCAAGTGAATTTACGGCCTCTTAGGTTTAGTTCTTTGAGCTCAAGGTCTTGTACAACACTATTGAACTCCCCCATCAATCTTCTATTTAGATTATTGTTGCTCTTGTCTGTTGCCTGAAGAATCATATTAAAGTCTCCCAACACAAGCCACTTATCCAAGACCGAGCATCTTACCCATCTAAGCTCTCCCAAAAATTGGATTTTTTCTGCATCCCCCTGTGGCCCATACACTGTTGTGATGGCCCAAGAAGCCTGCCCTGTACAGGAGGAGATCATCGCTGTAATAGAGTGTAGCCCCAGTTCTGTCGACTGAATAGTGTAGAAGTCTCTGTGAACTGCTAGCAAAATGCCTCCACTTAGGCCAATTGCCGGGAGCGACACAAAATGATCAGCAAAATTCAAACCCATTGTCTCAGTTACCAGCCCTGCATCCACTGAAGTCAATTTAGTTTCCTGCAATGCCACAATTGTTGCTCTTGTTTCCCTCACCAAATCTTTCACCACCTGTCTCCTGGCTGGGTTATTAAGCCCTCGCACATTCCAATTAAGGATAATACAATTCTGTTCATTCATGGGGAAGGATTAGAAGCACCACTTGCAGAAGTCCCCCCAAAGCAGCAGCACCAGCTTCATCTGTCTCGACACAGCCAAGCCCAGAAAGAGCAGAATACACACCCCACCAGCAACACATAATCCATCTGTCTTGGCACCACCACCAGCAGCACCACCAAAGTTCAAAAGCAACAGCACAAATACACCACCAGCAGCCACATCCCAGCCAGTACAAGACCAGCCACCACCAGCTTCCACCTTCCCAGAACTGGAACAAGAATAAAAGACTAACATTAAGATACAAATGCTCTATCCAGAGCACTCCACGCGGCAGAAGCCACAGTTCAGTCATCAGCATCAGCAACCAAGGTCCCCAGCGCACCGGCGCCGTCCCCCTGAATGTTGAAAAGCGTCTTCAAGCTTGCAACCTTGGCTTCCTGTAGCGGCTCAGAGAAAGAAGTGAGGAACTGCTGTCTCAGAGCATCAGACGCATCCTCCTGTGTACCGAGATCACCAGTTGCACGCATGAGGAGTGCAGAGGCTTTATCATCCACTGGCAGATTGGGCTTATTGCTTTTAGGCAGGGTTTGCAGTCTTGGCCCTGCTGAGGTAGTTGTTGCTGACTTCCGTCCCCCTCTGCATTTGTGTCGCGCAGGCGGGCAGAGGAGAGCACGCTTTAGTGGCACCGTGAGCCTCAGTAAGGATCTCGCCGAAGCCCTTGCGCTTCCGCCATCTCGAGCTTCAGAATTGAGCCTGGCACTGGCCTCCAGTAGAACTGGTCTGTCATCTTGCACCTGCAACGATCCCGCAGGGTCACGGAGTGCGTCGATTCCTCCCTCTTCCATCGGACTCTTGTTGAGATCAAGGCCAGCCTCCTCTCTGACGCTGCCACTCATCACCTGGGAGCTTTCTTCATCCTCCATGCAGGGCATCACTACCTGGTCAACTTCCGTTGGAGCCTGCTCTTGGGACTGCACATCTTCAGTGTAATAAACCCCCCCTCTCCTTGCAACTCCTCAATCTCCTCGGTGGCAACAGTATTGCTGCCCTTCAGTGGTTTGTCAGTAGTATCCTTAAGCCCCTCATTCCCCAAATCGACAGTCGCAGAAACCACCTGCTTGTCACTATCCCTGTCATTCCCCTGCACTCCCCCCTCAGTTATGTCAGGCTCAGGTTGCTCGACATTAGCAGAAGCGATCTCCACCGAGGGCTTCCACTGCGCAGAGCAACCAAGCCTATCCTGGGAGGAGTCAGCATCCACCTGTGCGCCAAGGCCACCAAGTCCTGATTGACTTGTCAACAGGGAGGACTCCAACAGCATTGGATCATTCTGAAACTGGTTTTGCACCTCCACTAGCTTGAAGTGAAACACTGATTCCATTGGCACCTCATAACGCACCTTGTCATGATCTGACAGCAAGGATTGTGCAGCCTCAATATTCTGCGAGGTGTGTTGCTCCACTGCCTGTTTGTGGTTTGCAGAAACTCTCTCATCAGCCTCTCTGCGTCGGCCTCCACCGTATCCTCCAGACGGCCCTGCAACATTCCCAGGCCCCCTTGACCGGATGCCACCGCTCCGAGACACATCACCAGCCGTCGCCGGCGGCCTTTGCTGGAAGCCGTGGCCACCATTTCCCCCTCGGGGCGGAGAGCGATCCGGTCGACCCAATCTGCCTCCTAGTCGATCATGCACTGTGACCCGACGGTCCGGCCTTTCCCCGTCACAAACCCCAAGCAGCCAATTGAATTGAAATTTCGCTGGATAGTCCGGCAGTGGCGGGTCATCACTGGGGATCCCACTAATATCACTTTCAAAGCTAAGACGATCCGGGCTATCAGGTGGTGGAGTGTAACCCAGCACTTTGTCCAGGTGAATCAGCACATCATATTCAAGAGCTTTAGCAGGCGCTGTAATTACCTGTCTCTGATCCCAATACTCCCAGTTCTCATAGCAATGCTTAGGGAGGTCCGCCGGTTCCTGGATCAAAAGTTTCCCCTTCTTCGCCAGATCATTGGGCGCGTTCGTCCACACCCAGATGTTGAAGCAGAACTCCTCTTCTTCCTTCTCCACAGGGCAGTTCACCTCATCGATAAATGAGGGATTGCTGAAGAGCTGCGCCACCGCCTCCGCAGATCTCGCGTGTCGAGGGACCCCTTCCAGACAGACGCGAGCGCGGTACCTAAGCTTTCCCAACGAGGCGCCAAAACGCCTGCTCCATGGCATGAGATTAAGGAAACAGTTTCCAACCTGAAAGCCTCTTGAAGCCAGGACCGCATTTCTGGTCGGGAGGGAGCTGAACCGGAGCAGGAAGGTCGCGCGTGACAGCCCCTCGATGGCCAGTTCATGCTCCGGGATGCCCAGTTGACGCAGCGCCTCCCAGAGCACCGCCTGGCAGGTGAGCGGTACCCGGGCGTCACGCTGGACCGCCACCAGCGAGTAGATCTCCACAGCGCGTTCCTCACCGCGCATGGCCTGAGTGCGCGCCGCCGCTGCAGTGACCAGCGGCGGTCTGAAGTCGATGTCGCCCGGGGGAAACTCCAGCGGATCCATACTCCTCCCACCACGTAGATCCGGCCGGATCTCCGCTCGCGGACGAAGCTCTCCGGCCGGGCGAGAGGCCACCGACGAGCGCTTCCTTGGGCAGAACCGAGCCTTGTGCCCCGAGCGCGAGCAGGCAAGGCACTTGGGGAGGTCTCTACACTCAGAGATTCGATGATCGGAGGCGAGGCAGTTGAAGCAGCGTCGAGTCCCCGCCTTTGCTCTCAGCAGCTGGAGGAGGTGGCTTTCTTCTCCCGGGCGGGCATCCGGGGCTACACCCAGNCCGGGCAAATACAGGTGATGCATCCTGCAATTTCCCACCGCCTCCGCTCCGCGCACCCCCAGGGCTTCTTCTCTTCTCACGGCGCTTCTCGTGTAGCCATACTAGATTGTCTTGAGGTGACGAGACGGAGGGGAACTGGGGCCGAAAGGTACGCGGCTTGAGCAGAGCCTCCTTGAAGGTCCGTCGCAGAGGGGGCTGCTGCTCTTGCCAGCGGGATGGCCCCGGGTCACGGGGAGGCGGATCCCGTGANGTCTTCAGCTTGCTGGCCCGCATCCTTCCCCTCACATCGCGAATCTTCCTTCAGGCAGTCGGTTCCGTGGCTGTCCTTGGAGGGAGATGAGTAATGGCGGTCTGGGCCCTTCGCCTGTAGCGAGGCGAAGGGGCAGGGTGGAGAACGCCGGAGTAATGGCGGGTCAGATGGTTGGTGGGTGGTGGATTTGTGGTCGCCGGTGACGGGAGTCGCCGCCGGCGCAGGTCGCTCACTCTCGTCTCTCATTTCAAATTCAGACGTGGGCTTCCTCCCTTGAGGTCAAGGCTGAAACATGCTAGCAGTTACACACAGGCACAATCTGAATGACACCGTCGACGTGTTTAACACCCTGTGAACGGTTCGACAACTTTCACATGTAACTTACGTATTGAAAAGCGTGTCCCCTCACAGAACACACTTTCCAATAATAACTTTTCACCCCCCAACTTTTCAATCTAAACACAGCGAAAATAACCCGGCCAAACGAAGGGTGGTGAGAAACCTACAACCTGTTTAGATCGGCAACTTTCACCTACAACTTACGTATTGAAAAACGTGTCTCCCTCGCAGGACACGTTTTCTAATAGGAATTTTTACCCCCAATTTACCAATCTAAACACGGTGCTAGTTTCTGAAACCAGGGCAACAATTGTTTCTTTGCAGGAAACAAAACTGGACAGCTGTGATCATAATATGTTGACAGAGATTCTGGAGCAGAAGTTTGCAAATAGTTTTGTGGTGCTGCCGGCAGTTGGAACATGTGGGGGCATACTTTTGGCTGTTGATGAGGAATATTACAGGCTGTCTGACGTGGAGAATGGGATGCATACACTCACAGCTAAACTAACTGTTGTTGCTAGTAATATCGAGTGGTGGATAACTGTAGTCGACCACAAGATAATCAAGAAAAGTTGCAGTTCCTAGGCGAATTAAGATGGTTGCAGTATTGTGTCTCAGACAACTGGCTAATTTTGGGAGATTTTAACATGATTTTAAATGCTAGAGATAAGAGTAACATTAACATTAATGCAAGGTTGATGGGCTCATTCAGAGATGTGGTGAGAAGCTTACGGTTGAAAGAGCTTAATCTTAGAGGAAGAAAGTACACGTGGTCCAATGAACGCACACATACACGCATCGATAGAGCCTTTTGTACCACTGCCTGGGATATCATGCTTCCCAATGTATGCTTGCAAGCAAGGTCATCTAAAAGTTCAGACCACTGTCCTTTAATCCTTGCCGGAAATGCTACCGTGCAAAATTTCAGAGGATTCAGATTCGAATCATTTTGGACAAAGCTCAATGGGTTCAAGGAAGTTGTGGCTGAAGTCTGGGCTAAACCAGTGAACATTGTAAATCCTTTCCTCAGGCTCCATAAGAAATTGCAGAGAACTAGCAGAATATTGAGAAGATGGGCAAAAATATTGTTGGCAATAGCAAAGTACTGCTGAAGGCCGCTGCGAAACTCATTGGGATCTTTGATAATGTGCAGGAGCATAGAGCACTAAGTGCAAGTGAGATCAAACTCAAATGAGATCTGAGAGTCAGGCTCCTGGGTCTTGCTGCAGTAGAAAAACTGAGATACAGGCAAGCATCGAGGCTAGTCCATATCAGAGGTGCTGAAGCAAATAAGAAGCTATTTTTCATCCAAGCCAATGGGAGAAGGAGGAAAAATGCAATCCATTCACTGATGACAGATAATGGCACTGTGTACTCCCAATCAGAGAATGCATCAGTGGTGTTTGATCATTTTAGCTCTCTCCTAGGTCAGCCCCCTCGGAGAGAGCACAACTTAAATTGGGAACTGCTCAACCTGCCTACAAAGGATCCGTCCCACCTGGAAGATGCCTTTACTGAAGAGGAAATTAAAGAAGTAATTGGAGACATTGCCACAGAGAAAGCACCTGGGCCTGATGGCTTTATTGGTGCCTTCTACAAGAGTTGCTGGGAGGTAATTAAAGAGGAAATTATGGCTGCTTTGCATTTTTTTCATGCTTTGCATGACCAGCATCTGGAGCACCTCAACACTGCGCATTTGGTGCTTGTACCAAAAAAAGACAGAAGCTGCCAGGGTTTCAGATTATAGGCCAATAAGCTTGACTCACTCCTTTGCTAAAATAATTTCTAAGGCTCTCGCAAACAGACTGGCCCCTGAACTGGGAGATCTGGTTTCTAGAGCACAAAGTGCATTCCTTAAAAGAAGATGTATTCATGATAATTTTCTGGCAACTCAAAATCAAGTCAGGCTACTGCACAGAGGCAAGGAACCGACTATTTTCCTGAAGTTGGACATAGCAAAAGCTTTTGATTCCATGAGGCGGGATTTTCTTCTGGAAACTACGCACAACATGGGTTTTGGTGCCACGTGGAGGGGATGGATTTCTATGTTGCTAGCAAAAGGTTCAACATCAGCTCTTTTAAATGGGCAGAGAGGCATGTGGTTTAAACATCTTAGAGGACTGAGGCAGGGAGATCCTCTCTCTCCTCTTTTGTTCATTATTGGTATGGAGCCTTTGCAAAAATTATTTCAGCTAGCTGTGCAGGAGGGATTGCTGACACCTCTGAAAGGGAGAGCTGCTGGCCTACGTATCAGCCTCTATGCAGATGATGTGGCAATATTTGTCAAGCCTGTGAGAGAGGATTTCCAAGTTGTAGCTGACCTACTGCAATTTTTTGGCCAGGTGGTAGGTTTAAACATTAACAGAGCTAAATCTTCAGCTTTTGCCATCAGGTGTGAGGAGATCCAACTCAATGAAGTTATGCAACCTTTCCACTATCAGATTGTTGCTTTCCCCTGCACCTACTTGGGGATGCCACTACTTTTTAAAAACCTAAGAAAGATAGAATTCCAACCTTTGATTGACAAAATGACTGGCCGTTTGGCAACTTGGAAGGGCAAGTTCCTCAATAGAAGTGGAATACTTAAGCTTGTCAATTCAATACTATCTTCTATACCCACTTATCTGCTCACTGTTTTCCCACCAAAGAAAGGGGTCCTCAAGAAACTGGATAAGATTAGGAGATGTTTTTTGTGGAAAGGAACCGAGGATGCTAGTGGAGGACATTCTCTAGTTCGTTGGGAAAAAAGTGAAAATGCCAAAGAAGTATGGAGGCCTAGGGGTGCTGGACCTGGAGAGATTCAGTCGTGCTTTAAGGTTGCGATGGTTATGGCTGCAGTGGACTGATGCCGAAAGACCATGGACTGGTACTGAAGTTCCCTGCACTGAACCTGACAAGCTACTGTTTAGAGCCAGCACAACAGTCTCACTTGGAGATGGATGCATGGCGAGGTTCTGGGAATCTTCATGGATAGATGGGAAGGCACCAAGAGATTTGGCACCCAACCTTTACAGGCTTGCATGGCGAAAGAGTAACACAGTTAAAGAAGATCTTCAGAATTATAACTGGACCAGAGGGCTTTGGAAAATGACAAATATTCAAGAGATGGCCGAGTATATGCTCTTGTGGGACAAAGTCATGAGTACTCAGCTGGTGGACAGACCGGATTCCATTAGATGGAGATGGACTGCAGATGGACAATACTCGGCTAAGACAACTTATTTAGTGCAATTTGTTGGCTCTTTCTGCTCTTTCAATAATCGAGCAATCTGGAGAGCGATGGCAGAAGGAAAACATAAAGCCTTCACTTGGCTACTTGTTCAGTGCAGGATCCTGACAACAGATAGACTTGCTGCTAGAAATTGGCCGTGCAACACTGTCTGCTCCCTATGTGATCAACAAGATGAAACGGCGGAACACTTGTATCTACATAGTGTTTTCGCACAGGAAGTATGGCTGCAAGGGTGCAAGGGTGCGGTGCAAGGGTGCACAGGAAGTATCTCAATGGTGCAAGGGTGCGGTGCAAATTCCTCAGCTAGGATGCAGCATGGAGTTTTGGTGGAACAGATCAGTCCAGGGCCATAGTAAGGTGCAGGGAAGAAGAATTGCGGCAGTCCTGATGTACACAACATGGAACATTTGGAAGGAAAGAAACAGGAGAATTTTTCAAAACATCGGGTCTGCGCCGCCACAAGTCTTCATGTTCATCAAAGAGGAAATCAGTCTGAGAAGAAGGGTGATGGGAGAGACGGAGGAGCCTTGGTTTGATTAGATGACGACAGCTCCTATGAGAATTGAGTTTTATTTTTATTTATGTAATCACAAGCATGTAGTCGAACACATTCTTCTTCTTAAATGACATGGCAGTGCTCCGGCCTTTTTTTAAAAAAATAAAACCGTCGACGTGCGGTATACACCGGGACGATACATTACATAGGACCGATCGTAGTAGTATGTCACGTCATTGCATACTCTAGGACCAACCGTGCAGGTAGTATGTCACGTGATTACATACTCTAGGACCAAAAGCGTTGGACTCATAGTTTTAATTCTCTTGCCGATTACACGCGCAGTCCTTGTTTTCTTCTACCTCTGTTTGTCCATGCATGTTAGTTAAGATACTCTTACTCTATGACTATCTGTGCAGTAGTGCTATAGTATATATCAGGTCTTCTCAACTGAACAACTTGTGTGCACCCCTCTGACTTTGAGTAATAATAATCTAGCGCACAAGAAACGGTAAACATCTCGTGGGTTTGCTGTACACTGTTGACGGAATTAAATGCACGTAAAAAATGGGCTGATGCCTGGGCATATGCCACTATGCACGTAAAAAATGGGCTGAACAAGTTTGCCGAGTGCAGGATAGAACACGAGGATTCGAGCTGACATGACACCAGCATGTAATGGAATTCCATTGAATTCAGCTCGAGCTCACATTCTGTTTCTCATGAGTAATATATAAAGATGGAACTGGCGAATGGAGGCCAAATTACCGCCTGGTATTTTTCTTTCAATAAATTACCGCCTGGTATGTCAATCATATGTGCTGAACTGCTGATTTCAAAGCCATATTACATTGATATTTTTTT
>JAZFNS010020007.1:118738617-118749260 GCA_037127165.1 Alloteropsis angusta | reverse complement strand
TAGATAAATATTAAAATAATAACTATTTTATAATATTATATCATAATAACATTTACTTTATATTATAGATCTTAATGTGCTTTGAAATAAATCAAAATAACTTAATATGCATTAATCATACACTAATAGCATCATTAACCAGACTAATACTCGCATGCCGTGAACCTGGCTCACTAGAAACGGCCAATTCTCTCGTATCCCGGGAGCCAGGCCAAGCGATGCTTTTTGCATCTGGGCAGCCAGGCTCTACCACCGACGCAGGCAACCAAACAAGCCAATGTTGCATCTGCAGAGCCTGGCCGATCAATATGCAGGCAACCNATGTGTGCAGGTGGCAAGCACCTACAGCAATGTCCCGAGCAAGCTCTTTTTATTGCCACAAGATCCGAAATTTCAAATACTGGACCTCGCAATGAACAAGATCCCTCTTTCTTTTTCTGTAGGGTTCATCATATGGTGGCCAAATTAGTCATTTCTGGACTAAGTTGCGCCCAAGATTCTTACTGTCCACATTTTCTGCAACCACATAGCATTTTGTACCAGACTGTTTACCAGTTGCCGCCAAAAAAACACTAAGCAACGATCCTGACCACCTCATGGTACCTGGTCCAGTACATGTCCTAGTAAGGCTCTTCAACCAACCCAAAACTAGGGCGCTCCAACAAAGCCATCATGGTTTAAGTATGATTAATTCCTAATGTCTCAAATAGGGCCATATCTAATATGCAGTGTATAGTGTGACTGGGCGAGAATAATTACCCTTATTTCATGCCTAGAAGCTTCCGATAAATATGCATTAACTGATGGGGATAATCGTTCCGAGTACTTTGGGGATGCAGGACGCTCGACATCAGGGCTCCGAGAACTAGCACCAAGGAGCATGCTGTCTCCTGTTTTGTTGTGCTGCAGACAGCATTTCAACATATTTAACTTCAAATAAACTTTAGCTTCAGATAAACTATAAAGAATGACATGGTTCAATGGAAACAAAGCAGATTCATAACCAAGAGTAGATAAAATACACAGGTCCTATTTAACCATATCTGATTTCATCATGTTAAATATTGCCATTTTGCAAAGCACCCATTTAAACAGGATGAGTTAGCATAATTTGAACTAGCACACAAACTCAAAAGCCTAAAAAAGCATGTACTGCATTTAAGTTTCATGGCATGTCAATGCGTGAAAAATATAGCAGATATGAACTCAATATCGAAGCCACATTCAGATATAGTCCAATCAATCATCTGCAAAGGTACTGGATACGACTGACATCAATAATCAGAGCTTACCACGAAGTCAAATCCGGTCATTCATGGTATTAAATAACAGGTGCCTACCCCAACTTACTTGGGACTAAAAGGCTTTAAAGTTGTTCTGTTAACAAGCAGTAGAATCGCTAGCAGCTAGCCTATACTGGGAGATACTTTCAGCATTCTAAAAACTCAAAAGATTATTGTACTAACCTCGAAATGGGTTATACATTCTTCAAGAAGTTTGAAGAACAATCTGGTTCTAGCAATGCTTTGTTGCCATGCTTTGATAAGAGTTGCATCATCTAAGTTCCTTACAATTTGCAAAATGACAACTAGCACCTCACGCTTTTCAACAGCATTCAGATTATAGAAAACAGGCATCTCATCAAGGATCTGAGACAAAGAGTATTTTCATCAAATGAAGGGCATAATGTATTAATTATTGGTACCATTACAAGATAGCTAGTGTTTAAGTGTATAAGAGACATTACCTGCCCTATAAGAGGAAAATACAACTGAGCAATGTACAGTTTGTCTTCGCTTTTCTGATAACGTGCATCAAATTCATGCTTGCATATAAGGACTACTAAAATTCGAGCAGCCTGCAAGGGTTGCAAAATAGTACATTAGTGTATAACAAATTAGAGTTATTTTCTATCACAGATAGACATGCTGAAATGGTTGTGTGGGCATCGAGGGTTGACTTAAGTGTGGTAATAGCAATGCACTTTTTTTCCTCGGAGATTCTTACCTTTGCTCGTTGAGATAAATCATCATGGTCCAAGGTGAGAAAGATCTCTTGAATAAGAACTGACGAGAGATAGTTTCTGTAAACACAAAGGTATTTAGTTCAAGACCCTTCCCAAAAAAATGTAACAAAAGGGGAAAGGGGGCAGGGGTGAATGCTAGCCATCAATATGGTTCGCTGCATTCTTCATTGGAATTCCAAGGTACTACCTCTGGTCTTTATTTGTTGTTAGGACACAGACATGATCTACTATGCAACCATTTACCATAACATACAACTGAATTTAATGATACTTTTTTACGATGAATCTAATAGTATCATTCTCATGGGCCCGAAAACTTAAATTTATGATTGCAGTCAGAGGTTTCAAAGTTTGGGTGCATGCCTTTTAAATCTTGGACCGGGAACAAAATCAATATACAGACACGTGATTGTTTTAAAATTTTAGGCAAAGCACAGGTTTGAAGTTTAGTGTGCAGCAGTAAACAAAATAATGGTAAGGATCAATTAGTAGAATCCCAATGCCACTGGCGAATCTGAATAGAATTATGCTCTGGGGAAAAAAGATGGTTTGTTAAGATAAATTTGGCGAAGTCTTTTAAAACTTCACTTGTAAGGCAGAATTTACATCTACAACAAAATATGGAGAACATATAAGCATTGTCAGCACTTAACAACCATTTTGAATAAAATATTTCAACAAAAACCTCCATAAGAAACAAACTACCTATCAGACGGATCCCGCCCAGGCATCTCAACAAATAGATCGTGGTCGCATATTATCTGTAGGAATGTCAATTTGCAGTCATGGAGGACTGATTGACAAACTCCAGCAAACTTGTCCATATACAATGAAACCTGAAGAATACATATATTTGTCTTTAGAGCCATATAAACATCTGTGCGCACAGAAACTTCCACTCAAAGCTGTGGCAAAGCATGATTGCTTTTGCAATTTTGGGGACAAACAGTAAGAATTCAAAATCCAAAAACAAATAAAAAAACCAGGGAAACAGCACAAACTTTCGATGGCTTAAGCTTACCAGCTCAAAAACTTGGCGAGGCTCAATAATTGATAAAAGATCATAGCAAAAGAAAGCAAGTGTGCTGTTCAAGCGCTTTGCCAAGCTTAAACCCTTTTTACAGCGCTCGTGAACCTCAGTTAGAAGGCAATCAAAGAGTTGCATGATACACCTGAAGACACCTTCTTTCAACTGTAGCGGTGGGACATCTTCACCTAGATCATGTTAGAAAACAGTCAATTGTTGTAGAATTAAATATACATGTATTTAAAAGTAGTTACTAAACATTTAAGATCTTTCTACCTAGCGGAAGGTTGTGGTAGAAGAGACGACTTTGTTCCAATCCCATTGATTTTACAATAAGCTCCAGAAAAAACCAAGCCATTGCCAATACATCATCATATACAGGACCAACTCTATAACCCTTAGCCTAAAAAACAAGAGAGTAAAGAATGAAACAGAGCTGTAGAACATAGAAATATGAACATCTGTTAAAAGAAGACGACTGAACAGCACAGACACCTCCTGATGACTCAGAATAGATTGAGCAGTACTGAGAAACCCATAGAAGAGTGCTTATTCATCAGCGTAACAGCCGTACAAGAGAATCTGACTTCCAGGGTTAACTTCTCAAGACTTAATAAGTTACAATCACAAAATTCAATGTAGTACTGGGCGATCAAACAATGGTAATGCTAACATGGCATCATTCAAGAGCTGAGATATTTTAGCAGTCATATGACAGCTGCCAGGGTCTTCTATGCAGCAGATACAATTCAAACACAAAAATAATCGATAGAATAAGTAAAATAACAATCAAGCCTTATAGTCCCAAGCAAGTTGGGTTAGGCTAGAGATGAAAACAAAAAACAGCAAGCAACAAGGAGGATACAGAAAGTAAAAGACGCATGGTGACAGACCAAGTTCAACAAACATAATAAAAGATTGCTCAAACCAGAGGATCCAAGCTAACCTTACTCCGAGCAAGACTTCCCCAAACAGTAGATAGGCCAGGATACACAGGTGCTTGTCGATCACCAAAGTCATCAAAAGCAAAATCAACGTAGTTAATAAGAAATCTATTTCTCTCAGCCCCATCTGATGACTCCTGCTGCACCCTGCAAGAAAAATGCAGCATCTATAATTCAATTTAAGGTACAAGCCTATTATTCTTGATATAATGTCACGCAGCTCATCTGAGATGTACCTTTCAAGTAGAATAAAAAAAAGAGACTGAGTGAACATTCGATTATTGATAAAGTCAGAAACAGCTTAATTAGAACCCATATTATTATCCAGTGATAACTTTTACGCTACCCAAGAAAAAGGATGAGATGCCCTGATGCTTGAAGCACACATGCAACATTCCAATATTTAACACATACAGGCTATGCTTATGGTTTACTTAGAACGCAAATGTTCCGCCTCTTAGTAGCTACTTCCTCCGTTCCAAATTGTAGGTCGTTTGACTTTTTTAACCCCAACTTTGACCACTCGTCTTATTCANNNGTAGAATATCATATTTTTTATTATGAGTTGCTTAATTAATACAANGTCTAATAATAACTCAAATTTGACTATGCTTGCACAGATTTTTTGAATAAGACGAGCGGTCAAACTTGAGATTAAAAAAGTCAAACGACCTAATTTGGAACGGATGGAGTACAATCCAAGAGAAGATAATAAATTCTACGGAACACAAGAATAAACCGGGGCTTCCAATAAAATGACAACCTTGATCCAAAGGCTCGAAAAAAAATTCCACTGGCAAATATTTGGCCTTCTAAAGATCAGAGAATAGGAATTGGAGAAGTTTGGTCCACATGGAATGCTAGCAGTCAATAAGGAAACTAGATAACAAAAGATGGTGGCAGTAAACTTAAGTAAAACAAGGAAACAGAAAATTACCGGGTTAAAATGTTAACCATGGCTCGAAATGCAGCAACCTGCAAAATAGCAATGCCATAGCCATACACATCCTTAGCATCAAGTGTATAAGTATATGATGAACTGATGAAGTATACTCTGCTACAATGTAAAATCCAGAAAATAATGGTGCCTAGAAAATGAAAATGAAAGAAACAATGATCCACAAGAGAAACATGCAACGAACCAACAACCTGAAGGGTCTCACCGCCATCACCAATGAGATGAAGCAACATATTAAGTATCGGTTGAAGAAATTGTAACAATGCAGTAGATTCGACGTTCTTCAAACTATTTATGGCCTACAAAAATCGCATCCCAAGATCAGTCGAATACAGCACTGGTTTCTACTGCAAAATACATATAACAAGAAAGTTATGTGAAAGTAATACTACAATGCAATTATTTTGGAGGAAAATAAATTACAAAGCAAATCAATAACCATCTTAAAACCTTACTTCTCCTAGAATGGTACAAGTAGAAAAGATAAAGTCATCTGCTGACCACAAAAGCAGAATCTCTAGCTTTTGTGTTAATCATAAAAGCAAAAACAACAATAACTCCACCCTAAGTCAGACAGATGCAGAAATAGTACCTCAAGAAGCTCAGAACCCCAAGGGGGACTTGTATGCAGAGTATGGCGGTCATACTCGACAAAGAAGTCTCTTATCCTTTCATTAACTGGAAACAGCGACGAGCAGAGCCTTAAACGCAACCTGAATACAGTTTTTCCATCCTCCAGGTAGTCCATTCTCTCCTGAATAAAATTTAAAATTATGAGACGAGTTTACTGGGGCGAGAGGGGAGGCGGGGGGGAACAAAGCCAAGAAGCAAACCTTTCCACTTTCCTGCAGGTAATGTGGGACAAGCTCTCTCAAAATTGGCAAGGATACATCCGAANAGTAACCTATTAGATGCAGGAATGGTTGCATATCAATTTCAATTACTTGTTCTTGTCCGTGACTTTCTTTTAAAATATTGGAAGTAACAGTACAAAACCATATTAGCAAATCACAGCAATGCCGNNNNTGCTTAGTTACAAAACAAATCTAAGTACTCAATTGATTGTCCAAAATTCACCGTGATTTCTTTATATACTGGAGTTACATCATGAACCAAATATATGATCAATGATAATCCCTCCGATCTTACATAGATGTTGCGTAGAGTTTTGCTACCAATATAGACAACATATGAAGATTCGTCGCATTAAAGTGTTATTAACAAATTTTCCCAGAAAAAAAAACTTTCAGATGATCATATTTCTAATTATTTTCAATAAAAAGTTCTTAGAATAATTCTATTAAGAAAATGGAAGGAGTACATCACACGAGGCATTGTTCATAAGTTTTAGTGATGAACATTTCTTCACCAACAAAACCAACTGCATACTATTGCATGATATTAGCTATGGATCACATAAATTGACTGGGAATGGCTAACACGGCAATGGCGGGAATAGGATGTGATCTCGTATACGAAGTAGCTGACTAGGACTGACAAATGTTATTGCTTCAGATTAAAAAAACATAAAAATGAGAAGATGATGCATACTGAAGATGTGTCAACAGTGGAAGTACTGAGTACCCAACAATCACCTGAAGAAATAAAAGCATGTCAGACACCAGCAGAATAAACAGTTAGGCATAATCCATATCAATAAGGAACAAGAGGCATACTGGTTTTGGTGCTTCAAGTTTCATTTGGAGATCTACATGGAAAAAGGTGAACACGAGATGATGTTGGGGTGTCAAAAGAGCAGGCAGACTGATTTTAACTTCATCGTGGTAGGAAGCCATTCTTGTTCCAACAGCAATCTGTGTATGGCCCCACTTTTGTAGCATTGTGTTCTGCTCCCTAGGATGAACAGCCTGGAATCCCACGTCTCTAGTGAATAAGAATGTTGACTAGACAGAAACATTCAACGAGAGGAATAAAATGATTGAGAGAACAAACCTCTAATGGAGGCTTACGGATGTCAGAATCATCCTTTCTCAGTTCCACTCTTATAAATAAGTTTCTTTTGCGGCTCAAGCTAACAGTCAACGGGTACACATAGAGGCAATGAAAAAGTTGCGAAAATGGTTCGCTTCGAGTCATCATCCGAAAGTCAAAAGCCTGAAACTGCAATAAGAAAGAGTGCATATCCTATAAGCAGAATGACATGGATGGCACAAGAATGCATCACATCTAAACAGAAAAGTGTCATTCTGTATCAAGTTTGTGACACGAAAGTAGGCAGACAACTAGATAAGGAACTTAGCCACTTACATTGTCGCCGTTCTCAGCATTAGAAATTTTACCATTGTGATGAGCATCTTTCTGGGCAACGGCACTGGAATTCACAGAGCTGCGGATCCCATCAAAGCTACTCCTAATGTATCTACCATTATTGAGGTCACCACCATCATTCATATCATTGGCCATGCTTCCACCTTCAGAAATATTATCCACGTCATTGTGGCCATCATGAAGTTTTTCCACTTCTAGTCTGAGTACGCCTTTCACTGGTTTATGTACTTTCCGTTTTGGATCCTACAGGTGACAAGAGAGTCAAATATTCAACATGATAAATTACAAATATTAACCAAATGTGCAGAGCTGCTCCTTACTTGGAGGGAGTCCTCTATATAGCTTTCCTTTACTTTATTTAAGTTTGATATCTCTACAATAACTGAGCTTCCACTTGAGTAATGGTTGAGCTTTCCGTCTAAAGTGAGCTTTGAAATCGGGTCCACTATACTATCTTGAGAACTCGATCCTGATATACTCGGTGCTAAGGGACTGCTAGGAGAAGCAGCATCACCAATACCACCAGCATGGTTACCTTCAAACAGAGGAATCATAGCCCATGCAAATGACTCTTTATAAGGCATGATTCGCGACCATACTTGGAGCTTCTGCTTCTCTTTCTCAGTTAAGTGCACCTGTCACAAAAATGAGCACAGGAATAATGAAAATGCACGATCAACCTTAGGTAGCACAACAGTAATATAACGATGAAGAATGCTTTCCACTTACAGGCTCTTTACGAGAATAAACAGAAGGTGTTACTCCCCCTTCTTCGCTAGCAGCCTTTTCTAATTGAATCAAAAGGCAAACTGATGGTGAAGGGGCATCTAGTGAGAAAACACCACGACGATCCAAGGAAATCTGAGCCTGTTAAGTCCAAGAGAAATAAATGGTCAGTATGATGAAAATTACATCAAGATGAAATTTCAACAGAGTAACAAGCTACAATTGTCTCTATATGTAGATATCACTAGAAGAAGATAGAAACAGAGAGAAGATTCAGAAAGAAGCAACTTGCACTGCGCTTACATCCTGCATATCTGCTGGGAGTATGTGAAAATAGAAGTCTTCTGACAGTTTTTCTCTTCTATCTCTGTTGTACAAGCAGATCGTTCCACCGAAGGGTTCTGCACATGATAGATGGTGAAAACAGAGAGTTAAGACTGTGCTGTGAAGTGTAAACAAGATACAGTACAGTTCAGCAGTTATAAGAAGCAATAAAAAATATTCTAGTTTTTCTCACCAATTAATCCAGCTTGGAATGACAAAGATAATACCTTGATAGTTATCTTCAAGCCACTGGTAATCAGTACAGAATAATTCAAAACAGCATCAATAATAAGCATTGCTCGGAGAAAAAAAGAAAATGGGAAATGGAAAGAAAGATGAAATGCAATGCTTAAGTGTGCATCTGAAGCAACCTGTTGTTAATTGCAGGGAGACTTTCTGGCACCCTTTGACCAAATATCAAAGATCTCTCATTCTCCCAATCAAATGCAGGCTCATATGCTGGCAGTGGTGACAGACTACAGTGCTGAGGAAACAAAGATGATGTGATGCTGTTAATGCTCAACATCAAGATGAGAATTGCTACTGCTTACTGGTTGCAATAACTTAAGGAAGATTATTACACAAGAGCACTAACATAAAATAAAACAAAAAAACAGGCTTTGTTAGTTCAAAAACTTGAACTGATTTTAGCAATAATTTATTCCATCAATGGGAATTGTTAGCGAGGGAAGCAAAAAGAAAAAGAAAGGAGCAGTGGAAAAGGGAGACTCAAGCATGAAATAATTCTTGTCCAATGTGAGGTGCCCACTGTAAAAGCACTAAGATAAACTGCAGAGAAGAGGCCAGCACAACAGAAACCTGGCAAAGCACAGGGCAAATACACACAGCACAGAGATCAAGGTAGCATGCCCCTACCACTTTTGAAGATGAAGCAGATGGTTCTGTTTCATATATTTGCCTCCCTGAGGTGCTTGGTGTATCATCTTCAGTAGCATCCTCAGGCTTGGAGTGCCTAGCGTTGCAAAGCTGCAACTCTGTGACATGGAGCAAGAATATAAAACTTTACCAAGATTCATGTGAAACTTGTTCAGGCGTTCAGCCACAAAGATGGTGGGTTACCTGTTTCTATGTCTGTATCAGGTCCCTCGAAAATTTGATTCTGGAAAGAAGGTGGAGCAACACTCTCATATCGTCCATACTTACTGTCATCCTTCACAAAATCAGCCTTGTAGCACTGTACTAGCTCATTTAGATGTGGCCACTGATCTAAGTTTTCATTGAGCTGGAAATAATATAAAAAAAGGTGTTTAGACTTTTTCAGGTGAAAAGCCGCTTAGCTCTTGATATCGCCTGAACTCAAGCACCATTTAATTGATTCTGGAACTATAATAAAAGAAAGGAAAATGAATTAATAGCAACAGAGAATGGACTGCACTAATACACAGGGAACAATTAATGTTTTCGAAAATTGGCACCCGCGACAAGTCCTGGTCCTCCTTCCTGATACCCTAGCAGTCCGCCCACCCGCCGCCAATACACGTGCACAAGCATAATGCATAATGCCTAGTAAGTTTTGAAACGGCTGCATAATTCCATAACAGAGTGCCATGCACACGACAAAGAAAGTATAACGCATGGTCTATCGCCCCTTTTTAGCTGCCAAAATGGTCAACTCAAAGAAATAATTGCCCAAATAGCGCCAAGGCAAAAGATAACATAACATTTGAACACCAAATATTTAAAGTTTTTTACTTATCCAACACGGATGGCCCAACCAAAGCATCCAAGCAATACTAACTAATTGAGCGCCACAGTGTAGGTTTCACCTAATCGACACAACACTCGCGGCGCTGTGCCGCGTCCTCCACTCAGTTTACACTCCCCAGCTCTCAGCGAACCATGAGATGAGCACGTTCAGAAACCCCTAAACCCTAACACCAAGTAGCATGACACTGAGATCCTGAGCATCATTTCACCACATTTCAAACACCTAGGCTTCCATCACACCGCATTGACTGCACAGCACAGAAGCAATTCCAAAAACCCCAAACAAAATCCCACCGCCACCAGCAGGCGCACGACCAAATCAGGCAGCCCGGGTGCGGGCCACAAGCAGGGAGCCAGCGAGACGTACCAGTGGATCCAGCTCCAAGTTCCCCGACAACGCCTGCCGCGGAATCCGCTTGAACCGCTGCCCTTCTCCAGCCGCGGCCGCCGCGGGCTCCATCAGTGCCACCTGAGCCGCCATTCCACCCCAAACCAATCGAGCACAAATCAGCGCGAGCTCAGTGCAGCCAGCACGCAACCAACCAGCCGAAAAAATCCCCAACCGGAGCAATGGAAGTCCCGAACCCGAAGCTCAGGATCTCGCGCGCGCGGCCCAGATCC
>JAZFNS010020007.1:118398164-118409482 GCA_037127165.1 Alloteropsis angusta | reverse complement strand
TCTCTCATCGACCAATACACAACACTGGTCAGTTCGTAAGGCGAACTGAGCTAGCCCATGTGCCGCTTGGTTTTGCTCCCTTCTGATTGCAGTGAAGCGGACGCTAGAGAAGCCCTTCACCATCTCATGGACGTCGTTCACCAACGAAGCTACCCGCGATCGATCTCTCTCCACCTTGTTTAGCTTCTGAGCCACTGTCAGGCAATCCGTCTCGAGCACCAATCTTCGCTCTGGCCACCTCGAAGCTAGCTTGATTCCCTCCAGGCACGCCGCAGCTTCTGCTTGCTCCGCATCATAACAGTGCGGCAGCGTCCGCTAGGCTGAAAGCACAGGCGAGCCGGCGCCATTTCTGATGATCACCCCAACAACAGCCCGCCCTGTTTCCTGAACAAAAGCAGCATCAACGTTGATCTTCAGGTCTTCCCCCTCCGGCGGGGCCCAGGTCAGGGGTCTGGCAGGCTGACTGCGCGAGGGGAGAGCCCCCGGGGCGCTGACCCTGCCCTTCCCCTTCTCATCATGGTTCAGCACGCCGTGCCGGATAGTGAACAGTGCCTCGATGTAGCGTCTGAGAAAACAAACTGAGCCTTCGATCGATATCTTCTCACCGGCCTGCAACACCCCATTGCGAACACTCCACACACGCCATAGCAGCATCAGAAAGTTTGTCATAACATGTGAATCATACCTGTCCAGCAGTAGGAGTAGCCAATCGGGCCCCGTGAGCATCAAGTCCTCCTCGGCCAGAAGCGGCCACTCCTTTCGCATGGCGCTCCGGAGCGCTACTGCATGCCCACACCGCATCACAGCATGGTAGGAATCCTCCACCTCTTGGCCACACATATCACACACATTATTAGGCGCCAGATGGCGATAGTGCTTGTTTGCTTTAGTTGGGAGCCCATTCCTAATCAATTTCCACGCAAAGACCCTTACTTTTGATGGAACCTGTACTGACCACAATTTCTTCCAAACTTTTCGCTCACCATCAGGTGCTGCACTAGAACCCTGTGCCAATTCTAAACTCTGGTGCAGGGCTACTCTGCAGGCGCTCTTAACACTGAATATCCCCGACTTTTCGTAATGCCACGCGAACCAATCCGGACAGTGGTGCACTGGCAGCCGAATCTGTAGAATTTCATCAGCATCACATGGGAAGAAAAAGCGTCTCACCTTGGCTTCATCCCAGTCCTACACATTCTGATCAATTAGCTGGCAAACCCGTCGGAGCCTGCACCTCCTCGCAGGGCCGATCGGCTTGAACCCCGGGGGCCGGGGCAACCAGTTATCCCTCCATATACGAACTTGTTCACCATCACCAACTCGCCACACCACACCCTTCTTCAGGAGCTGAAGTCCGTGCTCAATACCACGCCACGTTTGTGAGGCTTCTCCGGCCGGAACAGCATCCAGAAGGTTCCCACATGGGTAGTACTTAGCGCGCAACACACGTGCACATAAGCTTTCTGGTCGGTCCAGCAGCCGCCAGCCCTGTCGTGCCAGGAGTGCCTGATTAAACAGATTCAAGTCTTTGAAGCCCATGCCCCCAAAACCCTTGGGTAGCAGAAGGACCTGCCATGGAACCAACTGTACCCGTCTGCGTCCTGCATCACCACCCCACCAGTATGAACGTATAGCCCGCATCAGGTCCTCACATAGGCTGGAAGGCAATCTGAAAATACTCATTACGTAGTTGGGAAGAGCCTGCGCTATTGATTTAATTAGGATCTCCTTTCCTGCCGCCGATAGGTCTTTCTCCTTCCAAGCTTGCATACGCTTTATAAAACGAGCTGCTATGGGCTGAAATGTACCTCTTTTCATGTGTCCATGCGGGGTCGGGAGCCCGAGATACTTTTCTTCAAAGTCTAGACGCTCAACACCAAGTAGAGTTCGGATCTGCTGGCCCCTTGGCTCATCCAAGTTCTTATTAACCAGAAGGGAGCACTTTTGTGGACTCAGAAGCTGTCCCATGCTTGTCTCAAAAATAGAGATAAGTTCTCTGATGCTTGCTGCTTGATCCGGCTGGGCCCGAAAAAATAGTAAGCTGTCGTCCGCAAACAGCAAATGAGTGATACTTGGTGCTCGTCGGCAAACTCTCAACCCATCAACCCGGCACTGCTGCTCATAGTGCTTTAACAAAACAGATAGACCGTCAGCCACAAGTAGAAAAAGATATGGCGAAAGCGGATCACCTTGGCGCAGGCCGCGTGTGGGGGCAAAAGGGGCAGAAGGTGCCCCGTTGAAGCGAACAGAGTAACGAACAGTAGACACACATGTCATGATCCACTGGGCCCACTTGCTATGAAAGCCTAGCTTCTCCAATAACTCTTTTAAGTAGCCCCAATCCACACGGTCATACGCCTTGGATAAATCCAACTTGTACGCACAAAACTCTCCCTTGTCACCAACACCTTTCTGTATCGCATAGATGCACTCAAAGGCAATTAGCGCATTGTCAGTAATCATTCGCCCTGGCACAAAGGCACTTTGCTCTTCTGAAATGATATCCCCCAATATAGGCCTAAGCCTATTCACCAAACACTTCGAGATCACCTTGTATATTACATTGCACAGACTGATCGGGCGGAAATCTTTGAGCTCCTCGGGGTTATCACCTTTGGGGATCAAGACTATGGCCGTATCATTCACTCCCTGCGGCATCACACCATCCACGAAAAAATTCTTTACTGCCTGGACCACGTCCTCTTTTAGGATACCCCAATGCCTTTGGAAGAATCTTGCCGGGAAACCATCCGGCCCCGGCGCTTTGAGCGGCCCCATTTGAAACAACACATCAGATATTTCTTTTTCTGTGAATTCCGCACATAAACCCTCGTTCATTTCATCAGTTATTTTTGCCTCATATAACTCTAGCAATTCTGCACTATGGACACCCGGATCCGCTGTGTACAGGTTCTGGAAAAAATCCGCAGCCATCCTTTTCATTTGATCCGGCCGCTCACACCAGTTCCCGTTTTCCATTCTCAACCTCTTCACTTTGTTTTTCCGGGCTCTCCATTGAGCTTGTCTGTGGAAATAGCTGGTGTTGCGGTCTCCCTCTCTCAACCATGCAATGCGCGATCTCTGTAACCACATCATTTCCTCGCGATATAGCAATTCATCCATTCGATCAGTAATAGCTCGAACTTCCCTTGCCGTGGTCGCCGGGTCCCCTTTAGCTGCTTCCAGCTGCACTCTAAGCCTCTCTAGCTCCTCAGATACCCGACCGAACTGCTCCCTGCTCCACGAGCGGAGCGCTATCTGGACCTTGCGCAGGGCCGCCACCACTCCCCCCAGGCCGTCGCGGTTCGGTGCTGCACACCATGCGTCACGAATTTCCTGCGCCAACGATTCCAAACATTCCCACATTATTTCATACCTGAAGATCCTTGTTTTGTGGCGCTCCCAACTCTCCCTCTTGATCTCGAGGATGATTGGGCAGTGGTCCGATCGAGAGGAGACCAGGTGCCGAACCCGGGCATCAGCGAACAGGTCCCTCCATGCGCTATCAGCCACCGCGCGATCAAGGCGCACCGTGACGTTTGCCAAGCCCTCCCTGCGATTATCATAAGTGTACGATAAACCTACAAAACCCAGATCCATCAAGTCACAATCAGTAAGGGCTTCACGAAATAAAAGCATTTGGCGCTCCGAGCGAGCACATTCGGAAAAGTGTTCAAAACCCCACATAGCTTCATTAAAATCACCAACAACGACCCAAGGGAGTGGAGAAACGGTACGTAAGCGCCGCAGCTCTTCCCACATGCGGGGTCGGTTTTCCGTACGTGGTTCGCCATACACGAAAGTCACCCGAAACCAAGCCGCATTCCGATCCATACGCATAGACACATCGATATATCGCGAACATTTATTTATTAAATTGACCTCAATGTGCTCATGCCAGAACAAGGCCAGACCTCCACTACTACCACAACTGTCTACTGCTAAGCAATTTTTTAAACCCAGCTGCCACCTAGGATTGGCGACTCTACTAGCCATCTTACGAGTCTCACAGAGAAACACTAAACCCGGGCTATGGGCTCGTACAAGAGCCACCAACTCCTGAACTGTCCGGGAGAGCCCGGTCCCCCGGTAGTTCCAGACTAATGCATTCATGGCTCCTGACAGGCCCCGCCCTGGGGTCCTGTCAGGTTGGCGGTATGGAGATCAGAGAGTCGACTACGCTTTGCAGGCGATTCTCCTTCCTTCACACCCATATTAGCAGTACAAGCTTCAGTATCACCTTCCTTCTGCATGGCTCCCCCCAGCTCGTGTGTTTCCAGCTGCCTGATGGACTCGGCAATGTGTGGCTTAATAACCTTTTTCAGTTTCTTGCTTTTATTAATTTCCTTTACAGCACCTCCCAGCCCTTTCGCAGTAATCTTCCGATCCGCCCCGCTCTTTGCAGCCCCAAACCGATCATGCAGGCTTGGCGGAGCTGCATGGTCAGTCTGGCCACTAGCCGATCCTTTACTCGAATCCACGAACGAATCAAGGCCCGACACCCTCTCCTTCATCTGCACATCATCAGCTGGGATGTTCAGGTCTGGCACATTCTCCGCGACACGCATGTTCTACACCCCCTTCACCAGATCATCTTCCCCCCGTCCCAGCCCGCAGCTTCTGCCCACCCCTCCTGGAAAGCTAGCTGGTGTCCCAGTAGTGCCCGCGTCCCTGGTTGGATCATCGCCGGCGCTGTCCCTCGTCCGTTTCATTGGCATCCCCATACCACTGGCGTCAGGGGGAGGCTTGGACGAGCTGGAGCTCGCCCGCACCTTCTCCTTCTGTGATCCACTGAAATTCAGGCCGCGACGAACATGCTGGTCCACTGGTGGAATTACCATGCGGCGACCCACGTCCCGCTTCTGGGGCGAGCATCTGAGATGTCCCTCGAAGCGCACACCTCCTCCTTCTATATCATCTTCCGGACATTCCCTTTGGCCGTGGCCCAGCCGCGCACAGCTGAAGCAAAAGTGCGAGATATTCTCATAGCGAACAAGGAACGACATGGTACCATGGCCACGCACTCGCTGTTCCACTAGCGGCATGAGCACTTTATCTAGAGGGAAATCAATTTTTACCCTCTTGTAGTCTTTCACAGCTTCCCCAACACACAATACCTCCCCCACCTTTGACGCCAGGGCGCGAACAAAAGCATCCTTCATCATGGCAATAGGTATATCGTACAGTCGGATCCATAGCTGAAGCGATTCGATCTGTATCTCAGAGAGCCTGCGCACTCCATCATAGGGAACACATATCAGAGCGTCAAACTGGTGCTTCCATGGCCCCCCATTGATCATCTTGTTCCAAAGCTGTTCCGAGCCACACTCAATAAAAAAACGGTTCTCCCCCAGCTCCCTGAACGGCACCGGTTCTTGAATGCCCCACGCCTTCTTCAGTTCGTTAAACATGCCCCATGCACTGAATTTTTTGCCGGAATAGTAACGAGCAATAGCCAGCCACTTCATATCGGCGCCATCCTCATCGTCCTCCTCATCAAAAACGAACTCATCATCCTCCTGCCCGCTATCCTCCTTCTGCTTCCCCAGCACCATCAGTCTGCGATCGTTGTTGGTCACCTCCCCCCGCGTACCTATGGGGGGCGAGCTATCGCCCACACCCTCCCCAGAGCCTTGCCCGGCGTGTGCAGATCTCCCGTCACTTCCATCACCCGCATCCAAACTCCTCCTCTCTCCGCCCACTGGGGGCCCTTCCACCTGCACTTCCTTCCTCATGCCTGAGTTATCCACCGGAGAAGTCATGGTGAACTTGCTGAGCGCACCCTTCTCCTTCACGCAGATCAACGGCAGTCGACCGCGGCTTCGGGTGGGCAACCTCCTCACCGGAGATCCCGTATCACCCCCACCGCAGGACGAGCACCCGACCCCGAGAAGAAGATGAGGCGGCGGCCAGGCGAGGAAGCTTAGCCAAAACCCTAGGTCAACAGGGACAGGATGACGGGGCGTCAACCCTTCTATAGCACCCAGGCCCACCACCGTAACCGATCCGAGTTTCCTAGGAAGAAGATTCCATCTCCCAAATCCCGCCCGGGAATCCAGGAATGGCCACGCCGCGCCGCCGGCCGGCGAAGAGCTGCACGCCGGCGGATGAGTTCTCCCTGGTGCCCCCCGCCCGGCAGGACGCGTTGGCTTCCAGGAACGATCGTCCCCGACCATCTGCTCGTCAACCGGCAGCAGTGATGATCCCAGTCCAGCGACTAGGGTTTAGGGGCGCCACGACCCATGGAGAGTCGCCCGCCCAATTGCGCAAGACCCCGGCCGCCCTGGCTCCAGCGGCGAGCCCCGCCAGGACGCCGGCAACCAAATCCTTCCCTCGTCCCTCCATCGCTCAGTCAGACGGCCGAGCTAGGCGGCCGCCGCCGCCGCCATCCATCGGATCGCCCGATCGCCAGTCCGTATTTTCCGCTCCCCAGTGCGCATGTCGCAGTTCTTGGCCTGATCCACTGAACCACTATACATATTGTTGTGTGTATAGGCAATTGTTTGAGCTCTTGTAGGGTGCACCAAGGAAATTAAGGGACTAATATAAATCTTCCGGAAAGTCGGAAAATAGCATACAAGTCTCACAAAGCTGGTACGATTGCTGAATTCGTACAGTTGACTCTAGTAAATGTGTACTGTGTAGCACCATAAGGCATGCAGATGCAGACCAGTTTCTATTTTGTACAATTAACTCCTGTATGATTTCCTTTCAGGTAAATCAACAAAATTTGGCTGGTGGATACACAGAATGGATACAAGGTGCCTATCCTTTGGATAGTTGGCAAGGGAGCAAGCATCAAGAAAGCTTGTCCACTGCTGAAAGAATTGCCTATACACAACAAAAAAGAACCAAAGAAAGGTGTGGGGCTATCCTAGTTGAATGAACAAAAGACCACGGTGTAATCCCCTACTCTAAGCTGCTCTACTTACAGAACTCATCTGAACCTCTGTATGGGTTGTATCATGGGTATCTTGCGACTTCTCCATCTCTCTCGCGATTTGAATATCACTGGGGTTGAAATACTCACAGAAGGCCTTTGCAGCAAAATGAGGAATCATCCCAACTACTGTTACCGCTAGCAGTAGTGCCCAGAACAACCCAGTTCCCATCACCTTATAGATTGCCCTGTCATACAATTCACAAAATTAGCAAACCATGCACACCTTTATCTCATAAGTAAACAAGTTTTGATGATGTGAGCGTACCAGAAACCAGGCAGGTTTGGTATGGAGTCTATGATCATGACGCAAATCCATGTTGCAACAATGCTACCCCATATCGCCGCATGTGTGATCCAGTTCCATCTGATGACATCCATTGCCAGGTGAATGTTGACAAGAATGACAACAGCTAGTGTCCAGAGGTCTCCAAGGCTGGAACCGTCAATCACGCTGTTCCTGTATGCAAGGTAAGGGATGAAGAAACATGCAACGCTTTGCCAGACGGAGTCCACCATGATGAAGATGAACAGCCTCAGGTTATAATTCTCCTCGCGCTGCCCGAGGCCATATAGCTGGGGATATTTGAGCAATGTCCGGCGGCTGAGATCCTTGTCAAGAATGGCAACAACAATAGTAGGAACAGCAGTGTATATCACAGAGTATAGCACGCTGCTCCACTCAGTTATTGCTGTTGTCAGCGTGAAACCAGTGTAAAGTACATACCTGCAATGGTTAAAGAATTAATAGTTGTTCCTCCTGCAGACTGAATCAAGTAGTTAATTATGGAAATGTGCTTACCAGAATAGCACAAAGACAAAAGTAGCATTTCTGTAAAAGTTATATAGAATCATGTATGCCATCCTCTGGTAGTTCCAATGGCCATGGACCAACAATAGAGGAACCAAAAATCTGAATTGCCCCATGGCAAAATCTGAGGCCATAACAGCTTGCCTTCCCTCTTGCCCGCTGATGCCAATACCAACATCAGCCATTTGGATCATGGATACATCGTTTGCACCTGTAAACACGCTTCTTTTTAGACTTTATACAAAATAAAGGAGAGCTGAAGTTTTGAACTATTATATAACAACAAATCTTACCATCTCCAATAGCTAGAGTCATATCATTTGTTCGCTTCTTTATGAGATCAACAATACCAGCCTTCTGTAGGGGAGCAACCCGACAGCATAGGACGACGTCACAAGCTATCGCGATTTCAAAAAGCTGAAAGATAAAAATTTCATGAGTTGCTGACAATATAACTAAGTTTATACAGATTATGATAATATACCTTCTCTTCCCAGTCTGTATCAAAAATGTAGACAAGGCTGTTTCCATCAATAATCAGAGCAAGAGGAACTCTAAGTTGTGGGTCTGTCGAGAATGACCGGAATTTGTTAACCATGGCGATTGCATCATCCAGACTCTTTTTGCATGAGTCTCTTGAGCGACTGTTGATTACAATTTGTGTCATGTCCCTTGTCAAAAGCTTGCAGGAATAGCCGATGGATATGGCAGTTTCTTGCTTGTCGCCCGTTAGCACCCAAACCTTGATCCCCGCTTGCCTCAGTTTCTCGATTGCTTCAGGTACTCCATCTTGCAGCTTGTCCTCAATACCAGAGGCTCCCAATAGGCGCAGGTTACTCTCAATGTTGGCAGCCACACCGCGAAGTAGGTTCCCTCGTCCTAGTAGTGCAGTGCTAGCCTTTTCATAAGCCATTTGCCACTCTTGAAACTCTTCTTGGCTAAGTTCCCGCATACCGATGACAAGCGTTCGCAGGCCTAATGATGAATAAGAATGGAGATGCTTCTCTGTTGCTTGGATAACATCTGAATTCACCGTTTTGTCGATAACCCCAAACATTGAACTATCTGCGCCTTTTACAAACAGCTTGACTGACTTATCAGGGCAGCCAATTATAACAGACATCCTCTTGCGGTCGCTGTCAAACTCATGAAGACCAAGGACATCATATCTGCAAATAAAGTCCAGTAAAATAAAACAATTAACCAAATGATCTAGGAAATAGGGAAGGCATGAGCTACAAATAAATGATTAAAGTGACATGGGAAATGGATGCGGTAATAAGCACTAGTCTTCTACATGTACAAAGACAGTAGGCGAATCCTGAATCCATATATTGCAAGATAAACAGGAGTCAACCAGTAGCATTCAAGGACCTAGGCTAATTCAGGTAAAGTAGTTGAGACAGTTTTTCAGCTGTTCCAGTACCGAAAACACCAACGATTGTCTGCACTAGAAGCCCAAAAGGAGGATGCAAGCAACAGCCACAAACAACCAAAGTCTGGACTGCTAAAAGACGACAGAAACCAGCGACAAGCTACCGCTGCTATTAGAGTAAAGAAAACTGCACGTCCCGTTCTCCCTATTTCTAATGCTGTTGCTCTGTTAGTGGCGCTCCACCGAAAGGGGTCAATCAGTGCCTACATTATACTTTAAATGGGAAGAAAGAATGTCTCGATCAATAATACCTCTGCTTCTCACCGAGCACGTCGATCACAATATGTCCTGATGTGCGTTCGATTAGCACAAAGCCATATGCCGCGGCGGCAGCGACCAATGCCTGCTCATCCGGTGACTCGCCCTGGTAATCGATCACCTTCTTCTTAGGGTCTGGTCCATCGGAGACCATGGGGACAATGGTGTTGCACGTTGCCAGGGCGAGAAAGAACGCTCGGGTCTGCCTCCCTTGCTCGGTATCACCCCGATCCCTGATCAACTTCACCAGCTCCCGATCGGTGTTCACCGATATCTTTGGCGCCCAAACCCGATCACCCTCTGCTACGAATCAAAAGCAGTCAATTGCCAGCAGTGGCTCTCCTAATCAAAAGAATTGATGGGGATAAGCGAGAAACTATCCTACCAGAAGGACGCTGCCGTGCGACGTCACTGTAATCGACACCATCAATGCTCGCGCACCGGAACTCCATCTTGTTCTGCGTGAGCGTGCCGGTCTTATCGGAGAAGATGCACTTGATTTGGCCTAGGTCCTCGTTGATGTTGAGAGCCCGGCACTGGAACCTCGTGTTGGACAACTCGTCGAACAGCTTGGTGTCCCGGATCATGAAGTAGGCCTGGCCGACCCTGACCAGCTCCATTGAGATGTAGAGCGAGATGGGTATCATGACCTGGAACACCATGACCGCCATGAGGAAGATGAACACGATCTGCGCCCCTATGCCGTAGTAATTGTAGTCGTCGTAGTGATTGTCCTTGTCGAGTTTCAGGTAGTCCTTCTTGTGGAAGAACTGCGCGAGCTCCAGCTCCTTCTTGTGGGTGTGCAGCCAGACGCCGGAGAGCGTGGCGACGAGCGCGCAGATCACGACGAGGATGGCGGAGAGGAAGAGCGTCTCGCGGTTCATGTGCGTCTCGAGGCGGCTGCGCTTCTTGGGCGCGCCGGCGTTGTTGAGCATGGCCTTGGTCTCCCGGCCCGCGTACACCACCACGCCGACGGCCCAGGCCGTGTTCTTGAGCTCGCAGCCGCGCAGCACGATGTTGGACGGGCCGAGCGGTATCCGGCGGCTCTCACCCTCGAGCTCGAGGTTGGCCTGGAAGCCGTAAATGTTGCGGCTGGGGCGCTCGCAGCGGATGACAGCGCCGGCGAGGAGCTCGGGCGGCGTGGACAGGGTCTCTTGCTTGGCGTAGCGAGTCTTGAGGTTGGACTCGCCGTCAAGGTTGAGCGTCTGCACGTACGCCACGCCGGAGGGTTCGCTGGTGGCGAGGAGGACCATGTCCGCGGGGAGCGACTCGTCGGAAACGACCCGCACGACGTCGCCGACGCGGACGTGCTTCCACTTGGTCGGGACAAACTGGGCGCCCCCGAGGGCGTCCGGGGAGAGGACATCGGCGAGGCGGCCGTTCTCGGCGCGGTCAGAGCGGTGTCGTCGCCAGTCCTCGTACGCGTCCTTGACGGCGGTGACGGTGAGGACGATGGCGAGCGGCATGACGGAGGCCCCGCGGCCGAAGACGGCGAGCTGGGGCAGCTGGTTGAGCACGGCGATGATGAGGAAGTAGACGTAGGCGAGGCGGTGGAACTGCTCGAAGAGGTTCCGCGGCAGGAAGGTGAGCGGCGAGTACTTGGCGGTGCGCACGGCGTTGCCCGCCAGGTCGAGGCGCTCGTTGGTGCGCGCGGCGTCGCCCACGCGCACCACCCGCGCGTCCTCGTCGCCCAGCTCCTTCTGCGACGCCGACATGTGCCGCGACGACCCGTGGTCCTCGGCCATGGCGTGCGCGCGAGGAAGGCGGCCCACCGGCAGCGGCGTCAAATGGCAGCTCGCACGGAACACCCTGCCCCCGCGTTCCCGGGCATGGCGCCCCCGGCGCGCGCGCGCAAAGGTCGAGCTTTTCGAGCT
>JAZFNS010020007.1:117105900-117117765 GCA_037127165.1 Alloteropsis angusta | reverse complement strand
ACCCTAGCCGCCAAACCAATTGGTGGCTGGTAACCAGCCGCCGAACGATTTGGCGTTTTACTATTTCCGCCAATCCTTTTGGCGGTTGGGTGACAGACCAGCCATTTTTGCAAAAACGTAAAAAAAAAATTAAAAATAAAAAAAATTCTTCCTTTGAGGCAAAGCAATTTTGGGCCCACGGCGTGCATAGCGGGCTGCGGCCTGCGGGTGGGGGTTGAGCCTCCACAATCGGCCTGCGGGTGGGGGTTGAGCCTCCACAATCGGCCTGCGGAAAACAGTTTTGCAGCGGGATGCTTTCCGAGCCCGACAGAAAGGCCAGATAGGTCTACTTTGGCGGCCCACATCCCACAGCCCACACGCATCTTCTCATCCCCAAATCCCCCGTCCATCTCGTCTCGTCCAATCTGATCCATCCCCTTCGATTCCCCATCGCCTCATCGGCTGACCGCCGCCTGAGCCAGCCTGCCAAACCAAGTCGTCGCAGTCGCTTCCCGACGCCGCGACTCGCCGACTCCTCTCTGCCCCGTCCACGAGCGCGGCAGCGACTCCGATCCCGCCTCCAATGGCGACCGCGTGCCCGCCGCTCTCGCTGCCGTCCACCTCCCTCCTCTGCAGCAGGGGCAGGTCGGCCCGCGCCGGTCGCGGCCGCCGGCAGCTCTGCGCCGTCCGCTGCAGCGCCGTCGGAGGTGAGAGGGCCTTCTGTTTCTGTGGACCGATTGGGAGGCCTGGGGGGCGTGTACTAATTTCCATGTTCCCTGGCTGGTGTTTCAGAGGCGGTAGCGGAGGAGGTTTCGGTCGGGACGGCGGAGGAGCCTCTGCTGATCACCGCTATCAGGGGGAAGAAGGTCGACAGGCCGCCCGTCTGGCTCATGAGGCAGGCCGGGAGGTACATGAAGGCAGGTCCACTCATGTTTTTGTTACGATTTTATTTCTTCTTCTGGTATAAGCATTGTGTAATTGCTAGCATTCCAATGCGTGACTCGAGGAAGGCTCTAAACTGATTGGTATTGTTATAGCCTGAAAATCTGAAATGTGAGAACTAACATAAGTAACCAAGGTTGTTCATGAAATGAAGCTGAAATGTTAAATGATAGTAGGTACTATAGTGTAGGCTTCAGTGGCATGTGGAAAATGGACTAGTTATGGGAGCTACTAAAACATCATTAGCATAAAGTGCCCGCAGAATTAATGCCCATTCCACAGTCCATCCTTTTCTGGCAAATGTCTTAGGGACATGTTTGTTCTACACTTCTACTTTGCTGTTCAAATGAGGGTATACAACAGATGGTCTTGAATAGAAATGATACTTGCATTAGCTGTACCTTCATCTAATGAGATTGGATTGGAAGTTGTTGGTCTTTTTTTTTTAAAAGTAATCGTAGAAGGTTTCTGCCAGAGTCTCGTGGTATATAACCTTGCCTGTTTGGCCGTGGTGCTGCTTGAATCAGGATGAGTGTCTGTTTTTTTTTAAAAAAGGAATGCTTCATTTTGACACTTGAATGTGTGCAGACATTTGTGATCATTCGTACTTACTAATTTCTTAGCTTTTAAATTTTCTGCAGAGCTATCAATTGCTTTGTGAGCGATACCCAAAGTTCCGTGAAAGATCAGAAAATGTCGATCTAGTTGTTGAGATCTCTCTGCAACCGTGGAAGGTTTTCAAGCCTGATGGAGTAAGCTGCAGACTTTAGCTTTTGTGCATGTTGTTTAAATTCCATTTTGGAAATTATCTCAAAGACTCAAACTTTACATGAATTTGAGATGGTGCACATGTGTAACATATGTTTTTCTCCTGTTGATGTTATTTTATAGTAATGTTCCTTCCTTTAATTTTTGTTTGTCAGGTCATCTTGTTCTCGGATATCCTTACTCCACTTCCTGGGATGAACATACCTTTTGACATTGTGAAAGGAAAAGGTCCAGTGATTTATGATCCCTTGAGAACAGCAGCTGCTGTGAATGAAGTCAGAGAATTTGTTCCTGAGGAGTGGGTCCCTTATGTAGGGAAGGCTCTAAATTTGTTGCGAGAAGAGGTTAGTATATGCTTTTCAGCAGCCAAACGTCAAATTGAAAATATACGATCAACTGGTCATTCAAAATGTGCGGAAGTAGGTTGTTGCCTATTTAGATTTTTATAGTCGACTCACAACTTCCTAGTTTCAAGTGTTGCTGTCCAGTGTGCACTTGATCAACTTTCTAGGTTTCTCACAGTATAGTGCAGTGACCAAGTCACTAAAGTTGATGAATACTTGTGCTCGTCTTTTATTGCGGCTGTGCTTGGAGCCTTCCAGTGTCATGAAAACTTCACAACATAAATAGATCACCATAGTGCAGTTGCTGATGTTTGGTTACCACATATGCTACTTCTGCATGAGATAGGATGCTAACATAATTGACAAATGTTGCATTTCCAAATTTGAAGACATCTGCTGTACTTTCCTTTAGGCAGCATAGGCCCATTGTGGCCTTTCAGATGGGACTTGGCAAAATCTGAAATCTTCTTCCTTAGAATTCCAGCCTATAGAACAGAATAACAGATCTCGTCTACTTTCCATCCACGCTATGACAATGAGATTCATCTACTTATTTTTAAGGAAAATCTTTTAATACACCGTTTACCATACCAGCTGAGTCGATAGCGAGATCAAATTCGAACACCTAAAGTTTTATGTAGTTTCTCCTTGTAAATAAACTTTAGGTGTTTACATATGCAATCACTGTCGACTCAGCTGGCATGATAAATAGCATATTAAAACTATCAATCTTTAAAATGATTGCAAAATGGATTAAACACGTTATTTGGAATTGGTTTTTGCATGATATATAGTTTTAGCATGTAAATGTGGTCATGTAGTTAAAAATCTATGACATTTTTTATGCAGTTGTTATCATTTGTGGGAATGACTCTGCTGTTTCTTTCTCAGGTTAAAAATGAAGCTGCTGTTCTAGGTTTTGTTGGAGCTCCCTTTACCTTGGCATCTTACTGTGTGGAAGGAGGTTCATCAAAGAACTTTACAATTATTAAGAAACTGGCCTTCTCAGAACCAACGGTATTGAGAAAATCTTTGTTTCCCATGAGTTATACTCTTCTCCATCCAGTGTCTTGTGAAAATTGTAGTTGCATGTAGGATCCTAAGTGTTATGTAGCTTTCTGGTAGCTTGCTTGGCTGTTAGCATGACATCCCAATACTTTAGTTGATTTATATAAATTTTATCTCATGGAGTACTGGCGTACTGCAAAGCACATTATCTGTGTTTGCCTTTATATTCATTTTTTTTTGTGATCATCTGGGGTCTTTTTAAACAAACTTGGATCCTGACAGTTGCTTTCTGCTCTTGTAGATTCTACACAATTTGCTACAAAAATTCACAACATCAATGACTAACTACATTAGATACCAAGCAGACAATGGGGCACAGGCTGTCCAAATTTTTGATTCATGGGCTACTGAACTCAGCCCAGCTGATTTTGAGGAGTTCAGCCTGCCTTATCTGAAGCAGATCGTGGATAGTGTCAGGGAAACACACCCTGACTTGCCCCTGATACTATATGCAAGTGGGTCTGGGGGCTTGCTGGAGAGACTTCCTTTGACCGGTGTTGATGTTGTCAGCTTGGACTGGACGGTTGACATGGCTGAGGGTAGGAAAAGATTGGGGTCTAATGTAGCAGTTCAAGGGAATGTGGACCCTGGTGTTCTTTTTGGATCGAAAGAGTTCATTAGCAAGCGGATTTATGACACTGTGCAGAAGGCTGGCAATGTTGGGCATGTATTGAACCTTGGTCATGGCATCAAGGTTGGAACTCCAGAGGAGAATGTTGCTCACTTCTTTGAGGTTGCAAAAGGAATAAGATACTAAAGGACCTTGATTGTTGCCTTTCTCCCCATCGGCAGAAGTTGTAGAATCGCTGGTTGAGGATAGATGCAGAAAGCCAAGTGTAGCATAGAGTACTTGAAGAACACATGTTTTGTGATTATGTATGTCGAATTTCAAGTTCCATTTTCAGTGTAATACTGTAAGCAAATTTGGGTTGAGGGTAATGAAGTGCCTAATTGTTTATAGCACTTTAGTAACGGTATAGTTCTGCTAATCTTATCTTTCCAAGCAAAATTATTGATTATACGTTCCCATGATAGAAATATTTCAGTCTTGACTTTACCCATCGAGGGTGTTTGGTGTTGTATTCTCTAAAATACTAGTCATAACAAGTTTTTTCTTGATGTCTGTTTTCTCTTCATGTTAACTTTCGTATCTATGCTTATGATTTATCTCGTGAAGTTACATCTTCAGCGGTGCTCTTTTATTGCAAATTTCGGTTGATTTCCTGTGTCTGGAGCACCTAGTTTGTACTTGGTCTACAGCTGCTCTCCAGTTCCATTGATCCAACTCAAAGGTCATTCCTAAAGTGCTTCTTAGTTTATTTATCTTTTGCAGAATCAACCATCATATTCAAGCCAATGCAGCTGGTTGTTGATCAACTTCTTTTGAGCTTTCCATATTTCACACTACTCAAACTGCACTGAAACATATGCCTCATACTTTTAGGGTTGGTAGTGGTGGCAAACAATGAAAGACAGGAGGTTGTGCATGTGTGAGTTGTTCGCCCAAAATATCTCTACTGGCTTAACCATCTAGGGGGCCCTTCCCTTAGTGATGCTATGTTTTACTAACTTTTAGCTTCGCATCCCCTCTTTGGCAGTCGTGAATTTGGGGTAGAGTAGAACCAGATAACAGGTCACAATGAATCAAGAACACTTGTGCCCATGCTGAATTTAATTTTCTTTCACGACTTCGAGGCTGAACTAGAGGAGAATTTGAACCTCTGAGCTTGCTAGCTGTTCCTCTACAGTTTTGCACAGTTCTTACACCTTACGCGCAGCGAACCCAATTCCTTCATGTCTTTAAACTTTTTTGGCTGATCTTCTTGTCTTTGCATTGCAGGTTGCAGAAGAGGAAAGAATTTGAGATGGCTGTTCTGCGAGGATAAGGGGTCCTTTTCGGGCCTTCTTTCTTAGTTCACTAGATTATCATTGCAACAACTTTCGTAGCAATCCATTTTGGAAAGTTTACCATTGTTAAATGATTATTTGCTTACTGAAGTCCAATTGCTTGCTTCAGCTGAAAGCGCCAAGAAGGTTAGCCAGTTTGGTGCATGCCATTGTTTATCTGTAGCTTCATCCTTACTTCTACTCTCAACTTAATCTTTCAGCTTTATCTGGTTCGGCATGGTGTTCTGTTTGACGATAAGCGTCCTGCTCAGTCAAGTAGAATCAAATGACGTACTTTTAAAAAGCTTTCTCAATTAAGAATAGAATTGCAACAAGGAGATCAGTTCATGTCTGGNCTCCCTGCCGTGCTTATCCTTGCTCGCAATTGTTATTTTCTCCAACTGTTGCTGCTGTTGGTCACATATCGATTTATATATTGGTGCTGTTTTTTCCCTTGCTGTTTAGCTATTGAACGGAGGGAAACTTATCTAATGCCGAGCTTATAAAAGCTTGATGTTAATCTGCATTTGGATCAGATGATGCTCTACTGATGCTCAATATAAAAGCAAAGCAGGCAAGNTAGATATTTATCAAGTCGATGCCAATCCAGTCGCAGGGTGATTCAGAAAGGTGGCATCTCAAAGAGAAGCAGCAGCTTTTGTTAACGTCGTTATTAGGCCCCACTTTGTTTTTCTTGTCAGATGGTTAGGCCGATGGATTAGTCCAAAGTTTGACGAAAATGACATATGGGATGATGGGACTAACTCTTTTCGCAGATAACAGAAAAATATATATGCAATTTTTCAAAGCAAAAATGTTTTTTTGAGAAGAAACAATGCAATGGATTACTTTGTAGCTGCATAAGGAATCGAGCATAAAAAATCGATTGTACACGGTAATACGGTAATACAGTAATAATACACTCGTCTCGCCTAGGTCGCCGATGCATCACTCTTGCATACCTATCTTTCGATAGGACGGAGGAGCTGGCCAGTGGCGACAAGTTCATCTCTATCCGTTCGCGCGGCACGCTGTGATTGGTACTCTCACACCACAGTTGAAGAGTCAGAGGTCGGAGCAGACATGTTAGATGGTACTCGTATTCTCCACTCCGCTTGATCGACGCAGAACGGCACCTGAAATAATCTGGCGATCGCCGGTGAAAAGATGCGTGCTGTGTACCGCGCCGCCGCTGCCGCCGGACGGGATCACGCAGCAATATGATTTTGTTCGTCCATTCCATTACCAACAGTCCTCTCCACGGTCCGCTCCAACAAACAGCAACAAGCTGACCGTGGGCCCAGGCGAGAAAATAAGATCGCTAGTGCTGGACCCCACAGTCATTAGCGAGTACGAGTACGAGTAGATTAGTACCTCACCATTTCAACCGGCCAAAGAAGTTCCGCCTATAAATAAGGTATCTCTTACACATGGAGTGTATGATTTGGCTGGTGCGACTAAGTCTGCAGCTAAGCTAGTTATGCAGCTGTTACAGAGTCCACAACCACAACCCAGCAGAGGAAACGCATCTCCCCTTTCTTCTCTCACGCGCAGACGCCCTTTTGCTGATCTTACTTGGATCTTCGATTTGGGGCAGCTCCTCGCCGACAGTTTCCTTCTCTTTCGCTTCTCGGGTCGACAGGATCATCAGGTACCACTCTTCACTCTCTTTGCCTCGCATAAAGAGTTGTGGCTTTGGATATTTTTTTTGAGCATCTGGATCTTTATTTTCTAGGATATCTGCTCGTTAATTCAGATGTGGTTTGGTTTCATCAGTAAACTGATACATCTTGGTTGCCTATGTGTCCTGTTGTGCGCATAACATCAGAACATGTTGTTGCATTACCTTGTGATTTCAGATCAAGCTACCTATAAGTAATGCATGCCTTTTAAGAGTGTCCTGGATGTTTTCTCTTCTTGGCCTGCAACTATAATCATGTACTACTTCTAATAAAGGGCTATTTCAGAATCCATACGAGACTTTCTTGTTTTGTAAATTCTTATTTCTTTCTAGTATCTAAATATTCTAGGATGCATTGCTTGTAATATCATGTAACCACATCTTTCTTGATCTCGTTAAATGACAAAACATAAATTTTCAATTTGATAGTCCTGAGTTATGAGGTGATGTATGGATCTACTTAAAATTCTTGTGAAAAGAACAACAATTTGCTCTCCATTTCCTGCAAAAATAAAATAATAAAATAAATAGTTTATATGCACGACAACATTCCCCTAATCCCCTTGTTCGTTTTTACTAGACAAGATTTTTTTATATTAAATTGTTACATGTCTAACTTTTTATACTTTCTATTGCCAGTATTTGGCTTTCAGTACAGATAAAAATATCAAGAGATGTTGAAAGATGTGCATGCATACTAGTGGTGCTTTCTTGGAAAATGGCAGGATAGTCAAGCATACGTGTGCTTTGCTTGAGCTTGATGACATTGGAGTATCATCATACACATATAAGTTGCTCCATGTGCACACGTGCAATGGGACTAACTGTCACAGTTGTAGGTTGAGCATCACGTTAGAATACTTTCTTGGAGGAGACGGGAGGAATTGTTGGTCATTTACCAATTAAACACCTTCTATGTTATTCAGTACTCGTTATCAAGTTATTCAAGCTTCAAATCATTATTTTTGTGCATAAAGACGCACTTGGAAGATGGCAGAGAAAGGGGATATCTTGATGCAAAGATATGAGATGGGAAAGTTACTTGGGAAAGGGAGTTTTGCCAAAGTTTACCATGCTCGTAGTGTTGAGACTTCACAAAGTGTTGCTATCAAGGTTATTAACAAAGATAATATCTTGAAGTGTGGCCTTACTGATCGAGTAAGCCAGGAGATTTCGGTGATGAAGTTAGTGAAACACCCTAATATTGTCCAACTATATGAGGTGATGGCTACTAAAACCAAGATATATTTTGTGTTAGAGTATGTTAAGGGAGGAGATTTGTTTAGCAAGGTTCAACGTGGAAGACTAAAAGAAGATTTTGCTCGTAAATATTTCCAACAACTAATTAGTGCTGTTGATTTTTGCCATAGTAGAGGAGTTTATCACCGTGACCTGAAGCCTGAAAATCTTCTCCTTGATGAAAGTCATAATTTAAAGATCTCAGACTTTGGTTTAAGTTCACTTCCTGATTGCAAGAGACAAGATGGGTTACTATACACAAGATGCGGTACTCCTGCATATGTTGCTCCAGAAGTGATTAGTGGAAAAGGATATGATGGTGCAAAAGCCGACATATGGGCCTGTGGAGTGGTTCTATATGTGTTGTTGGCAGGGTATCTTCCGTTTCACGATAAGAACTCGATAGACATGTATAAGAAAATTTGCAAAGCAGAACTCAAATGGCCAAATTGGTTTTCCTCAGATGTTCGGAAGCTTTTACGTCGTATTCTTCATCCCAATCCTAGTGCACGGATATCTATTGTAGAAATCATTAAACATCCTTGGTTTAGAACTGGTCTTGATGCAAGATTGTTTGCTTATGATATGGACAAAATAGATAATGGTATGCCTGATGACATTGATTTGGCTTTGGGTTCTTTATGTAGCAATGCAAGTAAGGATAATCAAGCAGAAGAAAAACTTACTAGTTTGAATGCCTTTGGCATCATCTCTCTTTCCAATGGATTTGATCTCTCTGGCATATTTGATGAGCACTCAAACATGGAGGAGGCTAAATTCATATCTACCAACACAACTTCGGCAATTATCACAAAGCTCGAGCAAATTGCAAAAATTTTGCAACTAAAGGTAACAAAGAAAGATGGTGGATTGTTGAAGATTGAATCTTCCAAACCAGGAAGAAAAGGTGTGGTATCCATGAGCGCTGAGGTATTTCATATCACACCAAATTTTCATGTAGTAGAGATCAAGAAAACTAATGGCGATACCCTAGAGTATCATAAGATCATGAAACAAGGTATAAGACCAGCATTGAAAGACATTGTGTGGGCTTGGAAAGGTGAGCAACCTGGAAAGGAGAAGAAACAATCGTAGATATTTGTGGCAAATGTAATGCTACTAGTAGAAATTGTGTTCCATTGAATAATATGTGTTGGTTTTTGCCCATCCTCATGTTTTTTTTGTGTAGAATTTTACATTTTGTACTGGATGTTCAATTATAAATGATTAGTTGCCGAAAATATGCATGTTACTAAAAGAAGTTGGGCGTACAACCAAGACTGTGCATATTTGTTAGCACAATAGTAACATTTTTTTACCTAAATTAGTTATCGATAAGGTTAGCTCTAAAGTTAAGGTGCACTAGTTATTTCAGCTTCACCAAAAATAACTTTATCTGGTGAAACAGTTTTCATATAAGCTGTACCAAACGATCTCTAAATTATTCCATCTGTGCTATCGCTGGTGAAGTCCGTTAGCAGCGACCAGGCGTGGACATCTGCATCCAGCAATTGCACAGGCGCATCAAATCTTACAGTTTGGACAGTGTGACAAATATTGTGTATTCCTTCTCCGGGCGTTTCCAATGGGAGGTTCTAGGCTGGTTCCATAATTTTCTCTCTCCTATGGGACAAGGTGCTATACACCGTGAAGCTGGTTCTATATAGAACTCGGTTCGATGCATAGAACGTGGTTCCATTGAAGGAAGAGGGAAAGAGAAAGAGAAAGTGAAGTGTTGTGTGTTCCATTATAGATTCGTCACCAGTTATATACATTGGAGCCAGAATAATATACGGCATCAAATCATTATGAGATCTATTATAGACCAGAGGTGGTTCCGTACGATGAAGACGCACTCAGAACTTATAACATAAGCTCCCTGTACATAGACCATTATTCATCAATAATATGACCGTGAGCACATATGCAAAATCAGATCTTGGTTATTGCTCCATCTTGTAAATTGTAATATGCACAGATCCAAATTTTGGTAGCAGATTGACCTATGANAATCATACCCATATTGAACTTTTCATCAATTAAGTTTATTGGGACACAATCAGTACATGTTAATTCATAACTATATTTGTAATATTATTTAAATCCATATAGAAGTAAGTAAACCCATGTCTCTTTCTCTGGTTCACTGGTTGATGGCCACCATTTCAAATTTCCAACCATATATAGACACAAAAGATCGTGACTGATTCATCATCATCACATCCAGATCCAGTTCTATTGCATTTGCTTGTAAGGGAAAGAGAAGAGAACTGCAATAATCTCCCATCCTTTGCACCTGCATTTGCATTACCATATCTCAAAATATCCATTTCATTGCTAAAACATACATTAGTATATTATTTTTATTGTACATAGAACTTTGGTATTAACACACTCTGTTCTTTATTCCTGATTAATGTATCAGACCGCACACCGTGGATTCAGCATACCATGTGTTCATGGAATTGTACAACCTCAGACCACCGAATCTATGCATTATTGCAGCCATATTCTACAATAACACGAATTAACTATAATCCAAGACTAAATAGAAATTAACTATTGTCGTAAATATCGGTTCACCAGAACATAACTAGATCAATAATTCAATATATCGCTCGGTATGCAATAACAGATCATATCACACTTACCTATATTAACTGTTTCGATGCAACTGTTGCTAAATGGAACACACCTGGCTATACGACACTGGCCTAATCCAAGCTGGCGCGGGAACGCTCGCACCTCAGTTTCTAGGTGCATGGTGCCGGTCGAGAAACCGGGACTGATCCGAGTTTGTACCAGTGACCCCTACGGATGCCACGCCGGCGGCGGAGCAGAGGCCTGCAGCTTGTCGGCCTCGCGCTGCACGACGTCCCTGACCCGCTGCAGCGCCCTGGCGAATTCCGGCAGCTCCGCCTCCCCGAGCGCCTCCACGTCCACCTCCCACCAGAACCGCTTCCCGGCCGCCTCCGCGGCCTGCACCACCTTCTCCCCGATGGCTTTCATCCGATCCGTCTCCGCCTTCGCGAGCGCCGCCGTCTGCTGCAGCTCCCGCGCCATAGCCTCGGCCGCGGCGCGCTCGCCGGCGACGGCACCCGCGTCCTCAAGGGGCACCTGGAGGAGCTCGTCGCCGGGGAGAGGGACGAAGCGGCGGAGGACGTGGTCGACGGAAGGGGTGCCCATCGCGTACACGTTGCCGCCGCCGGAGCGCCTTCTAGCTGCCGCGGCGGGCGCCTCGCCGCCCTGGGGCTGGGGCTGGGACTGTTCCTCTCTCTTGGAGAATATGGCGAGGGCGACGTGCGCGCCGCNAGAGGAGGCGGAGCTCCGAGCACTTCTTGAAGAGCCCGCCCTTGCGCTTGCACAGGGTGACCTGCCGTTTCTCCTTGTCCTCGATGAGGCGGATCTCGATCTTCTGCCGCCCCTTGCTCGTCTTCTTCACCGGCTTCACCGTCGCCATTGCCNACCGGCCGCTGCTCTGCTTCGAGCTAACCTCTCTTGGCAGCTCTGCTTCAAGCTATCTCGTCCAAGGATGGCACGCTATTGCAGGAGGGACGCCGTGTGTATATAAGTAGAGGCCAACATTGCCAAAAATGACAATTCGAGCGCCCCACGGTAGGGAGATGCGGTGGAGAAGGTCGAGACCACGTCGGACGCGGGGTAATAAATGTTATTCTTTACTTTTTTTACGGAGAAGGGGTTATTTGGAAGGGGGAGATCGGCTTCCAAAAATGGTTCTTGAACGAAGCTTCCCCTACAACAGAGTCAGTTTTTACATCGGTATAAAACTTGCTTCCTGAACCGCTGAATCTCAATGCAACTTTGGTCCGCGGTAGTCTTTTTTTTTTCCTAAATGCTTCTGTATGCCTGCGCGCGCGTTAGCAGGCTCGCACGCGCACCTCGCGAACTCTCTCTGACTTGGGACCCCGTGAACTCTCTCTGACTTGTGACTTACAA
>JAZFNS010020007.1:115947874-115960439 GCA_037127165.1 Alloteropsis angusta | reverse complement strand
GCCTCCCTTCGACGCTCGAAGAGGAGCGCGCGGAACACCGCGTCCTGCCCTGCCTCCACCCCCAGCAGCCCTGCCAGGATCTGCACACAATACACATGCGCATAGCAACGGCGTGAGCTCCAAGCTAGCATCTCCGTGTCAACGCGTGCGGCGTGCCTCGTAAGACACGTACACTACCAGGCGATGTGTCTCTGGTGCATCGTCGATCATGCGTGTGTGTTCTTGAGAGAAACATGCTCATACACTGTGTCACTTCTTCAGAGTTCAGAAGGTCTCACCTTCTTCGTCTCATAGCCGTCGATGATGGGATTGGTGCCAACGTAGCCGTTGATACCGAGGTAGGGGATCACGTAGGAAGCCAGCTGGAAGTTGAGGCTGTTGATGTAGGGGTCGAAGGGAGGGTTCAGATGGTACCCAACGGCCTCGTCCATCACCCTGGCGAAGTTGTGGGCGCTGAGGTTTATCAATGGCCGAGGAATCCCACCGAACGTGCGCTGTATAGCCCTGCAACCAAAGCAATACACATCTTCATCTGCTACTTGCAACTTTCTCAAATGTAAACGAAGATACTAAACGCTGAGCGGTGCATAACATCTGTTCCTCCTCACAAACCTGATGTGGCCAACTTCTTGGAGGCCAAACTGGGCGACGGTATGCCACGTCACCTCGTCGAGGTTGGCCTTCCTGGCGCCGACAGGAGGCGGGCCGCCCAGCGCCAGCTTCGGCGCGATCTGGTCGAGCCCCTTGCCGTACGCCCCGTGCAGGAAGAACTCGGCCTCTAAGTACTCCAGGTTCAGCGCGAACTTCATCGGGTCAACATCGTAGGGGAACACGGCCACCGGTGTGTGCGGCGCTGGCGGCCGGCACCGTGGCTCGCTGTAGTTGGCGGACGTGGCCGCCCCTGATGGCTTCTCCGGAGGACAGGTCGGGTCGACGGGGTGACCACCAGGCAATGCTTCACTGCAAGAACATAGTTGCAGGAGCAGCAAGAGCATGAACGGAGCGAAAGCATAGGACGGTGCCATGGTCTAGCACTCTAGCTGAAGCTTTCGCATTGTCTGGGGGTAAATATATATATAGTGGCAAGCATAACGTCCAGTCATCTGGCAGCTACTCTTCTTTTCCTGAAGACTGCACACTGCAGCAACCAGCCAGCTACCGTTCTCTCAGGCAGTTTTCTGATCCTGCAAGATAAGATTGTGACATATGTGGAAAACAGGTTACTTGTATATGAAAAAGCAAGCGCGTTCAAGTTAAATTGTACTTACATAATTGAAAACAACGTTGTGCAAAGATGTGGTGCTGACATTTGATTGCCCTGACTGCATCCTGAACTGGCACTTTCCATCAGTTCCTTTTTGGACGCTCCACAAGCAAGCTGCAGTTATGACTTGGCCAGTTGGCCAGGTGGAAGGTAGATAGAGCCTTCATTATCTTTTTCTTCATGATTCAGGCCAGTTTGTCAAGTTCCCTAGCGATGATGACTACGTATACATTCTAGTGTCTTTCAATATATCATCATGGAAAGTGGTAGCTCCTCCAGGTTGGCATGAATGCCCAAATTTCCTAAACCTACTAGGATGATCTTGTCAGTGAAATTGATTGGTTGCTGTCAAGATATCCTGAGAATACAAGCTTTCCTTATCTGAAGTGTCCCATTGGGGACGTCATTTCCTTTACTGGATTTCTTGAGTTATCTGACAACCGTGTCTATAAGTCCAGCTGCATGCATCAGCTAACTTGAGAAACGAATTTGCACGCAATTTAACACGAACCAGACTGATCACGAGGTTCACTTTCCAAGATACATGAGCAAGCCAGGCACTGTACTTTACTAGCTGAAACAGTTCGTAGATGCTTATACCTCAAGATAAAGACACCATGGCACGCCCGTAAACAACAAAACCACTTCTTTTTCCCCCACTTCAGTCATAATTTATGTACCTCATCTAACTCTAGATGGGTCCAGAGAAGCAAGCAGGAGAAGAAATAAACGGTTGCAAAGAACAATTGGGGGGGTCAATATTTTTCACTTTCTGTTCTTAATAAGTGCAAATCACTCTGCATATGATCTAGTCATCTAGGCAAGTCAAATTTCTATATAGCTTCTGTTAGGTAAAGAAAGAAATATGTTACACACAAACTCCATATGGACCTTAATGGGTAATGTAGCCTTTAACATACAAACTATATATGAAATGCTAGCCATTAAAATAGTCAACACACTTGCTAAACTTGGCAGTCCATGAAATGAACCACATATACAGTTTTAGTTCAAATTTTCATGTGAAAAAGGGAGATTAATGTATTACATTTCCATCTTATGTTACCATCTGAAAGTGCTACACAAATTAGATTTTGTTTTCACGTACAATGGCCAGAGTTCAGCAGAACATTGAGTTTGATAAATTGTTACTAAACCCAACCAAAAACATTCAGCAGATATGTCCCTGAAAGAAAGAAAATATCGGAAACTTATAACATGGGCTTCCTCATATTACCACAAACACATTGATGACTACCACACTAATCAGCAACTCAGCTAAGACTCAGGCATCCCACTGTTCGGCAACATAGGCAACCAGACGGAGTTACAGAAATAACAGCATAACTTTCTTCAACAACTACGAGTAGTGACCGAATTTTCAGGCCGAGAACCCTGAGATATTGTACTAATGCAGCACATGCGAAGTGGCCTAGTGTGAGAATCATTTTCGACCTTAAAAAATCATTTTCACGTTTTTCTTCATTCACATGGTTCAGCTAATCTGCCGAGGAACAGAAGGGAATGCAGCACGCCATAATTCTCTTCACGAAATGGCATCAGGACAAGTATGCACCCGATGCCAAATTTCTCTTCTGAATTATAATGGCATCAGGACAAGTATGCACCCGATTCAATAACAGTTTTTTCTAGACTCTGGTCCGATTGCAGTGCACCAGACTCAACCCGATTGATCATGGAGCAAGTTAAAATGCAAATGCCACATGGCAGCAGAGACAGCAGTTCAGGAAGCAATTGGGGAGCTGTAAACCCTGACTAAATCATACTCGAGGGAAACACAACCAAAAAACAAGCCAAAAGAAAACTTACTGTCGCGGGGCACGGGAGGCTTCATGCCTCCATCGCGGAATGCGGTCGTGATTTGGCCGCGTCGAAGGAGGGGTGGCCCGTGACCGGCGAGCAGGACGGCAGCGACGCGCGTCCTTGCAAATGCAGGGGTTCCACATCGCCGAGGAAGTCGTTGAGGTGATGGTCGGCGCGGGAGACAGCGGCGAGGGAGTAACCGGATTCGCAGAGGCGCGTAGGAGGGGAAGGTGCTGAGACGGCGGGCTTTCTGGCCCCACGCGTACGCGCCGAAGGCCAGGCCATGGCCGCCGGCAGCGGAGGCGGACGCCGAGACGGCGCCACTCGCGAGGCCGTACCGGCGAATCCTAGCCGTATGGGCTGAAACGAACGGTTCAGAAATAACATCCCCCAGAGTGACGTGGGATGATCTGTCTATGAGCTTAGGTGGGCTGGATTGCTGGACCGCGCAGGCTTTGTTCTCTGTGTTCCTAGCGCGTAGGTCAAAAAGGCCGGCTGGAGGTGGTGGCAAACCGAATATGGGCCACAAATGTTACAATTCAGCCTAGGCCCATAGAAAACTGGGCTATCGTTTCAATTAAAAAAAAGAAAAACCGGGCTATTTTAACAAAACTGGGCCGCTGTTCCTTTTTTTCTCTGATATTCATATAAGCTGGGCTGCTACGGGCTTTCTCAAACGAAGAAGAAGAAAGAGAGGAAATTGGTGCTCCGGCAGGAGAGTGTCATTCTACTGTTTATCTATAATCTGTACGACGGCGACATCGCGAGATCTTCTTCAACTTCTCAGCGACGCAAACGCGATGCAAAAGTTAATTGCTGGTTGCCCTAGCAAATTGCGCGAAACCGTGGGCTCATACAGCGAGACGCATTTACTCTGCATCCAAAAGCCCAGGTCCCGGGAAACAGACAGCGTTTCACACGGCACCGTCGCCCCGAACCAACACCGCCACCAGGTCAGCAGCGCACCAGCGGCGGCGCTCCTCGTCGTCGACCTGGCGGCGGTGCATGCACCGAGCTCGGCGGCTGAGCTGCGTGATGGAACGAGACAAAGAGCGGCACTCAACCTCGTGTTCAATGCGACGAGGCTGACGTATCGCGCGCCGCCGTCGCGGCGGCATGGTCCCTCCTCCGCCCGGACACCGGAATTATCGCGAATTATTGGAGGGGCGGAGGAAATGCGCCGACGACGACGGCCCGCATGGTTGGATGATAGAACCGCGACGCCTTCCCGTGGTTCTTGCAAAAGTATCGTTTCTGGTCTTGCAAAACTATCTCGCAGAAAAAAAAACTTCTGGATTTTGCAAAAGTATATCTGAAAGAAGAAAGATCTCCAAGAGTGAGCCGCCGCTAATCATTTCACGTCAGGGAACTGTCACAATGCGACACGCATATTCATCAGGTTTAGCGTGCCTGCGTCAGTAATTCTTGGGAGTACGTAGATGTAGGTAGGACACGTGATAGGACTGATAGCTAGCAGCCTCTCAGTAGTTACGTACTGTACATGCATCATTGCATTCGGGCTTGTTTGTCGGAGAATTACCCGCTGAGAAGCAGGTGGTACACAATTCACATGCCGGAAGAGACGACGCCGGCACATGATGCACAAGCAAAGCTAGGCACCGCCGTACAACACGGAGGCCCAGCAGCACGTACGTGCGAGAGCTACACCACACCACACAAAAAATCACTGCACTGCCTAACCCGTGACCTGATGGCAGATGATCACCCACCACTTTCACCTGCAGCTCCGAGCATTCCAGTACTCCAGAGTCCAGACAGCACGCACAGGCAGCGCTTTCTGCCTTTCTCCAGGTCTGATTTTTTAGTTTCTCCCAAGATCAAATCCACAAACCCCCCGCACTTCGTGACCTTTTCCAAGTGACCAAGTCTGAACCCACACGGAGGCTTCCTGAAGTGCAGGCACGAACTCCAAATCTCCAATTGAAATATTTTTCAACGTGCCCCAGTTTAAATATTGGGCAATTCAACCGTCCACTGGCACAAAAATAGTCCAAAACACCGATTAAAAAAAACCTCCAAAATTTAAACACCGCGGTCTACTCCTAACCTGGCAATGAGCGCATGACACCGATGCCAAGCTTAGCATAATGCAGCGAGACTGTTCGCTCGGCACCAAGAAACCTGCTCCCCATTGGTGAGCTCGTGTTAACTACATTATCTCGCCGGTAAACACCACGGTAAAGATACACCAGACGCCGCGCTCACAGGGCCCAGGCGTTCGCCACGTCAACGCCGCCGCCGCCGCCGGCCGGCGACGGTTTGCTGCTGGAAAGGTCGCCGCCTCTCGCCACCCAGAAGAAGAAGCTTCTGCGGTTCTGCGCCCCGGCCCTGCCGTCTGCTCGCAGTCGTAGCCACGGTCCACTGACGCTGACCTGTGCACACGCGCGCGCGCGCGAGCTGAGCCGTGCACGCAACAAAGGCCTTGCAGCTCAGCAGCTGTAGGGCCATGCCCTCGCATCAGAACGCACCGAGCGATCATCGGCAACTGGGTTTATTTACACGAAAACTAGCTTAGCTACCATCCTTGCCGTCTGATCTTGCTTCTGGCCTAAGACTCCCTGGGAGAGACAGGAGGATCTCGGGCTCAGCGAAACCTAGCGCTCTCGACGATCCATGGGCCAATGCCCATGCCCGGTAACGTCTCTTTTCCAAAAAGCGCCGCCTTTCGTGAATTGTTAAGGTAGCACAAGGATGAAGACGGTGGCTGGCTGATGCGGTGATGCATCATGCTCCTGCATCTGCATGTCCTGCTTTCAGTGCCTACGCAGCTCCATGTCAGCCCCATGGCCGTTTGCAGCGCAAAGTCGCCACCTACCTGCCACTCTCCTCGTTCTGGAATGTGCGTGCCCATCCGTCTGATTCAGCGCTGAAAGGATCTCCCTCGCCTACCCCCAAAAAGGTTCTCTTTTTCTCCAGCCTGTGTTAAGCCCACGAACTCCATTTTTTTATTCGGAGCTGATGGTGTTGCGTAGATTAGATTAATGCTTCAGAGACTCGTGACACAGCAGTTCAGCAATTTGTTTACCATTAGTTCCTTCGGAAAATTGTTCGTGAAGCCAGGCAGCATTGTTTCCAACAAGGACAGAAATGATGCAGACAGAAATGTGTCGGTCAAAACACATACAATGGCTTAGAAACGGCAACACTGTCAGTGTCTCGGACTTCCAAAACCCTCTCCAGGAATAACCCCAGTTTCAGACAATTCAGCAAAGCCTAGTAGCTGTGGAATCCTGAAAATCACTGCATCAGCAGCTCACGATTCCAGTCAGCCTCGCCTTAAATTCTTTGAAATGCGTACACGATCAGAAACACGAAACGCACGCAACCGGTGGAGTACTCATCTGTTCGGCACTTCTGTATCAACCCATCAAACGGACAGCGAAAATGCAGCACAACCATTTGTCCAAAGGCTCCCATAGTTTTCCACCACTTAACCACAAGTTTCCTTTCCTGAATGACACAAAAGTTTCTGATGGACAAGCATTATTAAATCGCCTAATCAGCCTGAAAACTACACCTATTACCGATAGGTGAGGTGTTATCAGCATCTCCAACCATTTCTAGAGCGAGACAACGAAGAACCACACTATGAAAGTGCCAAATGGCATGGTAAAATGCAGGCAAAACTTGAGCTGCGCAAGGCGGTTGCGGCTCGCAATCGACCGAGACGCCACGGGCTAATTAGGTCATGGGTAGAGATTGAGATGTTTCAAGGTTTGGAGGAATTGCAAATCGCTTTAGTGCGAAAAAAGGTTTTTGCGGATAGGTACATGAATACTTAGATAGGGACCAATGCAATTGGTTGAGTGTACATGGCAAATCATTCTCGCCATTTTGTCCCTACGCACTAATTTTTTGTTCTTGATGTTTTCCGTGATGGGCATTAGACCAGCACACATTCAGAAACGAGGTGGCTATCAAGTTTGGTCAGCTGTAGCTGTTCATCCGATACGGATTCGAGTCATATTTTGAGAGTTCTTTGGTTACAACCGGGAGAAGATAACTCTGACCCTATCTGAAAAAAATCATGAACAAGGCGAAGATGGTTCGGCAAATCTAGAGAGAGATTTTTCTCTAGTGGAAAACCATGGGATAAACTGGATATTCAAAGTGGTTTAGTCCGGCTTGAAGATTAGCTTTCTACTAGCTTGCAGCTACCTAACATAACACTTGACTAAATGGTTACTCCATATGCATGGTCGTGCCGCGAAAAGGGTGTGTGCTATCTAACAGCTGCGTAGTGAATAGCAGTTGGACCATGCTAAGGTTGCCAACCGGATCCCATTACCCTGACCTCGATAGCTCGATCGCATTCCCTATCACGCAAACAGCAAAGTGAATCGAGCCACAGCAACAGCAAGTGAGTGAGAAAGAGGCACAGGGATGACTCAAAAGTTACCTTTTGATGCAGGTCCAGCGTGTGATGCCGGTGGTTTGCGACAATCTAGCAGCATCAATGCATCATGCAATGTTGATGGAAAAAAAGAAGCCGGCCATTGCTTCCAACAGATATTCTCCTACACCCTTTCTTGTATTGTATCTTGTATCTAGCAAGAGTAGTTGAAGCATAGGCTTGCCATGATAGTTAACCGAAAGCTCGAAATCAGAACCTCAAAAAAATGGCACAAACTTTACGGCACTTAAAGCCAAAAGTGCCAGAACAGATTGCCCATGACTGACGAACATCTCTCCGGCAACCTCCAAGGCTCCACGAGATCTCTGACGATCTTGGGCGAGTTTGACCTGAGGCGGACACGTTTGGGGCCTCATGCCCGGCCCCGCTCGTCCGAAGGAATCCGACGAGGCCCTCCTGCATCGCCGCTCCCACCGCGACAGCGACCGCCACCACTGTAGCCCGTGGCCGTGGTGGATCTGCCACGCTGAAACGGTGTGAATTTCTGAGGTGTTTTTCTCTCGGGAAAACGGATGGAAAATAAAAATCGCGGCCAACATCCATCGTGCAGAGAGCTATTGCACCCACCATATCCTATCCCTTTCTCGCTCACGCCCACTTCCTCTGCTCCCTCCTCACAAGAATTAGGTCCCAGTCCGGCGCCGGCGAGTTGTCGCCGCCGGCGGAGATGCTGTCGCTGTTTGTGATGAATCAGCGGTGCCTGGTGCGTGCACAATGTACAAACCCCAAACGGGGCTCGACATTACCGGAATGTGAGTGACTGTGCGCAGTGGAAATCCGGCATTGGCGTATATGGCCAAGAGCCAAACTTTACACGCAGATGTGTCCCCTCAGAGACTGAAGATGGGCACTTGCATCTAACCTTTTCGGTGAACTGGTCGGTATATGCAACTCAATTTCGGTGTCGATGAGGTGCACAGCACTAGCCCGGCATTTTCCCAACACTGGCACGCTGTTAGGAACTTGGCAATTACATTGGCAATTTGGTACCATTGCTGGCATACGCAATGATATTCCAGAGGTCTTTGTCCTGTAGGGGCTTGTTTGATCTCGATTCGAGAAAATACATTTCGGCCAAATCAACCAAGGCAGCGAAACCGCCGAATCTTTTAGCTGTTTGGTAGTACATGCATGTACATGGCATGCCATGNTGCCGCCTCTGCTGCACCGAAAGGAAACGACGAACAGCGCAGCAGTTTTATCAGGTACAGTAGTTATAGCCAAACACTAATCACAGGTCTTGTTAGCCCACGTACACTCTCACAAGGGACCAACTGTTTGAAGTTAGGACAAACAGCAACCTGTGTCCCATGCACACGCTGGATTGACAAGAGTTGTCAAGGCAAGCAAAGAGAGAAGCAAATGAGAATACTTTNTGCATTGCATTCCACATAGGTAGAGGCCAAGCACAACCAACCCACAGGGTCAGGGAGACCCAGCCAATGCCAAGCCAAGCAGCCAGCAGCAGCCAGCAGGAGGCATGCTTTTGAGTCATTGACAGGCACAAACAAACCACCAGGAGCCAGAGCTCTGACCTCATCAACCTAATAAGCCACATTCCCACCCAGTGGAAGAGTGCCCTACTTCCATTGCATCCATTGTTTCCTGATCACCAAGTGCCCAATTAACAACTAAGCATCAAGTTTTAGGCCACTGATTCTCTAGTAATATCTGGTACGGTCCATGGGGCCACTCCCCACCGATTTGCCCTCCACTCTCTCTCCTTTGCTCCCATCATGCTCCTCAACCCACAATAATTAGATTACATTAGATTTTGAGAACGGGGTGTGATTAGCGACCGGACACTTATATAAATCATGTGATCAGACTGGGTGAGGCACGCAGGGGTGNGCATTGCATTCCACATAGGTAGAGGCCAAGCACAACCAACCCACAGGAGCAGGGAGACCCAGCCAATGCCAAGCCAAGCAGCCAGCAGCAGGAGGCATGCTTTTGAGTCATTGACAGGCACAAACAAACCACCAGGAGCCAGAGCTGTGACCTCATCAACCTAATAAGCCACATTCCCACCCAGTGGAAGAGTGCCATACTTCCATTGCATCCATTGTTTCCTGATCACCAAGTGCCCAATTGACAACTAAGCATCAAGTTTTAGGCCACTGATTCTCTAGTAATATCTGGTACGGTCCGTGGGGCCCACTCCCCACCGATTTGCCCTCCACTCTCTCTCCTCTGCTCCCATCATGCTCCTCAACCCACAATAATTAGATTACATTAGATTTTGAGGGAGAGTGTGTGATTAGCGACCGGACACTTATATAAATCATGTGATCAGACTGGGTGAGGCACGCAGGGGTGNAATCATTGGCATGTGGACAAGCCCCACCAGGTGTTTTCAAAGGGCCTTCAAACAAACCGGCCAGCTTGGCCTGCCTTAAGACTTGGCCCGCTGAGCTATCACGCGAAAATTAATCACCATTATCATCGTGCTCGTGTCATGGATCAGCGAAAAGTAGAAAGGTTAGCATCATCAATTAATTAAGTTATCACGGGTGGCAAGGGTAGCGAAAAGACGAAGAGTAAAACCTATGGACTCCGGTTCGCGTTACGTCTCTCATGATATATCGCTCGCTTCGTGTAGAGGGGTTGCGGGCTTGTGGCTTACGAGGGCTATAGGTATTTGATAAAACTATAAGAGGCAGGACTGCTTTGGGATTTTTTCTGGTTTATATCAGTTTTATTATATATAAGGGCCGTCAATCCAGATGCTCTTATCCGTGGTTGCATGAGATGTTACATGTTTGATTCCTTATAAATATCCGAGAGAGGACCAAGCTCGTCCAGAATATACTTCATAGCTGCCTCTAAAGAGGATGGAGCTACACAATTTTGCCCTTTTGAGAAAGAGAAATGGAACTTGGAAGCAGACCACAACTTCTAAAAATCTCCAGCTTACGGCAGGACTCTGATGTCTCAACTGCCCGTTCAGAATCAGCAAAAATATTCTCTAGACAAGACGCCTTTTGCGTTTCTTTCACAGCTTTACTGTATAGGAAGATCATTAGTCGTATAATTGGCATTTGTATTAGTGGTAGCTCGTACAAGATTCTACTAGTAGCCGGCATAGACGCGGTGGAAATTAACTACAGGTAAAGGCGTAGCTCATTACAATTTACATGCTCTAATTACTTCATTAGAACAGTAAAAAAAATATTAAAGAAAAAGAAAGAGGCTCTGTCATGAGAGAGGTTTGACCTCTTAGTGGAAGAGAGTAACAGGCTACTCTTCCTACGACCACAGAGAGGTGTCTCTATTGCGGTTGCGGTGCCGCCTCCCCAACTACTTCTCCACGGCGCAGCAAGCCCCGCCACGGCCGCCGGCGGCGGCGGCCGGGGCGCGCCGGTCAACTCTCACATCACATGACGCTGCAGGAGTTGGGGTTCTCGTCGTCGAAGATGCGGTACGAGTCGTGCATCGGCGGCGGCGACGCGTGCATCCCGGGCGGGCTGTAGTAGTCCTGGTGGTACGGCTCCGGCGCCGCCTGCGGGTACGGATGGTACAGGTACGACGGCGACCACTGCTGCATTGGCGCCGGCTGCGGCTGGTGCGTCGCGTACGCCGGCTGCGCCTGCTGCATGGAGTAGGCCTGCTGCGGCTGCGGCGCGTAGTAGGACACGCTCGCGCTCGGCTGCGCCGCGTGGTAGCTCAGCACCGGCTGCGGCGCGTAGTAGGGGTGGCGGTACTGCTCCTCGTACGCGTGCCTGGGCGCCGCCGGCGGTGGCGCGAACAGGGACCTCTCCGACGTCACGGCGACGGGCTCCGCCTTGCCGGCGTCCTTTGGCTTGTCGCTCTTCTTTGCCTCGCCCTCGTCCTTGGCAACGGCCTCCTCCGCCTCTTCCTTCGCCGACTCCGCGCCCTTGGCCTTGGGCTCAGCTGCCTCGCCGTCGCCGCCGTCCTTCTTCGCCTCTGCTTTCTCCTCCACCTTTGACTCTGCTTTCGGCTTCTTCTCTGCGGCCCCGGCCGCCTCCTCCGGCTGCTTCTTATCGGAGCTCTCGGCCTGCGGCTCCTCCTCCACCGCCGCCTCCGGCTTCTTGTCCGCCGCCGCCTCCGGCTTCTTGTCCGCCGCCGCCACGGCCTCGACCTTGCCGCCGTCACCGGCAGGCTGCGCCGGCGGAGCCGGCTGGGCCTCCGGTGCGGGTGCGGGTGCGGGTGCGGGTGCGGGCGCGGGCGCGGCCTCGGTGTTGTTGGCGGCCGGGTGACAGTACTGCCATGGCACTCCCTTCTTGCCGGACTTGTTCAGCTTCTGGACGAGCGTATTGGCGTCCACGGTCCCCGTAACCGTGACCTTGTGCTGCGAGGCGTCCACCGTCACGCTCTGCACGCCTGGAAAGAGATCACAAACCGAAACCACCACAATTCAGCCAAAAATGTCCCAAAATGCATGCAGAATCAGAGTCGCGCGAGAAGACATCTATGTGGTAATCTGGTCAGCTAGCGAGGCAACGCACCTTCGACGCTCCTGAGCACCTTCCGGACCTTCTTCTTGCAGCCATGGCAGTGGATGGACACCTTCAGCACCACAGTCTGGAAAAAGACAGACGAATCAAGAGGTTAGCATTCCGCCAGCAACGAAATTGGCACCTCATATGAGACGGAACCGAAGAGCATTCAGGCTCTTGTGGGAGAGAAAGAAAGGATGGTCGCGGTGTTCACCTGAACGCCAGGGGCCGCCGCAGCTCCTGACGCCATGGGGAGGGCTCTGGAGACTGGTGGCTCTGCTGGGCTGCTCGAGGAGCAGAGGAAATCTGCTTTGTGGTTTGGGGCCGTTGGGAGGGAAGGGAGGCGGCAACCGGGATGCCCATCTTATAGCAGGATGACGAAAAGGCGGGGCAGGGTATGTGTGTCATTGACACGTGGGTCCACAGGTTCAAATGGGTTCACCTGCAGTGCTGTTACGAGCTTAGCGCTTTGCGGGCCTCCGGTTAGCCGCCGGGCTGCGGGCTCGGTAGTCCAACCGGAGGCAGATTCAGTGACTTACCTTGAGTAAGTCACCATGAGCCTTACCTCCTCCCATCCACCAT
>JAZFNS010020007.1:115868671-115885136 GCA_037127165.1 Alloteropsis angusta | reverse complement strand
AAAAAAAAATATGATCCTGGCAAGACTACAGATGTGTCAAAATTGGCTGTCAACACTCTGAGACATGACGGAGAATGTGCTAACATCTTTTCAACGCTAACGGGATCTATCAAGACAAAAACACATAAGCACGTGAGATACTTCATTTGACTGCATTGATCATTGCGTGCACGAGAACTAGCTGCCTAGCAAGATGCATATCGGCCTGACCCTCCACACCCCGTAATGTTTAGTTCCTCCCTTTTTGCAAAATTTGTATGCGTTGGATTGCGTGCGCAGAGAGAAAAAATGTATTGGAAAGCGTGTAGTATGCAAAATTTTGAAGAATGGAGAGGAACTAAACAGGGCATTTATTACTGATCCCGTAACATATGGAGGCACTGAGAGGCAGTAGCAAATAAAAACATGGGAATTCGTTAAATTGCACAAGTTAGAGAGGCATGGACGGACAAGGCAGCCAATGCAAGTCATCATTTTCGCTATAAAATAGAGAGGGCTGAACAGAAGCCAAGTCACATCTTCGCACTATATTAAAGAATGAAGCCTGAAAAGCAGCCAAGTCCTCATCTAATAATTTGCACTGATTCAAGGAGACATGACCATTTTAAGGGTAGTCCTCAACCAAGAAACTTCCCAAAATACTATAGGATGGAATGAACATCTCCAGACTCCAAGTGTCTTTGTTGCAAGGCACTCTTTCTTTAGGAAAAAAACAAAGACATGGAGCCCTCAACTTGAGAGGCCCTTGTCCTAATTAATTATAAGCCAAACCTATTGCTATAGGATATTATTGGAAGGTGCATACTTGAGAATTTTAAACTTAAAGTAAGGAATAAAATGTAATTACCATTTTCATTGGGCTAAGATGTATTTCCTCCAATCACAAATATAAGTTCTTTTATTTAGTGTTTCCAAAGTCGAACTCTTATTTTTAACTATCATTGTTTGCAATTTTATATAGATTGACATCACATCATTGGCGTTGCTAGATTCATCATAGAAATATTTTCATAACAATATATGTGTTTTGAGTTAAGATATTATATTTTATAGTCAATTCTAGTCAAAGAATTATATACCACGGCTAGTATCTAAATGAACCGATATTTACTGTAGAAGGAAGTACTGACTAATAATTTAGAGATATGAATATGGATGGTGTTATGTACTCCCTCGGACCTAAAATGTAATGCATTCTAGTTTTGTTCTAAGCCAAATTAAATAAACTTTGACCAACTTTTTAAAAAAGAAGAATAATATTTATCACATCCAATGAGTATCAATGGACTCATTTTGAAATATACTTTGATATTTTACTTATTTGATTTGCTAAATATTAATGTCTTTTCTTTATAAATTTGGTCAAACTTTCAAAAGTTTGACTTATTACAAATCCAGAATACCCTTTATTCCAGAACGGAGGGAGTACATCGTGACTCATGAGACTATGACAAGCCTCTACAGTATGCCTCAATAATAGGGATGGGATATGGCTTAAGGCACCCTTACATAAGGAAGTGAAGAGGTCTCCCTACTAAGGTCACAAATAGTCAAATGTATATTTAATAACATTGAGCCATCAAGAAAATGCACCAAAACAATAAATATTTTATTTGGGTATGACTCATGAAAGAAATCACATCATCGAACCGTCAAGTTGTTGTATTTATAATGACATGGTGGTTAAATATGAGTCCACAATTTGGTAGAACGGGTACCATGTGGCTTGCTGGATCGTGTTAATATAAGAGGTAGATTATGAGGATAAAATTATCTATTTATTTGAACTTTAAATTATGAAAGTCATAATGTGGTAGGTTTCAAATTTTTGCAAAAATCATTTTGAATTTCACAGACTTTGATCTAATTCAAGCATGCCTTATCTTTCCATATATTTGCACTTAATTAATAAATAAAATAAATGCTAAAACACTATAAACAAAAGATGAATGATAATTTAGATCGCATGGATGGAGTATGTCTAAACCCTTAATAAGGGCCAATTGCTCTAAATTACGGCAAATTTATCATCAGAGACGAGACAGGGAAGCAGAGAGCCCCAAGTTAGCTAAAAACCGCCAAAGACCAAAGCCGTGGAGCCGTGGAGGCCAGGTGTGTACCGAAACTGCAGAATTTGCCTCGCACGCGCCGTCGGATCCCCGGAAGGATCCTGAGAGCCGGAGCAACTCGAAGCACGGCTTTCCCCTTCCCTGCCGCAAATGGGCTTCCGCTTCGCCCGCCTCGCCGCCCGCGCCGCGGCCTCCCGCCTCCGGGGACAGCTCTCCGCCGCTTCCTCCGCCCGCCGTGCGCTCGCCCCACCCTCACCTGCCTCGCCGGCGGAGCCACGCTGCGGGCCTCACTGGCTCGTCCCCGCCCGCGGCCACGGGGGCCACTCGCACCACCACGGCGGCGAGGCCTCCGAGCGGATCTTCCGGCTGGGCCTCGCCGCAGACGTCGCCCTCACCGTGGGGAAGGCCGTCACGGGCTACCTCTCCGGCAGCACCGCCATCGCGGCCGATGCCGCCCACTCCCTTTCCGACATCGTATGTGTGTGAAAGTTGGTGTCCGTAATGCTGTTCGATTTGTGCAGTGTCGCTAATCGTGCGTGGTTTTCGGCGTGCGCAGGTGCTTAGCGGGGTGGCTCTGTTGTCGTACAGGGCAGCCAAGGCTCCCAAAGACGAGGAGCATCCCTATGGTCAGTGTCAAAATCTATCCCTGTTCTATTCATCGTACATATGCAACTATCTGGTATATCAGGGCAGTAGTATTACTGTATTAGACGAGGTAAGTGTCACGAATCTTCGTGGGAAGCATTGATTCACCTATAAACGAAGTCTAACGTCCATTGGTGACTAACTGACAAGATTGGTGAACCGCACCATGTGACCATTACCTCCTGATTTAATATAAATAGGGGTTTGGCTTTACATTTGATTTCACATGAAGTTTCTGCTTCCTGTTTGTGCATGTTAGCGTGTGCATTGCTATACATGTTCATGACTATATGCTAGAAATATAGGGAAGTGTAGGTACTAATACGTTATTTCAAAAAGAATATTTATGTACTAATACTGTTTTGCATGTTTTAACTGCCTTTTCGGGAAGGTGAAGTTCAAATGGTTATCATAACCATCCTTAAGGCTTAGCACATATTATATGGGACTAAATCCTGAAAATCTGAAATAAAACCATGTAACTTGTACTTAGTGTGACTCCTGGTAGCCACGAGATACTTCGACAAGCTATTAGAATGTCCTGCCATGGTACCATTGTAACTGAAACTAGACAGGCCAATATTCAAGTTTGATTATGTTGCTGTGCCCTTATACTTCTATGCACACATCCTTAAGATGTTGAAAGCTGTATTTCTTACTGTTCTCTTGTCCTAGGGCATGGAAAGTTCGAGAGTTTAGGAGCTCTTGGGATTTCAAGTATGCTGTTGGTTACTTCAGGTGGGATTGCCTGGCATGCTTTTGAAGTTCTTCAGGTCTATTACTTCTCATTGACAGAATTTGTTAGAGTCGAATCGTGTTCTTATTCATGATATACCATAAGCTAGGCACTGTAAATGTTATTGTAATGCTTATTGTTTCATTAAAATTGTAAAAATAAAAGAATGATGTAGTACTGGTTACCTAATTTGATCCTTCTTGTACATGTCAGTAAATACTTCATACAATGATGTCTTGAACTTAAAGGAAATCAAAAGGCATTTCATTCAGTTTTTTCCATGACACATCATTTGCTATTGGACTAAACCAGGCCTTGTATGTTCAACTAATACAATAATAGTGTATCTGCATAATATTGTTGTTTGGTTGGTTCAGTTTCTTGTTTTGATAGTGATGAATTTTATATTGGTGGTACATGATTATGTATGGAATTCATGTGTTATGTTTCAGGGAGTAATGTCCTCTGCTCCTGATATAATTGGCAACACGTTGCATGCCCATCATGACCATGGCAGTGGTGGGCATCATCATGGAATAGATTTGGAACACCCAATTCTTGCATTGAGCATGACAACTTTGGCAATATCTGTCAAAGAAGGGTAAGTGGAAACTTTGCCTGGTAATGTTATGGAGCTCATTCCTTTATCAAATTTCATGTTGCAGTAAGAAGTGTTGTTGCTAACTTCTTTGTGTATAAACTAACTATATTAAGAATTAAGGATGAATAAATTACCATATGGTTTTGTTTTTCATTGAATTGGGATTGTCATGTACCATATTTCCTGCAGTTTCTTGCAAGAAGTGTGGTTAGCTTCGTTGCTAGCAGATATGTAAATTGAAACTTTCTTGTCTGTGTGGATACATAGCATCTTTAAGGGAACTTTGACTCTCAGTAGCATTTTCTTTTGATCTTTCTAGCTGAATTTAGTTTACTGACCGTTTATATGTTTAATTCTCATGTGATATATCTCATAATAAGATCCTCACTTGGGAATATGTATGACTTTTTTTTGGAATTACAGGCTCTATTGGATCACAAAAAGTGCTGGAGAAAAGGAAGGGAGTGGGCTGATGAAAGCTAATGCATGGCACCATCGTGCAGATGCTATTTCATCTGTTGTTGCCCTAGTTGGGGTAGGTAAGAGCTTTAACGAATGATTACCTTACCTTCACCAAGGCAAGTTAGTGTCATGCTTTTAGAATATGAATAGTAGTCTCTCTGTTGTCAAGAATCTTAAGCAAGTAGTTGTTTGTGTATGGTGCGATCATTGAAATAAGTTGTTCCTATTTTTTAATTACATTTTCGTGCATTGTTGTGCTGTACATTCTTTCTCTCGGTAGTTACGATAAAAATTGTTCTGTGAATTTGACATAAGGACAATATGAGGTTATTACTTTTTTTCTCCTACTGGTGAGAAACAGCTGTGCTAATTTGCCTAAGGAGAAAGATGTCTCTTTTGTTTCTGCTAATCTTTATTGTTTCTGTTGAACTTCTATAGGAGGTGCCATTTTTGGATTGCCGCTCCTTGATCCACTAGCTGGACTTATTGTCTCGGGCATGATTCTTAAAGCTGGTATTCACACTGGATATGAGAGGTAACTGTATTACTATGCTGTGGAACTTTCAGATGTGTCACTACAATTTGTATCAAGAAGAGTCGTTGACTGCATCTAATTTACTTTTATTAAGTGCGATACCTTCTGTACCTCCAAAAATATCAGTACCAAGGTTTAGTTTTCTGATGTGCTATGACTGGAAACATTTTTGGAATTTAAGATGCCACATGTTCATCTGTCTGCATTGCAAGGATCATTGCTTTCATCTCTCATTCAACTGATATCACTTTTGTCATATTTAATCACAATTTTGAAATTTGAGATGCCGCATGCCCATCTGCCTACATTGCAAAAGGATCATTGCTTTCTTGTCTCGTTCAACTGATATCACTTAGTCATATTTAATCAACTAGGCCATAAAATCATATTTAAACAAAGTTTATCCTTTTAGAGTTCAGTATACATGCTGTTACTTGATGGTGATGATTCTGCTAATATCACTTGCAGTGTACTGGAATTGGTTGATGCTGCTGTGGATCCTTCACTCATAGAACCAATCAGGGAAACTATTTTGAAGGTTGATGGTGTGAAGGTAGAATGTCAGTTACTTTCTGAAAATCTTGAAATTCATTTTTTTCCGCCACTTTGGTATGTTTTGAACCTGCACTGCCATGACTATCGAAGTTTTTAACGTACTGCTAGGGGTGCCATCGGTTGAGGGGAAGAAAAGCTGGGACCTCATTATATCTCGATGTGCATATTGAGGTATGCAATGTGGTTTAATTGGTTGCTGTAGAACTATGGCCGGCTTTCAGAGGGAATCACAACAGAGACAAGACATATTTTCTAAGTCTTATCTAAGTATATTCTGGTGTTTCCGTATTGTAGGTACATCCTTTCTTGAGTGTCAGTGCAGCACATGATATCGGGGAAACTGTCCGTCATCAAATCCAAAAGGAGCACAATCAAGTCGCTGAAGTTTTCATACACATAGGTAGGCTGCAGCAATTAAACCTGCTCCCTACAGTGCTCCTACCATCCTTTCTCTGCATGTATCATAGTCGGCGTCTTCTACATTTCTTGAATTATTTCAAAATTTGTGCTAACAATAATGTACTTGACTGGAAGTTTGGAATAGATTTCATTGAATTTTAATTGAACAATTTGTAGGGGAGCTAGTGCTATGTCATATTTCTTGTTGTTGTTGTCGTCTAATTATCTAATATCAATCACAGTTACTGTACAACTGAGCTAAACCTTCAGCTGAAATGCTTCTAAAGTACATGAATTGCAGATCCTTCATTCTCAATGGGCCCCAACATGAATCTGAACAGGATTTTGAACAACCCCGACATAAGGAATTCAGAAGCTATCCCACGGCAACAGAGTGCAGAAACAATTGTGTCTGATATTATTTCTTCTCATTTTTCAAAGGTAACCAACGAAATCTAGATAATTGACTGTCTCCAACTCCACTTTTAGGGATTAGATGCTATGGTAGTTAAGTGGGGATGTAGAAGCTGTGCAAATTTGGTGATATAATCGGGAGTGTGGACTAATCTTTGACTCGTGCGTGAGGTTATGAAAACCTACTAGTTGAAAGAACCTAGCTACAAAAGAAATTTAAATGGAATCTAGATTAGGGAAATTGCTCCATTAATTATCAGGAATTAGTAATGTGTGCTGAATACTAGTAATTGGATCGAAATCGCTTTATCGGAGAGAGCAAATTACTGGTAGCTAACCCAGTTTCGCCTCCGCTGGGTTCCGCCCCTGCTTGGGAGTTTGTTTTAGCCTCCAGAATGGGAATTTGTGTGTACAACTATACAACTCAAACCATTATTTGGTGCAGAAAATGTCTCTTGAACATCTAATGTTGCATTACGTGCAAGGAAGAGTGTTGCTCCAGGTCCAAGTTTCGATGTCTCCAGAGATTTTGATTCGGTAATTGACCCTTCCTGTCCAGATACATGCTGCAAGATTTAGTTTCTAACCTGGTCTCTATCTCCACTTTCTCGACTTGGAAGGGATGCAATGGACATCGCAAAGCAAGCCGAGGAGGAGATACTGAGGGCTGATGCCAGCATAAGCCAAGTGAGTGTGCAGCTAAGATTGGGCCAACGAATCAAGCAACTTCAGCTTGCGTCGGGCAATAACATCGCAAGCAATGTACATGCTGCAGCAACACAGTGATATCAGTGTTGTTTGCAAGTGAACAATATTTTTGCTAATTTTTCTAACATAGTAACATATATGAGCTTCATTTTACTACCGAGGCAGTATAGGCTAGGACGGCCTGTGTACTTGATCATAGTGTTGAGAGATGTCCGTTGAGAATGTAATAATGCACAGAAACAGCTTTGCTCCGAGATGGCTACTGGGAAATATTTGTCGGCCATGCGCCGCCAGCTGCAATGTAAACTTCGTCATACAAGTGCCTCGCTCATCGAGGTGTGATTTGCTTGGGCTACTTGCGTCGAATGGAAAGTAAGTCTCATCTTGTGTGCATCTGGAGCTTTTCTTTCATTCGGACGTAAGACATGCCAGTTCACTGTCACTCTCAAGATGGGCAGCTGCCGCTGCTCGGGCAATGGTAAATTGTCACTGAGAACTACTCGTTGTGTAATTATGCAAATTGATCTATGTTAGTCTTGATGAAGTTCCAGGCAAGCGTCAGTAGGTGCACAAGACCAAGGAGGAATATGCAAAGACATAGAGGCCCACAGACGAGTCATAAATGCATATCGTGGTAGCTTGGCCGGCACACAATCATCAGTTCTCCTGAATACTTGGGGTACCGCCGCCCACGCTCCAACCCTAATGCATGCATGTCTCTTGCCTCAATGCTTAGGGGGGATAGCACTGCACAAGTGCTAACTAGAGGCTCTTTCCCTTCAGGAGAAATTTGAGTGGATCATGGAGCTAGCAAGCACATGCCACAGTCCCAGAGCCTTTTATGACAAGAAGATTTAGTTCAAGCCTAAGGGTCATACTCCTTCAAGAAAAGCAAGAGTATATTTTATTTGAGAACGGAGGGTGTACTTATGGAGCCCACGAACACAGTCGTCCTGCAAGAAAAGCTCAGATGAATGCGCCCCATGTAACGTCGATAGCATAGACCGGTGTACCAAAAGTTTAATCCCGGTAAAGCGCACAGCTGAATTTCGCCAATATGGCATTTCCCCCTCCGTCCCTCCAGTACAAGTTGGTTTTGTGAGCCTTTACAGGCACACGACGACTCTATCAATTCAACGGAAAAAAAAAAGAGATGGGTCTCGCACAAAAGATGATCATGCACTCTTCTTCTGGGCCCCTCCTGCAAGGTAAACATTAGACGACGGTATGGTGGTGCACCAGCAGCCAGTAACTGATGATAGCTTCACTTGGAGGCCTCGTCTGGTTGCTTGAAATTCATCGCCCGCGCATCGACTTGGCGCCCTTGATTTGCTAGCACATGCCAATGAAAGCACACAGATCCACTCATGGACGCGCTTCTGCATCCACGCTGGACTCTGTGTCACCACTGGAAGCTTTAGGAGATGGATCTTTGGTGGCTTTGCGAGCTCGCTGAGAAGGCCGGTTCGTCGCCGTGTTCCTTCGCTCGCCCTTCCGCTTCCCGCTTCCAAGTAGTCCAAAAGCAACAGCTTCTAAAGCTCTTGCGGTGGGAGGCCTGTTTCTGGTTCCATGCCTCCGAGGATTTGCCTCAATAGCAGGTTCAGGTTGCTGGCTAACAGGTCCTCCTGTTGCCTTGGAAGGATCACGAGCCATGTTGCTGTTCGAAATGGAGGGCGCTTCATCAGCCTTCACGCCACTGTGATTTTCTGATGGCGTGACGCAAATGCTTCCGCTTGCCTTATCATCATGTGCTGTCTCCAGCTTATTCAGGTTAACTGGACCACTAGGATGAGCTCTTTCTTTGGCATACTTCTTCTCACCAGCGGTGATCTTTGAGTGAACTTCAGCCACTGCATCAGCCTTATGCTCAAATGACTTGTCCTCAATTAAGTTCTCCATAACCATTCTCTCATTTTTCCCATTATTGGTAGGAGACTTCGATGCATCCTTTTTCTGCTCAGATGGCTTCTCCTTTGCAGAACAACTTGAGATTGTTTTAGTCTGGGAAGTGTTACCAACATCAACAGTAGCTGGTTTCGATGAAGTCGATAGTGGCTTGCTTTTCTCTTTCTCCAGACCACCACCTTTTGAGAACGAAATGCTGCGACGGCTGCTCTGTTCATTACTACAGCTAGTTAATCTTCTGCGCTTTGACACTGGGGACAAATACTTGCGCCTTTCAGGTTTTGTTTTGATGCCATAGATGCCTGTCATATCAACTTTATCATCATTGCCATTAGAAGAATGGCCATTAGCAGTCATCATGTTTTGCAATGAACCCACCGCAGCCATTTCAATTTCCTTGACCTCAGCTGTACCTTGTCCACAATCTTCCTCGTCATCTGATAATCTATCATCGGCATCTTCTTCCTCAGAGGAACTGTAACTCACCATATTAGTTCCATGCTGTGAAAGGACCAAACTAATATTTGCATCTGCAGGTAAGTTCCTCAGCTCTCGCACATTGAAGGGCTCCTCCCCTTCGACTAAGCTAGTATCAATTATAGTGAACTTGGGAAGCTCCTGATATCCATCTAGAGGACTATCTTGGTTCAGTTTCATATCTTTGATACCGCCATTTTTCTCAGCAGTTAAACCGTTGTCTGCCCCATCAGCCTCCAACTCAAGAAGAACAGGATCCGCTGCCACCTTTTTTAGGACATCACTCACGGAATCAAAATAATGAGTGCCTTTTGTGAGTTTACTTCTTGAGAACTTCTTTATACCCGGCACAAGAAATACAAGGGAAGTTTTAGTTGTGCTGACATCCTTAGGCTGCTCTGAGTGCCAACCTTTTGCAAGCAAACGGGGCCAGACAGCTTCCCAGAAAATATCATTTGACATTGTCTTACTTCTTCTGAAATCACCAGTTAAGAACTTAATTATATCTTCTGAAGCAAGCGACGAACAATCTTTGCCTGTCGGCATATCACTATGAACAGAGACAACTTGATTGGGTTTAGACTGGTCCACAACAAATCCAGTCAAATCATGCTTCCCTGTACCAACCCCAACCGCTTCCACAAAAACTTCTGTCCCAACAATGGATTTCAGATTGAAGACAAATTCCTCCAAAGATGTTTGACTGTCACTGAAAGATTTGAAGACCTGCAGCATGTGAAAGCAACACAGATTATATCACAATGCATAACAGTATAATGTCGACAAATATCTAAAGCACACAGGTTACTGAGTATTCTGTGCAATTGAACTGGGAAAATAATTGTGCTTGCATAGTATACAGTTGTAACTTTCGAAAGAAAAAAGACACTCCTATACTTATCCTGGGTACAACGGTTTAAGTGATGGCAAGTATAAACACTTGTGCACAAAAATGAGATCAAAACAGAGAAATTATAATGGTCAAATACGCGTCTACAATGGCTTCACCTTTCCACTCTGATGTTTATAGTGATAAGCATAGAAGTCCTTGGAAGTATATTAAAGATTTCAAGGAACTAAAGTTTGCTATCGAGGACTAGACAAATAAAATATGCTTGGACAACCCTCTGTATGTTGTTTTGACTTTTAGCTCCATTAGCCTCACCAGGCAAGGAGACGTAAAGCAAAGGAGGAATGACTGGAAACTGAAGAAATATAAAATAGTGCAAATCAAATGTGGAAGTGTTACAGGGAGAACGGAGAAATACATGTGTTTGTTTTTCATAGAAAAATAGGAATATTTAGGGTGTCTTACTAGCATATATAACAAAATAAACTCCAAAGGAAGGAAATTTTAAAATTGAGGGTCAGACTGAGTAGATCAAAAGAATATTTCTTAAACTTGAAATATCATGAGATAACTTCGTATTCAACAATTTAATGTTGAATTAATCAGTGAACGACAATGAAATGGCAAAAGAATCAAACTTTTTTTGTAGCAGTACCAATGCAACATACCTCGATCAACGAATCATGAGCTTCTTTAGGGATTTTAGATTTCAGACGTGATATTAACTCCTGCTGTCGCCATCCTTGGAAAATGCGTTCACCGAGAATGCATTTTCTAGTTTTTGCCTTTCTACATTCTGCCCATCTTTTATATGGACCCCTTTTGAAGAACTTCCCATAGTAGTATGAAAGCACATCACCAACAGTCTTAGTACCCAGAAACTTGCTCAGCAGACTGAGATTTTTGCCAAAAATGTAGAGCCCAAGGAGAAACAGCTCTGCCTCAAGATCACTCCAAAGGGCAATGGGTGAATAAGGCAGTGGATTTAATTGTTTGGTTTCTTTCTGCTGCATCATTGGATAATTGGTGGCATTCAGGCCTTCTTGAGTGGGGCATGGAGCCATTTTATCATCATTTGTTTGATTACTGTCACATTCAATCTGAGCTACAGGAACCACTTTATGTGGATCCTGGAATGTTGGATCACATTTGCTTGTGTTATTGTTCACTGGACAAGCTGAGGTCACCTGACTTTCAACATCTCCGCTGCTGCCTCTTGTTTCAGAATCTGAATTTTTTTGCATTTGTAACTCCTCCTCCTTATTGACTTCACCTGGTGATGCCCACATAATTGGTAGAGCTAACCCAACCACAATTGGGTAGCCATAGCCATGTGATGCGGAGCCAGCCATGAGCTCACGGCGCTCATCCTCTGTAGCCAGATTGGGGATTTCTGCCTGGTGCTCACTTCCAATGCATGGAGGTACTGGAGAGTCATCATACAACATATCTGAAGCAAGGGAAGCTTCTGAAGAAGGTTGGTGGTCACCATTGTCTTCAATATTGAGTGACTCCGACTCCATCTATCACAGATGGAACAAATAAAAATACATCATCAGTATAAATAACGAAGCTGACCATATATTTCAGATGAACCAGAAGCATGCACATTTTTTAGAAAATGGAAGCTTCTTCCCGCCTCTGCGTTTCCGCACGTAGCGTCAGAAGCATGTACATAAAATATTTCTTCCTATTCCAGAATTTCTAGGAGCTTATATGCATCCCTATGGTGAATAATTGCTGTAGAATTTGAAATATGTTACACGCCAAGTGGTAGGTTACTGCCTTGCAGTGACAGTGAGCAGATGAAGTAGAGATATAATAGATACCAGCATTACTACATGGGATGGACGCTGCCTAATCAAGCATATGCAATTACTACAACCTCACAGAATATGTCGATCGGAGTATCGGACGACAGAAAGAATAAAAGGTGGAATGTTTTCAGTGAAGGAATTCACTTTCCTGGCTGAAACGAATTAGATGCAAATCTTGCTGTGGTATAAACAGCACAATGCTATAAGATTTTCTGACATGCAAACAATGCTAGTAGAGGAACCAATACCATGGCAACTAGCGTCATCGAGATGATCAAGTTTGAACAGAAAAATTGCATCATAAACACGCACTTGTACTTGCAAGCCAGAAATGAAGTCAAATACTTATCATGTATACTTCATCAAAGAGGGCCATCGATGAACATAACTTGCGAGGGGAATATGTCTCGCAAACACGCAAAAATATCATCTTGAAGGATTGAAACCACTCACAATCAGTGCAAAATTATTTATCAGCATCAAGCACTGCACTACCATAACCAGAACGTATCAACCAACATGATGACCAACTCTCATCGCTGGCCATGTCGCCACAAGCCTACATGACACCAACCAGAGCCACCAGGCCTTGGAAATCAAGTAATTCCACAGACTCCGAGCCACTAATTGCATCCTGCGAATCTATCTCGGGCCAGGCAGCACCCAATCCAACCCGCGACCGCGCATCCAGTAGGCACCGTGGAAACCAAGCAACCGACGACCAAACCCCGAACGGAGCAGGCAAGCAAAGGCGCGCGGCCAAGAAACACGGCCACGCCGACCAAATCCACGCCCGAGCCAGCACCCAAGAACGCCCGCCCACGGGTACGAAGCACGGATACGAGACTATCGAAACACCCCGGGGCCGCGTGATCACGGACGAAATCCCCATAGCCAAACCCAGGAGCACGTCCGCCGCAACCACCCCATCGCAAAACAAGGAACCGCGCGACGCGCCACCAAACAAGAGCAGCGCGGTCCCCCCGAGCGAGAGCACGAACGAATGCGAGATTAGAGGGAGCAGGGCAGCCGGACAAACCTTCGACTCCATGCACGACGGGACGGCGGCGCCTCCCCAAGGCTCCGGCCACGCGGAGCCCTCCGGCCTCTCGGACGAGAAACGGACGCGCCCCCGGCCGGGAGCGAGAGAGAATCTAAACCGGACGGCAAGAGCGGCGAGATTCAGCGACGGTTTGCCGGACGGTGGAGCACGGAGCAGCGCGCGGCGGTGCAGCCGTGAGGGGAGAGTACGGCGAGGGCGAGACCCGCCCGCGGGGCGGTGGTGNGTGTTCAACCAAGTGCCAAATGTGTTCAACCAGCTAGCTCTGGTGAGTCCTAACGCCTACTGGCAGCAACAACAATTGTTGTCAAACGTGTTCAATCAAGTGCCAAATGTGTTCAACCAGCTAGCTCAGGTGAGTCCCAACGTCTACCGGCAGCAACAACAGTTGTTGTCAAACGTGTTCAACCAAGTGACTTTGGCAAACCCCGCTGCCTACTTGCAACAACCCTTCATCGGCGGTGCCATCTTCTAAATGATGTATGAGGTTGTACTCTAATAATAATGTTTCAAATGAAAGTGTTGGTCAGTTATCAGAATAATAAACAAAGATGATCTATAATGACATTATGTTCCGTATCTATGTATATCTTGTAATTGTGTGTTTCAATGTTAAGGATCTAAAAGTCTAAATCATATGGCGAAAGACATAAGATTTATTGAAATATACGCTACCCTACAAAAAATATGGTGAGGTGTCGCACGACTTAGAATAAGTGAGGCTTCAGTGTACCCAAATTTGGTTAAGGTTGTACGTACACGGTTTCATGTTAGTCAACTATTTCGCTGTCTTGTGCGGGAGTGTGTTTCCCTGGTTTGACGATGCTAATTGAAGAACGGATCAATGGACCCTTGTTGGGGAACGAGACATGCGAGAAGCTTGGCACGATCGTTACGACGACGAACCTTCTGGTGTACCTGACGACGGTGTACGGCCTGAAGAGCGCGAGCGCGGCGACGCTGCTGAGCGTGTGGGGGCGGCACCGTGAACTTGGCCCCCGTCCTCGGCGCCTTCCTCAGCGACTCGTACCTCGGCCGCTATGCCACCATCGCGCTCGCCTCCGTCGCCTCCTTCCTCGGCATGATCCTCCTCACCCTCACCACCGCCGTCCCCTCCCTCCATCCTCATGGCTCCTCCGGCCCCTCCGCCACCCACATGGCCGTGCTCCTCCTCTCCTTCGCGCTGCTCGCCGTCGGCGCCGGCGGCATCAGGCCCTGCAACCTTGCCTTCGGCGCCGACCAGTTCGACCCGCGCACCCCCGTGGGGCGCCGCGGCATCGACAACTTCTTCAACTGGTACTACTTCACCATCGCCATAATGGTCTCCGCCACCATCATCATCTACCTGCAGAGCAACGTGAGCTGGGCGCTGGGGCTCGCCGTCCCCGCCACCCTCATGGGCCCCTCCTGCGCGCTCTTCTTCATGGGCAACCGCCTCTACGTCCGCGTCCGACCCGAGGGCAGCCCACTCACCAAACGATGGACCGATCATGCGATGGACCGTGCATGCGCCATAAATTCCAACTCGTTAATCGGCTTGGCCTGGGCATGGGCCAATTTTTTAACCCGGCAAAATCCGATCCAACTTCTATACCATCCAAAAATTAGACATATTCCTTATATACCATCGAAAATTATTCTATCCTCTATGTGCCATTAAAAATTAGTGTTTCATCCCTTTTATGCCGCTCTGTTAACTTCTGCGGTTACCGGCGTGAACTGCAGCCACGGACCTTCATTTTTCCCATCGCTTCATCTCCATGGGAATGGACGCCGGGCGTTTGCTCGAGGGAATGTGAGGCCGTAACCCTCCGCTGGCAAGTGCTCGCCCGCGGCGGCCGTGCGAGGCCCATGTGGAGCGCTTGCCCGCGGACCGCGGGTTGCTGCGCGAGGCCCAGAGATTGAGGGACAGGTGCTGCAGGAGATTAAGCTGCAGCTTCCATCGACAGAGGCAGTGGGTGGTGCTTATCTTTGCTTGGGAGTTGGGATTGCAGCTCATTTGCTTTGCTAAGATCGATGGGACTAGGGAGAGTTTGGATTGAGGAGGAGCTTGTGGATTTGATGCTTACTAGACACGGATTGAGGAGGAGCTTGTGGATTTGATGCTTACTACACACCGTTGTAGCTTTCTTATTTGCAGCTACATGCTTGGATCAATCCTCACTGTGGCTAGCTTGCTCGTTGATTTGGTGCTCACAGCCCAAGTGTCGATCCCACCCGCCGTGCTGCCTCGGCGCCCCTCGCCCACAGCCGCCCGGCAAGCCGTGCCGTCTGGCTGCCTGGCACGTAGGGGCGGATCCAGNAAGACAAATTGACTGGGGCACTCTAACCATAATTACGCTGTATGAGTAGCATATAAATCATTTGATTGAGGGCATCTATGGTAAAAATTTGTCAGCTACCATTACTAACAAAGTTTGAGTGGCGGCGTGTGCCCTCACTCGGCTATAGNGTACGTCCGCCCCTGGGCACGCAAAGTGGCCAGAGGTGCCTCTGCAGCGGGGATGCGCACGCCGCTCCGCCTCTTCGTCCGCCACGGGTCGAATCCCAACGGGCTAGGGAGCGACGACGGCCGCTCGTTTTTACGGGCTCTAGAAAGTAAAGAGTTTTTATTTCTCCTTCCAACTGACATGTGGGGCCACAGACGGAGTCCACCAAAACTAACGGTTGAAATTGGCAGATGGTATGTAAGGGATGAAAAATTAGAATCCGGTGGCAATAAAGGAATGCCATATTTTCAATGGTACATAAGGAATGAGTTACATTTTTTAATGTTATATAGGGAATTGTCTCAAAAAATTTACTCAGAAACCCTGAAACAGCCTACTTCGTACTCGTACCGTTGAATTTCGAATGGGTAATTGTGCCCATTTTAAAGAAAGAGACTGTACAAATTGACCCAGAGATACCAGGCGATATTAAACTTGACACAGAGCTCTTGGACTATATATCAACGACGGCCCAATATACACTTGATTTGACATATGGTTAGTACGTGGTATATTTTCTTAGGCGATCAATAATGGCTGACGGCCACGATATACATTTGATTCGCCACATGTACACGTTACACCGCCTCAAAGCAAACAAAAAAGAAGAAAAGGGGTATGAAACATTAGGTGTTGTGATATGTAGAACACATGCTAGTTAGGGGACAAATTTGGTTNGAGAAGATTATAGATCCATGTCACCAGGTCACAACCCTACAAAAACGCTTCCACAAAGCAGAGAC
>JAZFNS010020007.1:115556096-115568437 GCA_037127165.1 Alloteropsis angusta | reverse complement strand
GGCGCCAACGGGGTCTGCTCCCGCCACGCCCGCGCCCCGCTCTGCGCCGACTGCCGCGCCGCCGGTGCCGTCTTCCGGCGCGCCTCCTCCGGGGCCTTTCTCTGCTCCAACTGCGACTTCGGGAGGCACCGGGACGGCGGCGGCGAGCCCGCGCTCCACGACCGCTGCGCGGTGCAGCCCTACTCCGGTTGCCCTCCGGCGAGCGAGCTCGCGGCGCTCTTCGGGGTGCCCCTCTTCGACAAGCCCACCGCTGAAGACGGTGGTTGGTGGAACATCTGGGAGGAGCCGCAGGTGCTCAGCTTGGAGGATCTGATCGTGCCCACCACTCCCTCCCATGGCTTCCAACCTCTCCTGACGCCATCGTCTCCCAAGGTACTGCTCACTGCTAGACAAAAAAAATTGGATTTGTCTAATCCAGCTATGATTATCCGATCTGAACTCTCAATTTGGTTGTTCTCTGCACAAGAAACGGAGCATCTCGCCTGATGGAAAGATGAACGAGGAGATCCTCCGGCAGCTGGGTGAGCTTGCAGAGTCAGATGGAGGGGTGCAGGCAGCACCAGGTCATGAGGAAGCAGAACAAGCTGGAGATCAGTTCGCTTCATGGGCACCACCACCACAGTATATAACTGGACATGGCAATTTTGGAACAGAGAACAGCCATGAGGTTGCAACCATGCCTACTCCTGGTTATGAGGTTTGGGTTTGATCCATGGACTTGAATTTCTATAATGATCTATGACCAATTATCCCCTGTTTTTTTTCCAAACTATGGGATGTACTCAGGATCCTTCACTGCACTTGTTCACCCACTGACAGGGCATTGAGCAACTGTGTCATACCGACATGATACACCGTAACACCGATAGTGCCCAGCATTTGCATTCAAATGGCAGAAACCATATTCCTAGCCATATACGCTTAAAACGCGTACTGGATTAAGTCGTACCTTTCTCGGTGAGGGATATATTCTGAAAAGACGCAAGTCCCACAATTTCAGCTTACATTTCTTAGGAGCAAGGAAGCAACTGTACTTAAGAATTTCTGTGATGACTAATCACCAATTACCCATGCAGTTCACAAAGTATGGACGAAGTCAACACTTATATTCTTTAGTTATGAAAAATTCTGTTGTTCATAGAACATGTGGTTTCTACTCAGTGGGTAAAAAAACCCACTTAAAGTTTCACTATAGCATCAATTGGAAATTTATGCCAAATCAATGTAGTATCTGAAGCATTTCCTTTTTGAATGGCAGAAACAATATAATACATATTCTGCGATGTATGCTGAACACACTTTCTATTGGGTTATAGCTATCTTGAAGAGGGATATATTCTGCATTTCGTGGTGTTCACAAGTCAACACAACTCTTGGGATCAGAACAAAGTCATTGTAGTTAAGAATAGCACAAAGTCGATTTTGATAGCAAGAATAAGACCATCAGAATCTGCTAGAGATATATTGATACGTTTCTGCTCGCTTTTTCTCTTTGCTGGATATACCATCAGAATATTCGATCGCTGAACCTTAACTATAATTTGATACTACAGTAACGCTATGCTGTAGTAGAGTTGGCATGAAAAATAAGAGTAGGTCTAATTCTGCGGTGCAAGACCTAAGAACACCTAGAAAATATAATGTACTTCTGCACTTGTTTTTGTTGCTCATTTTTTGTACACAATGGTCGTTTATTTGTACATCAATTAACAAGTTGGTTTTATCTGGCTCACANCCTTTTGGACCATGGCTGACTTTGCGAGTCCGAGGGACTATTGCTGTCGAATTTGTAAATAAAATCAGAGAAGCTATTGTGAAACTAAAGTCAATCCACTTGGATGTAGGGTAACAAATGTAGAGTTGATGTGAAAGGTTTGAGACTGCGCAAGTGGCTGCGCCACCTCAGAACATTGCACAACTCTATCCTAAGCTTATCAGATTAGCCTCCAAAGAAAACAGGTCCTAGAAAATAATTGTAACAGAAGTGTAAGTTCATTTAACATACATCAATATTTACTTGAAGTTCAGCATTTGCCTCTGGAGCTGGAACTGCCTTAGGTCGGTCACGTGTTCTTGTCTTTTTTGATCCATCACCATTAGCTCTACCACCAGCAGCTCTTAAACTGTTGATCATGATGGATAGGTCAGGTAGCATCATAGTAGTGTCAGAAGTATTCAATAACTGACATGAGACCGTAAACAGGTAGATGCATCAATGGTAGTGCTAGGATATTTGCTGGTTGCAGATATCGGACATGTAATCAGTGAAAACTCAGTCAGAAAAATGAAAAGGTAGTTCTATTTTGACTCGATTATGAGTTCTACCAAATGTACTCAACAAGTTACCAGAAATCCAGGACTTTTAGCGCTATTACCAATACTGCTGCTTTTAGCATAATTATTTATGTCGCTTAGACCTTAGAGTTTGACCATAGTGTAGTACTTAAAGTTAACTAATATGTTTTCTGAGACAAGAAATACTTATTACTTTTGTATTCCAATGGTAGCATACACCAGATGCCCTTTAGTTAAACTCTCTCCTTTTTCCCATTTTTTTCAATTTACAAAGGAGAAATTTTCTGGCTCAATTTAAATATCTCAGCTTTTAGAACTTGCGTTTACAACAGATGAAAGGAAGACGAAGCCCATTTACATTTACTCGATCACAATAGTACTGTTGCACAACTTATGTTTTTAGTATTAGCAACTTGTGCTGACAAGTGAGTAGCTGGAAGCCTGGAACTCTTCCAGATGTAGATCCAGATATCCAATGCCTAATACTGTGTTTGTTCTTTTCAGCTACTAGACAAAGCAGGTGGTCACAAAACCTTCACATCATGTGCCCTCACGTCTTTTCCTTGTCGGCAGTAAGCACTAGCTAAACATTGGACCTTACACTAATATTATACTTAGGAATTCTGAAAATAAAAGAAATCTTATATGAACAATTCGGAATACTGAACATGTAATTATGCATATTTTTCAGGTTAGTGAAGCAACTGTACATGAAAAAAATGTGGTTTCAGATTACGAGAAAGCAGAAGATAGAGTAGGCAGTTCAGGTTCATAAAACGTAATTGATCTAGCTCACTTATGATTGCGTGCAAGGAACTAAGGATAGCACTGTACCCCAAAACTACACATATAGGATATTAGGATGCTGTTGCTATACTCATAGCATTCACTTGTAGATCGACAAGATTGTGATACTGTATTCTAAATGCAGACAAGTTTATGACACTGTAAGGTTGTCATAAATAATGAAACAGGTATCAAGATGACAAACCGTCTGGCTTCTTCATCTCTTCGTTTTGCATCTATTTCTTTGCTTGGAGGATATTTTGGGAGACTCGACGGTTCACATGCAAAAGGTTCGGTTGTAAAGAACTGCATGAATAGAAATTTAACAGAAGGCATTAATATATTACACCAAAATAATTATGCTACAAAAACCTAATGTGTGACAAGGATGGAACTCTGGAACAGTGTATTGCTATCATATCTGGTGGCAGAAACCCCTGCTGCCTCTGCTAGCCTAGATTCATTATAGACTATGGTGGAATTAACCATATGATACATTGATACTTTAGTCTCAAATCATGAAAACTTAAGTCATGGTCTGAGTTTCCTCATATTGCACAAGAACTGGTTGAGTTGTTCTTTGCACATGCAATACAAAGTCAGCGCATTTATAATGGCCAAGGATGCCTGTAAATTGAGGTATTTACCTAAATTAGGCCAGCAGATTGCAAAAGAAATATTCTCATTAAATCATTAAAAATTAAAATTGTGTTAATGAAAGATACTATACTAATGCCTTAACACAAATGTTTGTGCCAGCAAATAGCGATAGGAACTTACATCACTTCTTAATGCAGATGTCGCTGTTAACCGATCAGCTGGATCAATTGCAAGTAGTGTCTCAATCAACTGCAATGCTGATTGTGGAAAATCTTTAAACGTCTCTCTTATTCGTCTTTTGTATGGCTGCTGGGGCTTAAATATTGTCGCGTGAGGCAGCTTCGACTTTTTCCAATATTCTTCTGATGGGGAGCCGCACAACTTAAAAATTTTATGCAGCTGTTCCACCTAAAAGGACAAACATGACTAGAACAGTGAAATATGGAGGATAAATGCAGTTGCTGTTCATCAGCTTGGATGGTATGGACAACATTAAGTGCACAAACAGTACAACAGGTCATAATTGGCTCGGTTGCAAAAGATTGAAGGCAACTGCAGATTGAACGAAAGCATTGGAAATGAATGTTGAACTTGAAACATGTGGCAGTAGAATCAGACTTTCAAGGCAGATTAATGTTTTCATGTGAGATATTGATGTACAAACAGTTTCTATGCTAGCATGATTCAGTTAGAACGATTAGTTATACAGAAGAAACTACAGCCACTTCCGTAAAGAAATACAAAATGATTAAAAAAAGGAATCTTCCTCCTGTAATTTCTTCTCAGTCCTCACAAGCCACGATACAAGAACAAGGGTTTTCTCAGTTTTCCCAGAAACAAAAACCAAACCTGTGCTCTAACCAACTCATTGCAGCACCATTACCAATGTTACCTGAACAGGCAAATTCATATTGGAAAACTTTCTCGATATCAGAGATCTACAACAGAACTACACTCAATCCTCAATTAAGCCCTAGTTTGCTGGAATTCAACCAAATGCAAGTCCTATCTAATAGACATAATGGACAGTTAAGCATATTATGCTAACCTCTGTACGTCCTGGCATAATTGGCCTCCCAGCCAGCAACTCAGCCAGGATACACCCTGCACTCCACAGGTCCACGCCCACCCCATAGTCCGTCGCGCCTAGAAGCAGCTCCGGCGGCCGGTACCATAGGGTCACCACACGGCTCGTCATTGGCTGCTTACGGTCAGGGTCAAAGAATGACGCCAGACCAAAATCTGCAATCTTCAGCATGCCATTGTTGTCCAAAAGCAGGTTCGAACCCTTGATATCACGATGCAGCACCCCTCGGTCATGGCAGTGCTCCAGACCTGATAGCAACTGATGCATATAGCACTTAACCTGCATTTCATTCATTTGATGTGAGTGCATTAACCCGATGGCACCAAAGGATGCAATGGCGGTAATAGTGCAGGGATCTCGGAGCTGACTTGTGGCTCAGTGAACTTGATGTCCGGGCAGGCGGCCAGGCCGGCGAGGTCGTGCTCCATGTACTCGAAGACGAGGTAGAGGCTGCAGGACATGCGGGAGGTGACGAGGCCGTCGAGCTTAATGACATTGGGGTGGTCGAGGCGGCGGAGGATGAGGATCTCGCGCGCCATGAAGCGGACGCTCTCGGGCTCGAGGTTGTCGAAGCGCACCTTCTTGAGCGCCACGATCTTGCCGCTCACCGTGTCGCGCGCCTTGTACACGTTGCTGTACGTGCCCTGACCGATCTGGCCAGCGCAGCCCACAAAAGATGCAAGCTTTTGTCAGTTCCTTTATTCACGCCAATGGCGGCCGCCGAACGCCACGAAGCGGGAAGCAGTGGAAACGATAATGGGAGTGCGGGGAAGAGAGAGCGGGCGCGTACCTTGTCGATCTTCTCGAAGGAGTCGGCGCGACGCGGGGTCCAGCCGTCGATGGCCTCGCCGGCGACGGCGGAGAGCCATGCGGGCCAGCCGGCGGCGACCTGCTCCCCGCGCGCCCTGTTCGCGAAGCTCCCGCCGGGGGCGGGGCGCGACGAGCGGGAGCGCCTCTCCCGCCGCGGCGGCTTCTCCGCGGGCGCCGCCGGCTTCTCCGGCTTCCCGGCAGCAGCGTCGGCCTCCTGCGGCGGCGCGGGGGCCGGCTCGGGCGGCTGCGGCGGCGGGCGGTCGGGGGTGGGCGCGGAGGGGCGGCCGTGGACGCAGCCCATGGGGGGTTGTTGGTCACCGGCGGCGGCGGCGCATGGGGGTGGGGACTGGAGAGTGAAGTGGAGCGGGCGCGCGTGAGGAGGACCGCAGCTGGGGAGGAGAGAGCCAGAGAGGGGACCGCGCTGGCTGTGCTTTGCTGTGCTCCGGAGGGGAGGGTTTGACTCCGCAGCCGATGGGTCTCTTCCCCTCTCTGGTTTGTCTCGGTGTCCGGATCATGTCACGCATGGATGTGGATGTGCTCATGCCATGTGACGCTGATATAGAGCCATACAGAGGGAGAGAGAGAGATGTGTTGCGTTAAAACGTGACAACACTTTTTTGCCTGCAACGGAAGGGTTCCCTTTTTACCCATATTTTTTACATAGAAAAGTGGCTCGTTGAATTTGCATGGTTAGACTTTTGTTTGGTTGCTTGTTTGTCTCTCCTAGTTTTAAGAAATATATTTCGTTTTTATTAGCATTAATCTTTGACCAAGGATTACAATATCACATCATTAGTATTACATTTATATTATAAGAATTAATATTATAAGTGTTTTTACAAATTTAATATCGCTAAATTTCTACAAAAAACACAACAATAGTAATTGCTAGTTAAAGATTTGTCTAAACGAAATAAAATAAACTATATATTGATTTTAAACAGGGGAGCTGTAGCAGTAGCATGCCAGTAGCGGTATCCGGAAGTCCACGGCAACTGTCATTGCAAATTTGCAAGGTCAAATGTTTCCCATCTGCACATTTTGAAATAATAATGTAAGGTAGCTCAAATTTCAGTTAAAACTAAACAAGAAAGGGGAGAGGGCCAGCCCGTTTTAACAAAGAAAATATTAAAAAGTAAGGATAAAAGAGAGGAATGATTAAAAAGAAACGCCTTTTTTCTTACCTTCCATTTGTTTTAGGTGTATATAACTATTATTATCCGCTTTCTCTACGCAATATTACGGGTGTGCTCGGTTTTGCGCCACAAGCAACGCCACATAAAAGGTCGTGTGCTTGGTTGTGGAACAGTTACCACAGCTCTTCACGCATGATTTTGGGCGTGGCGCACACAATCGGCGTCATATCTTACACATCGGCGGTGGCATGTTCTGGCTGCTAATCAAGCACGCCCAACCTTGTGATCAATAATTTATTTTTATTGTTGTTATCGTTAACTCTTTCTTTCAGTGTTCAAATCGGAAGAAGACGATGCTTAATTAGTTTCACATGGAATTGCAAGAATATTGTAGCAAACACAGATACCGATCACAAAGATAGGAGACCATACATGACACTAGTGCCCTAAGAAACGACTAGGTTCACCGGCAAGTACAGGTTTGGAAAAAAAACAAAAAAAAAACGGTGCTTCTGGCGACCGGAGGAGCCACCGGACAGAGGAGGGAGCAAGGCGAGCCAGGTGGTGTGGACGAGAGCAACTTTATGGAGGAGAAAAACGACTAAGATCATGTTTAGATCTTTGTTAAAGTTTAGTACTTGAAGGATGAAACACGATATAAAACTAATTGTACAAGTCATAGACTAATTTGCGAGATAAAAGTCTAATTAATTCATTAGGTGCAAACTAACCTCTCCGTGAAAACCTATGTAAATCATGGTAAAATGGTCGTCTAAATTAATAAAAAAATTACATATGTAGATGATATGATGATACACATCCTTGTAAAATATCTTCTCCAAACTTGACTTCGTTTGTGAGATGTAAAAATAACAAATTTCAAACCAGAAAGTTGTCCAAATGATTTGTTGAAATTTGTTATTTTTATATCTCATAAACGAAGAAGAAAAGTCGAGTTTCGACAAGATATTTTAGGCTGTGTTTACTACCCTTCCATAAATTTTTTCACCTATTACATCAAAAAGAATCTTACATGCATGGAGTACTAAATAAAATCTATTTGCAAAACCTCTTCACGGATGAGCGTANTATCTAATGAGCCTAATAAATCCATAATTTGTTACAATAATGCTACAGTAATGATTCTCTAATCATGCGGTCAAAGGTCTCATTAGATTCGTCTCGCGAATTTACCGGAGATTGTAGAGGTAGTTTTGTAAACTGGCTTTATTTGATACCCTAATTAGTGGTCAAAGGAGAGTGAAAAAATTCCAATCTCCAATGAAACATGGCCACATGTATAATTATATCATCTATATGTTTGAATTTTTTTAATTTAAATGACTTTTTTGTCATAGTTTACATGGGTTTTCATGAGAATATACTTTCCACCAGAAATGTCCTTTAATAATAAATAGCACCACTTTATCAAATTGTGGATTGGTCTCGCCAATTAGCCTCCGTGCCAAGCAATCCGTTCCGTTTGCTGGCAAGAGTTCGGTCGGTTCGATTCACGATTCCCAGGGCTGCTCGGCGCAGACCTTTGCTTGCCATGGCTGTCATTGCTTTGACCATGAGCATCTGTCTGCCCTTTTCTTTACGTGAACCATGAGCGTCTATCTGACTGTTGGTTTGCTGCTGTCACCAGATCTTTGCTTTCCCGCGGACACCAGCAGGCGATGCAACCTTTTCGTCGGACCAACTGCCGCTGTGCTGCACCAGAAAAGGGCACCGTGCTGAACTGGTGGTCCTGGGACACGGAGAAGAGGGATTCCTGCGAAATTAAAATCTCAAAAGAACGCACTGGTACGTTGAGGAATTATTCACCTAATGCCTTATGGAATTGATCAGGTTTAATGGCGCAGTGCATGGTTGGTTTCCAACTTTTCTTTGGCTGATGCGACCGCACATTGGAGTTTAGGTACAACACCAAATAGGAGGCAACAACACCCAACAAGGCCTTGAGGCGTGATGTAGGCAATAGGCATATCCGCATATGACTTGGTTCGGTCCGGTTCAAGCAGCAGCAGCTCAACCTCAACTCCAAAAATTCTAGCATAACCCATGATGGTCTTGGCTTGGTGGTTAACTGGCAAATTGCTCCTCTCATTACAACTTTCCAGGGTTCTATTTGCACATTCAGGGACGCGTCTGGCTGTCTCTGCTTGGTGGATAACTAGTCAAGGGGTTTTGCCAGACATGAACAGGTGGTGCTAATGCTCCAATGAAACGATGGTGGCAAATGAACTATTGTCAAGCCCCAGGAGAATGTCAAGGCTATTGCTGCAAATATAAGTTTAGACAGTTTAGTCTTCCAGGACAGATTCTAGGTAATAGAAAACCCTGTAACTGCATCTCTCCAGCATACAACCCACAAGTTCAGATTTGGTGGGTGCGCAAACACTGGAGAAGCATATAGTTCTGTTTCAGTCAGCATCGGGCATGAAAATTTTCTCAACTGCTCAATCTCAGTCCAGAGGATGAACAATCATGGTAACTTATGAAAATTTTCTCAACTGCTCAATCTCAGTCCAGAGGATGAACAATCATGGTAACTTATGAGATTGCAACAGCAAAATTTAATTTTCGCGAATCATCCAGATTTAGTGAGTACTTGAGTACAAACCTGGTTCAAAAACACTAATCTCAACATGGTTACAAGCCTGTAATATTCATTTTACAGAACAGCGACCACCACATTTCAGTACCATGGCTTTCCCTTCTCCAAACTCCAGTGAATGCTTCACTCATCATCAGCTTGCTTCTTCTTCCTTTTCTTCTTATCTTTCTTACCAGATTCCTCAGTTTGCATTGCAACATCCTCACCGTCCATTACAGATTTTTTCTTTTTCTTCTTCTTCTCACCATCCACAGCTGCCACAACAGGCTCATCCTCACTCTCCTTGGACTTCTTTTTCTTTTTCTTCTCGCCATCAGCATTGGCCACAGGAGTCTCCGCAGCTTCCTTGGCCTTCTTCTTCTTCTTTTTCTTCCTCTCCTGGTCACCATCCTCCTGGATTGCTTCGGCTACAGGCTCTGTTGACGGTGCAGTCTCAGCCTCATGATGCTTCCTCTTCTTTGAAGCCAATTCTGACTTCTTTGGTGTTTCTTCAGTGGATTGCGCTAGTACAACATCAGCAGCAGGGTTGTATGTCTAAAACAAAAGCAAAGCATCAGTCAAAATGAGATCCATGAGTGCAGTATTTTTAGAGCTAAAAAAAATAACCAACTGCATCAAAAGCGCCCATGGGATCTTTTTATGCTATAAAAATAGAAAGCCATCCAGTACTGGGACAATAAATAGTTCTGGAAAATATTTTGCTTTCAAGTATGGACGATGTTTATTAGCAGTAAAGAGTGAGCAGCAGCAGCAACGTTTTTCCGCAGCCAGCCATTATACGAAAGGTTTCTAGAATATTTTTCAAGGAAATAGAACCATGACACTGCTTACCTTAGCAGGAGTAATTAAAGCCCCAGCACCCTTCTTCCGGTCCTTTTCATACACTTCTATCTTGGGCTTTCCCTTTGTGGAACTAGCAGATTTCCCGAACTCTGCTTTTTCAAGAACTTGAAGCCGTGTCTCAAGCTGTTCAGTTGTCACATATGTTAGAAGACATCATTGGTATTATAAAAAGTAAAATTGTTTCTGCAGTGCAGATAGCCAGATACCTTGATTCGACTCTCAGTACCAATGGAGTTGTCCTCGCCATCACCAAGGGCATCATACCGGATGGCAAGAGCAGTTTTTGCAGCAAGAGATCGAGAAATCTTCCCCTTGTGCTTTTGAGATGCCTTGCCAATTAAGGATGCATGGTAGATGAGGCCATACTTAGGTGTAGAATGCTTCGTCTTTAGGGCTCTGAATAAAGCCTGGAGAGAAATACAATCTTCAGTTGCTCAGTGGAGAAACTAATTCTATCAGACAGCACAAAGAAATAATCTCAACTCATGTCAACTACGAAATTATTACGAAATAAACAATAAAAAGGCCCAGCTCCATGCGTCTTATCTCCTACATGTTGGTGCACATATAGAAGGGCAGGATCACAAAAGAAAAAAGAACAAGGTATGAATAACTTTTTTCAAAATCATTCATAAATATTACCCACCTTCTCTGCGCCAAGTATCTGAATGGTGCTACCAGGCTGCTTGGCTAAATTTAGCAAACTGCCACCATGCGCAATAAGGCGAGCACCGACTAATTCACCCACCAGTGCGGTCAGATTCGGTGCGATAGTGTTCATCCTGCTCTTCAAATATTCATACAGCTGGGCTCTGTACTCAGAAAGAGCCAACACTTGGTCACATAGCTGTCTGATATTTACCAAATCAAGGTCACTAACTTCTGTTCCCATGGATATTACTGCTGCCTCCTTTAGCTGTGCTTCTACGTCCTCATCTGACAATATCTGTAAATGGCATAGCTTATTTCTAAGCAGTTTCCTTCATAGGCATGTAAGGAACATATAAAATGTCAATAATATACCTCAGAGAAATCAAGGTTGACTGCATTAGATCTGTTGCCCATCATCTTCACAATTTTTGCATACTGTATATTATCAGTGACTATTTTAGTGAGCTCTGGAAAGTGCCAACCGTACCATTCACGAACCCTCATGGCATAAGTGTTAAGCTCTTTGTCAAGATCATCCAATAAACCAATGGCCTGAATGATCATGGTATCAACCTGTGGAACAAAAAAAATAACGGTCATCTCACTTATACAAGTCAAGTGTGTAACTCACAAGCACAAACCGTAACTAACCAACACACAAGACGTTAAGCATTATGAATGTTGCAAATATGGATTAGATACATAGTATCACCAAGATCAACAAAAGTGTAAAACACATAACTATGTGTGAAGCAGCAAGTGATGAGACAATAAAATCTGGAAATTGAGCACATGACTAAATAGGGTGGTATCAGGCTCACCTTCTCAGGACTGAACTTCAGCTTATACCTAGACAAGCTGTGGGACAGTCCCAAGCTCATGGGACCAAGTTCCTGTGCACCCAACCCAGTTATAAGCTCAGTGAGCTGATTTCTCAGCCCCCTCATCAGCTCCATCACAGCACTATTGTGAAGGCAGTCAATTTTCTGCGAGAGCGCAACAATACTGTAAGGAGGGCCAGCCATTCTAAGAAAACAAAAAAAAANNNNAGACAAGGAACACCACTCACCAGCTTTTCCTTTATAGCATTTCCAAGCTTAGAATCANGCAACAGCTAATGTTTCACCCTCACAGTGCTTCTGCAAGAACTTACGCAGACCTTTGCTAGGCTTGCTATCAATAATCAGGGTCGCAGCAGACAGAGCATCAGATGTGTTCTCAAACTTGTTGAAAGCCTTCAGCTCAACCACCTACACATAAGTTCATTAAATAAAAACTAAATGTACAGAAGCAAAAGAAATATTAGGAGACAATATCATAATTATCATAAAAGCTGATGAGGTATTTTGCATTTAATTACAAAACCAGCTTTTGGTTGGTAGGAACACAGATAACGGCAATCTTCTGGGGAGTCTGTTATAACTTAAAAGTGATATGCATCACTACCACTTCACCCATTATTGGAAAATAACATGTATGTGAAGGAAATAGTAGTTCCTAGATAAAAAAAAAA
>JAZFNS010020007.1:113811110-113822876 GCA_037127165.1 Alloteropsis angusta | reverse complement strand
TTTGCACCATGTCATATTGTCTAGTTACTTCATTTCTCTAGAGTCTTTTTTAGTACGCAGGCTCGAAAGCCGGCTCGAGCCGGCTCGAGCTTCCAAACGAGCCGAGCCGAGCCTGAAGATTAGCTCGTTTTTTGAACCAAGCCGAGCCGAGCCGAGCTTACTCAACACCGAGCTTTCACGAGCCGAGGCGAGCCAGGCTGTACCAGACCGACCCCTCGGGGACCTTCTCCGCCTGGAAGGCCAACGCCACCGGCCGCAACTCCAACTCCATGCTGACGATGTCGAAGGTGATATCTACATGGACTATGACACATGGGGACCTTCTCCGCCTGGAGGTGCTGCGTGCGCGGTGTCGTCGCCTTCGTCCTGCAGCCGGTGCTGACCCAGCTCCTGTATACTCGCCGCGGCTGCCATGGGCCTCGCGGTTCAGCGCTCTGACCCCCGACCAATCTGCGCATGTACCACGCCTCCAGCACGGTGCTGCCCGATGCCACCGTGCTGGTGGCCGGCAGCAACAACAACTACGCCTGCAACTTCACTGGCGTCGACTTCCCCACCGAGGTCCGCGTGTGGTTCACGCCGCCATACCTCGGCCTGGACCTCGCGGCCAACCGGCCCCAAATTGATCTGGCGACTGGTCCCAAGCGACGGGATAGTATACGGGACCAGGTTCAGGTTTCACTTCCTGACGCCGCAGCACACCGTGAATTAGGTGACGATGCGCCGCTGTTCAAGACGCACGGCCACTCTATGAACCAGCGGCTGTTGGTGCTGTCTGTCACCGCGTTCCAGGCCAGAGACACTCGGTAAGTGTCGATGTGCCAAGGAAGCCGGCCGGATGCAAAACAAAAACAAACAAAAAAAAAAGAAACTTTCTACATCTGAAAGCCATCCTTGGTACGTCACAACCACATGCCATAAGGAGTTTTGTTACCATTGAAGATTGAATCTTTGAACACATATTTTAACATCTAAATGATCCCAAATTAAAATTTTATAATTCAAAAAATTGTAGACCTTGTGGAGAGATATATTTTTTTATAAAAGGTTTCTTCGTCTGATTTAGTATGAATTTCTTATTATCTAACAACAAACTCATGCATAAACACTTGGTTTCTTGGTTCCATCTTAAACCAATATAGTTGTTACATATATCATAGTTTTATCATAGAATTACTACCCTTACAATTGATATTTTATCTAACAAACTTCCATCGTTTCACACTATTAGTCATTCTAACTTTTTTCAAGTCAAAACATCTTGAATTTGACCAAATTTATATAATAAACTGCCAACATTTTCTAAACTAAATAAATACCATTAGATTCTTATTTAAATATATTTTTGTAATATATCTGTTCGGAGCCACAATTTCTTCTCATTTTTTGTTTCACGCGTGGAAGAAGAGTGACTCTAGACTCTAGAGTGTTATAGTTGCCGAAAGTTCTTTTTATACACACGTGCGTGCCGCACGTGCGTTTATGTTAGCTTAAACAATTGAAGTAAAATATGAATAAATTGAGTTGTGCGTTTATGCCCATAGAAATCGATAGCTAGGGATTGATTCTGCCTAAAACTAATAGTTTTTCTCACCATAATTCCTACCCGCCCCTGCACCTACATTTTTTTAAAAATATCTTAAACAATTGAAAACGTTTCTCACCCGTTTTGGGCCCGCCATACCCCTCACGCCGGTCCCACCGTCAGGACCGAGGGAGGTGGAAAAGTACCGAGACCCATAGAAATCGATAGCAAGAGATTGATTCTACTCAAAACTAATAGTTTTTCTCACCATAATTCCTACACGCCCCTGCACCTACATTTTTTTGAAAAAAAAATACCGGATAGATATGAGAGAAAAACCCCCACCGCCCACGGGACGCACGAGTCGGCGACGACGTAGTCCGGACACTGGGGCAGCGACCGGAGGTACCCCTCGAACGGCCCGGCGAGCAGCTTGACGGCGTCGTAGAAAAGGATGAGGAGGGACATGTCGGTCACCATGTCGAGGTTCTCGCAGCCCTCGTGTAGGCCCAGCGCGGGCCCTGGGAAGGCGAGCTTGGCGAAGTCGATGGCGAGCCCCGCCCGCGTGGCGTGCGCTCCAGGACGTCCCTGTTGCGTGTGGCGTTCATGGGCGACAGCACGACGGTGGCGCGCGCGCCGTGGCCTGCCATGAGGCAGGCCAGGTTGAGCATGGGGAGCACGTGGCCCTGCGCCTAGAGCGGCACCAACACGAAGTGGAGCTCCTCCGCCGCCATTGCACTGCTACCGCCGTTGCCTTGTGACTAGAGTGCTATTGCCGCTGCACCGGCCACGAGAATGTTCATGCTAAATACCGAAGATTTGCCCGTGTATGTAATGGCTCAGAGTACAATCTGGTTTCATTAGGATGTGGACATGGGCAGAGTTTCATGCACACTTTTTGGTATCGAGAGATAGAAAATGATTCTACCCAAAATCAAATTCTTTTCTCACCTACAACCTCCATAGAATCATTTTATATCTCCAATTATAGAGCTGGTAGGTGATATTACTTTTATAATGTAGTACAAATCTTATTATCCATCATCAGTTGATGCATTAATTAATGATCAGAAATTATAATTTTAAATGCTTAAATTGGTTTTTTAATCGGAACTGGTCAAGGAAAAATTTCTACTTTCGCTTTTTATATTTTAAATGCTCATATAAAATTAAATGTTTGTGGCAGTACGAATGTGTCACGTTGGTGTCCTTAATAGAATACGAGGAAGCATATATGATTTTTCCACTTGTCATTATTGCTTTGTACAAATATGTATCCATTAAATATTTTTGATATTTTTGTATTTCAAACATGAAATATATGAAGTTTTGTTTGCCTACTGTTAAAACATAAAAAATGAGTATTAGAATGAGAAATCATTTGCATCACATAAAACACGCGCGGGCCGCGCGGGCCATCTTGCTAGTGTTACCTTAAAATAGAATGATAGCCCAGTTAGAAAGCAACCAAGAAATGTTCCAGATGAAGAGACCTAAAAAACAGAAGAATATCACACATAGCATTCTGTTTTTCCTATGTTTACATCAGCTCAGTTTCAGAATGTCCATACCAAAAGAAGGGCTCTTCATCCACTCCTATCCATGAGAAGGGCCCCAAATAATGTGATAGGAATCTGAAAATTTTGCAATTATAGAAAAATGCTATGACCAGTTACTTTTATTGAAACAAGTGGCTAATCCTAAACCTGAATAATGCCAATCAAGGTGGTCCCGAGTTTTCCAGAAAACCCTGCAGTTTTAGCAAATAGTGCAATTGCAGATTTCTCATTTTGTCAGGAGAAAGACATTTATCTAGTTTACATACCTGCAGAGGAAAAAATATAGCTTGCATAGAAGCCTAAGGCATTTATTCCTCCCAGTTGCTGAAAAATCATCAGGCCAACACCCACCTAGGTATCGAAGTTACAGAATTAGCTCCGAACTTATTTCATACTTTTCCAGAAAACAATAGCTTGCACCATTAACTATTAGATTTTTATTTTTATGAGAAAAAAGTATGGCCCTCCATACTAAATCAAGTGAAATAAACTCTTACCGTGACTGCATACATATTTTTGCTCTGAAATAAATCTTGAATCCTTGCCTTTGGTAATCTAGAAATTGATTCTATATAGCCCTGAATAAAAATTTTAGTTAGAATATCTTATGGTCCACACTGATTGAGATATGGAAGCTGTATTGGGAAGAACTAACTTTGATTTCAGTAGCCTCTTCAGAAATGTCAGAATCTTTCCCCCTAAACTTCTGTAAAGAAGCATAGAATTCTCTGTCCCTCCCTATGTTTGCCTATCGTATCATCAAAGGATAGTTTACAATTAGAAGTTATCACTTCAGTCAAGGTAATCTATTCACAAAAGAGGTTATATTATATTGATATATTTCACCATTTTCTGCAATGAGAAACAAGTCACGAATGTAACACAATCTTCTTGTGCCAAGGAGCTAGAAACCAACGAGTGCAGGATTTGTAATACATATATACTATGATACAAACATATTGCGAAAAATTGTCCGCCACATGCTTGATCCTAAGATGAAAATCATGGATGACAAAAAATGATGTTATTTTCCTCTAACAATATATGAAATTCAAAAGAACACATCTTTCACAACACGATCATATTACACACAAAGTCGGTTACCACCTCACCAGCCACCTTGGAGACTCGGGAATGAAGAAAAGCCCTACAAGTAGGATAGCACAAGGTACTAATCCTGCATGAAGTGCTACATTAGTTTCTCTTAACTGATAATAGTTATTACCTGTATCTGAGAAAAAAAAATGGTTATTACCTACTACAACCAAAGAGGGCCATGAAAGAAATGCTCCAATAATGTAAGCAGCCGAACACCCTGAACATATGAATAACTGCATATGCAAAAGAAGTAAAGAACCCATATTAATTCTTTAGATTCACTAAATAAAAACAACTGAGGCACTTCAGCTCCAATTTCACTTACCTGATTTGAGGTTGCAAGGGCCCCTCGGATATCCTTTGGTGCTATTTCAGATATAAACACAGGCACCTGGGTTATTATAACCCCAGAAAATGTTATTGCAGTAGAATACGAAGTTGATAAATAAAACATTGTCTAAAGAAAGTTTTAGAAGCTGTGTGCCAACTTTTGAAGAGGCTGGAAGATGTTTCCATCGTCTAAACAAAGTTTTGGAGATCAATAACTATATATGCTCACCACATAGGAAAGAACCCCAGTACAATAGCCCAGCAAAACTCTTCCGGCATAGAGCATCATAGCATCCTGCAAGTCATCCCAATCCAGTATTGTAGCTAGAAAATAACAGATGAAGCAACAATAAAATAGCTGGTGGAGGAACATACCTTGGCAAAATAGACAGTAAGCCAACCAAAAATGCCTACAACTGCTGCAAACCGCATGGTCTGTGGTAAATGCAAATGGAAGAGACACCATGGGGATAAATAGGAGCAATGAGTTATCCCCATCATCAATTGAATTAGCTCACCATTTTGCGTCCAAGTATGTCTGCCAGGCGGCCGCTAGTCAGAGCGCCAATCATTGCTCCTATCGTCAAGACAGATGCAAAGACACCATACTACAAGGTTGATATCAATCAAAATGGTTTTTGTGATTTAAACCAACAGAGTCCTTATGTCCAACATTATATTTTGTAAACCAAAGAAAAGAATAAATCAATTTCCAAGAAAAGAAACTTCAAAGTATAAGTAGCTTGGCTACATTTTAGATCATAATACCTACTACCTAGCTACTTCATCAATTAAGCTTTGCGAGACAGTCATAATAAAGTTCATATTCTGCTTTGGAAAATGAAATGGCTTCTTTTTTTTTTTTGAACGAACCGGCACGAGTGTGTGCCAATTTCATTGATAGTGAGGAAAAGTACAAAAAAGAACCCGGCTAACCGGCAAAAAAAGATACAAGTTTTATTCTCGTGAAATAAGTTTCGCTAGATCCTTTGCCCCTGCTAAAGCCCATGAGGACGCCTCCAGTTTGATCTTTGCGATGGTAGACATGGAGGAGGATTCCCTTCGATTAAAAATTCTTGCGTTTCTTTCGATCCAGACTTCCCAGGAAATGAGCATGATTAGGGTCCTGACACCTTTTTTTTGGTAGTGACTGCAGGTTGATCAAGGAAGCCCACCATTCTGCTACCGTGTTGGAAGGCGCCCAGTTTGTCGGTAGTAGTTGTGGTTGTGCAAGCCAGGTGGCTATGGACGACCATATGCGTCTTGTATATCTGCAATTGACCAGAAGATGATGTGCTGTTTCATTAGTAGATCGGCACAGTTGACATAGGGGAGTGTGCTGCCATCCTCGTCTGGCCAGACGGTCCGTAGTCCACACTCTGTTTTGGAGGATGAGCCAAGTGAAGAATTTGCACTTAGGTGGCGCCCAAGTTTTCCATAGTTTAGCGGTCTGGGGTTGAGAGATGGCTCCAATAAACTGTGCTCTGTAGGCTGATTGTGTGGTGTAGACGCCTTTTGCGGTTTGTGTCCATACTATGGTGTCCTGCTGGTTTGGCTGCAGCTGTACTACTGAAATTTGTCTCCATAGTTCAACGAACTGTGTGATAAAGGTGATGTCAACTCCCCTAGTGGTATCAATGTCCGCCACCCAGGACTGGCTTGAGAGAGCCTGTGCCACCGACCGCTGCTTATGTTTGGATCTTGCGAAAACAGAAGGCGCGATGTCCCTTGGTCGACGGTTTTGCAGCCATGCCGAGTTCCAAAAGTTTGCCGTCTTGCCGTCCCCGATTGTGATCTTTGTGCAGGCTGCAAAAAGTAGTCTATCGGCTTCTTCTTTCGGTGTTTCCATACCGATCCACGCCTTTTCCGGCGAAGCCCATTCATGCCAAAGCCATCGAATGCGTAAGGCTCTGGCAAATTTGTCAAGGTTTAGAACACCGATGCCTCCATTTTGCTTGGGCATTCCGCATTTTGTCCAGTTCACCTTGCATTTTCCCCCTGTTATCGCTGCTTGTCCTGCCCACAGAAAACGTCTCCGGATCTTGTCTAGTTCCTCCAAGACCTCTTTGTTTGGTCGGATTGCCGTTAGCATGTAGATAGCCTGCGAGGTGAGCATTGATTTTGTTAGGCACGTGCGTCCAGCGAGGTTTAAATTTTTCCCGTTCCAGCTAGACAATTTTCCAGCCGCTTTATCTAAGATAGGCTGGAAATCAACTCTGCGAAGTCGCCCTGTTGTAAGTGGTAGACCGAGATATTTCATCGGGAAGGTTGTCCGGTTCACCGGTAGGGATCGCAAGATCTCTGTTAGATCCATTCCTCGGCAGCTTATCGGCGTTAGACTAGATTTTTGCAAGTTCGTGACTAATCCGGTGGCCTCGCCAAAGAGTCTTAGTAAGCGCTCAATGTTCTGTGCATCACTCGTTGTCGGCTTGATGAAAATAGCCGCGTCGTCCGCATAGAGGGAGGCCCGGTATCGTACCGTTCGTCCTCCAAGCTTGCTTAGCAGCCCCTAGGCTGTTGCCTTGTGTAGTAGGTGGTGGAGCGGATCCATTGCCAGGACGAAAAGGAGCGGTGATAGAGGGTCACCTTGTCTGAGTCCTCTACCATGTGCGATCGGTTCAGAAGGGATGCCATTTACAAGGATCTTTGATGTCGACGTACTTAAGGTTGCTGTGATCCAGTCGCACCATCTCTCCGGGAAGCCTCTGTGTTTCAAAAGTGAGAGGAGGTAGTCCCATCTTACCGAGTCAAAAGCCTTTGAAATATCAAGTTTGAGCAGCAGTGCCGGCGTTTTGTTTCGATGAAACCGTCACGCAATGTTCCTAACATATAAGAAATTATCGTGGATGCTGCGGCCCCTGATGAAAGCACTTTGGCAGTGTGCGATGAGATCCGACATGCGCGGGGCTAAGCGAAGGGCCATCAGCTTATTGATGATTTTCGCAATACCGTGGATGAGGCTGATTGGCCTGAAGTCCTGTGTGTGTTCTGCGCCTTCCTTCTTAGGGAGTAGGACTATGTTTGCCGTATTTAGCAGGTTGAGGTCTTGGCAGCGCAGGTTATGGAAGGAATTTACCGCGGTCATGACATCCCCCTTTATAGTCGCCCAACAAAGCTTGAAGAAGAGGCCAGTGAAATCGTCGGGGCCTGGTGCTTTGTCGTGCGGTAGTTGGTTGATAGCAGCTTGCACCTCTTCCTCCGTAAAAGGAGCATCTAAAGTTGAGAGGTCCACGGTCGGCATCTGAAGTTGTGCCCAATTGAGGTCGGCCGTTCGAGCAGGTGGTTCACTCATAACTGAACGGAAGTGATCAGTTATCGCCTGGTATTTCTCTTCGTGCGTGACTGCCCAACCCGCACCTACACGCAGCCTTTGTATAAATTTCTTGCGTCTCCTTGCGTTTGCCCGTAGATGAAAAAACTTTGTGTTCGCATCGCCCTCCCGCAAATAAGTGATTCTGGAGCATTGGCGTTTTCTTGCTTTGTCGATTACCGCCCACCCTAGGAGACGTTTCTTTAAGATCGCTCTTAGACTGAATTCCACCACTGATAGGGCTCTATGCTCCTGCGCAGTGTCAAGGGCTAGGATGACCACTCTGGCAATTCGCGTCTTGATTTTTATGTCAGATGTGAAGGCTTTGCTCCAATTGCGTAAGGAGGCCGCCAGAGTGTGAAGCTTATGGCCCAGCCGGTGAAAAGGCTCAGTATGCGAGGTCGGTTGGGACCAGGTGGCCACCACTAGCTCTTTGAAGCCTGGTAGTTTAGTCCAGAAGTTTTCGAATTTGAACGGCGTGGGCCTTCTAGGCCCTGTTTGTTGGGCTAGGAGCAAAGGGCAATGGTCGGAGTGCGCTGAAGATAGGGCGTGAAGTACATGATTTTGGAATTCGATGTCCCAGCCTTCGTTGCATAACATTCTGTCGAGGCGCACTAAGGTTGGGTTACGTTGTTCGTTGCTCCATGTGAACTTTCTATTTTGCAGGTGTATCTCTTTCAGACCGCAGAAATCTAGTGCCGCCCTGAATCTCCTCATTAGTCCACGATTTAGGTTCCGGTTATTTTTGTCCCGTGCCCTGTAGATTAGATTAAAATCCCCAACCACGAGCCAATTATCATTGGCCTCAACGTCATTTTTTAGAGTTCTGAGGTGCTGTAAGAAGGCGGGCTGTCTGGTGCGCCTGGACGGCCCGTAAACCGTGGTAAGACGGAATTTCGACGCGGAGAAGTTAACTGTGATGTTTGCGGAGAGGGAGAAGGTGCCGATGCGAACGTCGTCCACCTCAATGAACGTATCGTTCCAGAGTAAGAGGATGCCGCCTCTGGTACCTAGAGCCGGCTTGTAAGCGAAGCGGTTAAGTCTGTAGGCCCCTAGGAAGTTTGCTAGCGTTGCGTCTATAGTTTGCAGTTTCGTCTCTTGCAGACAAGCAATATGACAGGATGTGTCTTTCAGTGTCTCGTGGACTGTCAGACAACGGGCAGCCGCGTTTAGCCCACGAACGTTCCAGCAGAGGATATTGAAGTTATTTTGCGTCATTTGATTGGAAGCGGTGCTCAGTAACTGTGTCATATGGCCACCTTGTACAGGTGCTGATACGAGTGCCATGCGGGGGTGCTGCATAAAGGGTCGGATTAGCAGGGCAGGATACAAGAGTCGATAGTGCCCGAAGGTCGCAGCCAGCAGGGCGAAGTTCAAGCCGAGGAGCTGTGAAGTCGCTGCGAAGTGGTTCATATGCAGGTTGTGTCCGAAGGTCGCAGCCAGCAGGACCACAAAACACTGCATATTGAGCTAGGAGACAGTCTAATTGTGGATACATTTGAAGCTGGAAACTCTCGATAGGGGCTGCTGCTGCTAGGTGCGGTCTAGCACCTCTTCATGTGCGGCGTGTAGATCCGGCGGTTCTGGCCCGGCGAGCTGCAGCAATGCTTCTGTTGCCTGTGTCTGGTCCGAGTTGTCCAGGTCCAGGATGGTTGAAAGTGCTGCAATGACGTAGTTCGGGAGTGGCCCGTGAATGGTTGCAATGTACTCCTTTAGTACATCTTCGATCGGCCTGGTTTCTTCCATCTGCAAACCAAGCTTACATAGTAAAATTTGTTGTGCCCTGTGCATTGAAGACATGGACGGGCGATTCGCCAATCTATCACTACGTCTAGGAGCAGCCATATTGAAGGAGCGCTTTGGACGACGGACCTTTATCGGTTTTGTTCGAAGCAGAGGTGATGTCGGCTTGGTGAAGAGGTCGTCGATTGTGGCGCTGCTTGGGGGAGACATTGCCGGCGCAGTTGTAGAGACGTTTGTTGGCATGGTAGCAAGGTTGGAGACCTCCGTATCCTGTTCGGGCGACGTTGCGGCGTCATGCAGATGGAGAGAAGCCAAGGCCTCGGTGGGCAGCGACTGCTCACCCATGCCGTCGTCGGTGTTGTCGCCCCCCTCCGCTCGTCCGTGCAAGCGGCCTGGCGTGCAGCAAGCTGCTGGGCCGCCGTTGTTGAGGTGGGTGTGCAGGTCCGGCCCAGAGACGGGATCCGGCCCACTGCCTGGGCCTAGCTCTTTTGGAAGGCCGGCCGGTATCGGCCTTTGGATCCCTGGGCCTCTTGGCATGCCCGGGGCAGGCCCCTCCTGGGGTGCAGTGTCCGGCGACGCAGCCGCGGCGGTCGCCGTCGCAGCGGCGTGGTCATCCTCGCAGTCGTTGAGGGCGTGGGCACCGTCGGCGGCGTCTGTCCCGTGGCCGTCCGGGGCAGCCTTGTGGCGGTCCGGCCCAGGGATGGAGAGCGCGGTCCGGAGGCTGGTGTAGGCACGCTGCAGAGGGATGACCCTCTCGTCGCGGGCCGTATCGGCGCGCCTTGGCGCAGCTCGGGACCAAGCCTTATTCCCCATTGTGGTGGTAGCGAGCCCCATCCGTGCAGCGAATCGGCGTGCCTGCTCAATGTAATTTTGCGCCAGTTGCAGGTGTGTATGAACCCCAGGTTGGTTAGTTACCTTGTCTGCCGAGAACGCAGCCTCAGTTTCTTCGCCTGAGTCGCAAAAGCTTCGTGAAGCTCTTCGGTGGTGAGGCCGTGTAGAAGCTCCTCCGTCAGCGGTTGGGGGGAGTCGGCGTCGTGTTGCAGGCTGTTTGCCGGGCACTCGTCATCGTCATCACGGCCGCGAGTTTGGCCGCCCGCCCAGTGGTCATCAGCTTGTGCGTGGCGGCGCCACTGTCCACCGTCCCTGCGCCGAGGAGACCGGGTACGGTCCCGGCGTACCGGCTCAGCGTCTTCAATGGGGAAGAAGATGTAGCCTGTAGAGTTTTCGCGGCTGCGGCCGGGATGGTCGTCGTCGTCGTCGTCGTCGTCCTGTTTCCTCTGCGGCCACACAAAGGCGGATCCTTTGCAGGATGTCCTGGCGGAGCGTTGGAGGCCTGAACCGTTGGCCTTAGCTCCTGAGGTTCTTCTGGCGCCATGTGGCCCAGGCCGCCCCTCTGTGCGGCTGGTTCTGCTCCCTTCTTCGTCGTGGCTTCGAGTGTGCTCCCTTGGTGGGAGCGGCAGACGCATCGGGTAGGAGGATCTTGAGCCAGGCGGCGCTCCGTCGGCTAACCCGTAGCGCCACTGATAGTGACGTCGGATCGGTGTCACGGCCGCCGGGTTCGCGCCGCCTGCTGAATGTTGTCGGCCGCCGCAGAATAGTCCTCGACCACCGACATGTGTAGGAATACCTCGTATCTCACTCCTTGGTGCCAGCTCTCGGGAGCTTATTCAAACACCCTCACCGCCGAGGATCTGTCGCTTGGGCGGTGTGTGATCAGGAGCCACACCTTCTTTGGGATTTCGCTCGGGTCTGCGGTCCACGCCCAGAGATCGATATGGTTTGTATCCCTTGGCTGGATCAAGTCGGTGATGATGCGTTGCAGGGCACAGCGCCTTTCGATGATCCTCTCCACCATTTCTGGCGTCCAGGCATGAGCCGGGAGACCGTCCAGGCAAAGGCGTACACGGTAGAAAATCCGCATGCCTATGGCGTGTGTGAGGCTACGCCACTGCCTGAGGCAAATGTCTATGCCATTGCCCTGGAAGCGCCCACGGTTCATTGCTGCCGTACAGTGCTCCTTGCGCTCGAAGCGTACGAGGTAGGGCTCCGGCTGATGGACAGACACTGTGACGTCGCCCCGCTGTAGGTGAAGCTGTTCCAGCAGCAGCTCTTCGATGGCGCGCGCTCCATCGCCGCGGGGGAGATGCATCGCCCAGGGGACGAGAGTACAACTCTCCCAGTCCCGCGCGTCGTGGTCGAGA
>JAZFNS010020007.1:113656132-113669214 GCA_037127165.1 Alloteropsis angusta | reverse complement strand
ACGGTCACTATCAAGATCTCCAAGGTCTCGTTCCCACTGTAAGTGTAAAGCTGTTTGTAAATTCTATATGTTATATTCTTCCATTTTATAGTAAAATAGTAAACACCACTTCTTTTTTTGAATAAAGGTAAACACCGTTTCTTTCCTTGCAGCTTATTCACCCTCACCGTCTCCAGTTAGGCGTGACTTCAGGTTTGAATTCAATCTCTGTTGAATAGATGAGTATCTTTATTGTGCTTCGCTCTTAAAGAATAATAGATCCTGACTGCCTGTCAACTTGTGGCTCCTAAGGAACAGATTGCTTTTATGCTCTTTTTTCGGTCATGTACAATTGGGCATGCTATTTATCATGATCAAACCATTAGGACTATGCTAAGCATTTTATTTTAGCATATATGGGTTGGTAAATTTCTGAACATTTCCAGCGCAAAGAAAGAGAAGGTGTCAGCTTGTCTATAATTTTTTGTTTTGAGGTTAATAAATCCAATCCATGTGGTTTTACATCTGTAATCTCACTGTCATCACGGTCATGGTGGTTAAGTTACTTCTCCTTTCAATCTAACGATACGCAGCTCTCCTGCGTGTTCGAGAAAAAAAATGTTGGTTAAGTTAAAGCAACCAGGAAATGGAAACATATGACATTTTGGAAATCAAATTTTCTAAATTTAACAAGCATTAGAAGTGAATATTTGGATTGGTCATTTGAAAAATAGTATCGTTGGATTTGTCATTATTTTTTTCATGATATAGTAATGTTAGTGTCTGACTGTTATTTCATATAAAATCAGCGGTCAAAGTTGCATATAGGAGACCTAAGAAATCTTAGTTACCTTCCTTGCTGAGTGGTTAATTTAAGTTCTTTTTATCTCCTTATAGTCATGCTTATAAGTGACTTTTAAGATTGTGTTGCTCGTCCAGAATGAAATTTTCATTTTACAAATAAGGTATAGCAACGGTTGATAAGAAATTAACAGGGTTTTCCTCTATTTACAGTTTACACTTGTGTGTGCATGCCATGTTTCATTAATCATTACAGATATGGTTTGTTAGTGATTGATGTAATGATATATATGTTCTTCTTGACATAAGGCTATAATTTTGCTCTGAAATTGTGCTGTTCTGGTTGTGTTTACTATCCAGTCAACAAAGAATAGTGAGTCTAAAAGACCCAAAGACAACCATGATGTTTGGAGAATAAAGACCAAAGTGAAAGTATCATGACCTACAGAGTTGGAGAATGTGAAAGGCATTATTGTTAACGATAAAGCGCTACTGTCACCCAGAGTGTAAAGATAATCTTGGCTAAGAAACCTGGGGGAAAGAGTATTTTCAAGTGATCTGATTATGTTGATCCAGCACCTTAATGCACTGCACATTGCATTGTTTGGAACAAAGTGGGTAGCTTTTATTGATATGGGACAGGTAAAAAATTGATATCTCACCTTATAATTCTGTTGCCTTGGGATAAAAGTGCTACTGTACTGCTAGCTGCTTTTGACAAGTGTTGAGTTATATAAAATTTAGTTTGATAATGATTCTACTTTGCTGTACTAGCCAGTTATAGTAGCTTTTTATGAATGCCCCTTTTGTCCTTTGCATGACGTCCTAACTCAGGAATTTGAACTCTTTAACTGTTGTAGGGGAAGGGACCACCGTGAAAATTACTCACATGTTGAGTCACACTCAATGCGTCATCAGGACAACAGGCGCTACAGGTCAGATAGCCGATCTCCAAGCCCAGATGGGCGCAAGCCTCGGATGTCACCAATCAATGGCGGGCAAGGTCCAGCTGTTTGTGTTCAGGTCTAGATGTTGCCCTTTTGTATTTGTTGCTTTTGTACATTCTCTGTGATAATTCCATATTTACACGACGGCGTTTCATTCAGCCCCGGCTAATATGATGCTATTGGGATGCCTGGAACGGAGATGGGAGGATGGAAGCTGCAGGCAATGCCTTCTCTTGAGGGATCTTCCCTGGTAGAGTTTAGTAGTTTAGTAAAAACATGCTTGTATCACAGGTGATGCTTTTGGTTTTGACACGCTGTTTCTTTTGTGACGCAGTTTTGTGCCTTTGAAACTGATGGTGCCGTAATGGAATTTTATAGGTTCTTTCTGTTTGAAATGATATACAATCTATTTAGCAAGGACATTTTTGTCCATCTTAANTGAATTGCCATACCCTTGCCTTACCCGTAAGCTCAGATATTGTTGCCACCGCTGTTATGGAGCCACATCTTTGATAACATCTATTGACTTGAGAAGAGCTTTGAATGCAAGTACTGACATTTGAGTCATGTACTTAGGGTTAGAATATAAAATTTGAACTATTCTATGATCAGAAATGCGATGGTCNGAACTCTTAAAGTCTCATATTGCCCTGTTTGTTTAAGCTTATAATCTGCTTATTGATGAAAATAAATGAGAGTCCCATCAAACATTCTGCTTATTTTCTTTTATTTTTTATTATGTGATAATCTGATTAAGAGATTTGAACTATAATAATCAAAAATTGAGAATTGAGAAAATCTTCACTTACCATAAAAATCTAAGCGAGGTCAAGAGAAGTGGAAACAAACAATTAATCATTGATACCTTGAATAGAAGTCTACCTATTTGCTCGAGAGAAGCGGATGTAAACAATTAATCACTGATACTACTTTAGAAGTGTACCTCTTTGCTCACGTGGAGTACTCAATCCAATGTTTCCGAAGAGACGCCACGGAAGTGACTCGAGTTCCCTCGATAGGGCTCAAGAGAGGGTGAAAAAAAGTGAAGTCCCTCATAGAGGTCTTTAGACTTGTCACACCGTGTTATCCTGGACTTTGAATTCACAAATTGTCTATTTGAATCTTAAACTTAATTTTGGATGTCATCCTGGTCCTTAATTTTGCAAATTGCATAGCTAGCCCTTCAAACTGAGTTTCAGGTGCCATCCTGACCCTCGAACTTACAAATATGAATTTCAAAGTATGCTCCCACATATTTAATTTCTATATGTTCAATGAAAAACACATGTATAATTGTGTCTATGCTGATTACTTGTATCTGCCCAAATGTATGCAAAGTTGTGAAGTTCCATTGCATAACTACATAATTTTGATATATTTATTATTTAGTTAATAATAACAAATTTATAATTCATTGTCGAGGAAATTTTCTAATTTTTAACCTTTGTTAAATAATATTCTAAATATTGAGACCGCGTAGCTGAGCTGAAATCTTTCATCTATTGCTATCTTTTCCATCATGCATGCCATGATGATACTATTTCTGCGAGAGAAATGGATATTGGGGAGTCATCATGTACATGTACAGATCTTGCTCTACTTGTGTTGATTTATGATGGAATTATATTTACGAGTTAGAGAGCAGGACACCCGAAGTTGAGTTTGAGGTGCTAAATCTACAATTTGCAAGTTTAGAGATCGGGATAATACCTGAAGCTAACTTTAGGGACTCAAATATGCAATTTATGAGTTCAAGGACTGGAATGACATAGGGTTAACCGTCGATAGATTTTACTTAAAAAATGTACTCACTTCTGATTCATTTTAGGCATTGACTTTTACTATAATGTGCAAAGATTCTTACTAAGCGGGCCCTTAATTTATTCTTCCCATCACATGAAGGTTATGAGTATTTTTTTTTTAAAAAAGAATATCACAGGGACCAGGCACTGAACCCCAAACCTAATTCTGAATTTTAGTGCATACCAAAATTTTGCAAACCAATCCGAAAAGACAGAAGGAGAGAGAGCTCGCAATTCAAATGTTGGGCAACTTCAAATCTGAACTAGTATAGTACACACCAAAAATTTGCAGACCAATCCGCACTCCAACCAGGCCTAAAACCTCACAAGTGCCACGGTCTCCTCTGAGGAGGTTGCTTCGCTTTGTTTCCACCGTCCGGCGGCGGTTCCTTTGACTGGATCGATCGGAGCCACCGGCGGCGCCGCGGCGGCGGTTCCCCGGCGGGGGCGAGGGGAGGAGCCGGCGGCGGGATGGAGGTGCCGTGGCTGCTGGTGGCGCACGGATCGGTGACGGCGCTGATTGTGGTGTCGTTCCTGTGCGGGCAGTGGCCCATCTTCGAGGGCACCTTCATCCAGAGCATCAACCACTTCCTCACCTTCGGCGCTTACCACTACCTCCTGTACGTCCTGGCGCCTCCCTCCTCTCCTTCCCTTCGCTCGACTGACTCGGGGTTGTTCGCGCAGGCGGTTGGTGCAGGCGGTTTGCGGCACCGGGGCCAGGGATCTCGTCCTCGGCGTCGAGCGGTACTGCTGCGACCGGCCCAACCCCATCCTGCAGGTTTGTGCCACTCATTTAATATTCGAATTGCCAGTGATTGGGGAAGTGTCTTAACTGTCAATGATGGGGAGAACTGTTTGTCACAAAAAGGGCATGTAGAGAAGTTTTAGGTTTTTCGCTTTCAGTTCTGAAAGCTTTATGCTGCGTGGTTCTGGGTATCTGTCAAATTGTTGCTAGGGAGTGTGGGTTTATTGATATGGAATTCGTGGTGGGTGCTTGCTCAGCCTAGTTCTGCAAATGTGGAGCTCTTTTCTGAACCAGAATGTAGTTGACCGAATTTGTTGGGGCTTTGGTTAGTTGCGCGCATTGGGTAATCCTGCTGAATTTTTCAAACGATAAACATGTAGAGCCAAAAGCTGCTAATTTAGGGATGGATTTGATCGCCAGATTCTATGAAATTGTTAATTGCTTTGTGCTACTCTGCTTCATCGCCTGTGCGACTGGGGTCTACAAGGCGTGTGGCTTTATATGTCGATTGAATTGGAGTGAACTAAACGTAATTGAGTGGGCGCACTGTTGCTGGAACAATGCATCTGAATTTAAACTCTCACCACTCAAAATAGGGCAGCACAGTGGTTCACAATTATGAATGGATAATACATGCATATAATTCACATAATCTTCAGTTCCTCTTACAGTTATATTCCTTGTTTTCACTGAGTAATCTTTTTTACTCATTGATTATTCCACTTATATCCTTGGACACATGAGCTGCCATAAAATACTTGGCATGTCAAATCTTTATGAAACTCCCTACTTAGCTAAGAGTCTCACTCCTGATATGCTACCTGAATGCATAAAAAATCTAGCGTCTACTGCAGCTCCAAATCAGTCGTTTGTGACTTCATTTCTTCTCTCAACTGCAGGTGTTTTATGTTGCCATACTTGGGGTGACATATTATATAATAGTGCAGACATCTTTCGAGTACATTCCTGGGTATTATCTGAGTGGATGGCACAGGTAGCTCGCAAGTACATTTACTAATTTGGGATTGATTTCATTGTCCATTGCTAACGACAAGAAGTCCAATTGTGCAGATATTTTAGCATCGTTGCTGTTGCTGTTGGTGCTATACTCTTCGTGCTCACTAGCTTTTCTGATCCTGGGACTGTTACTGCTGAGAATGTCTCTCAATATGTATCTGCCTACCCATATGACAACATTATTTTCGTGGAGAAAGAATGTTCCACCTGCAAGATTATTAGGTATATTTTACTAATCTGTCAGCTAGTTATTGAATGCTGAAGTCATTGGAATAATAATCTGTAAGATGGTAATTAGCTGTTTCCTTAAGCACTCTGTAGAATTTCAAGGTGAGTTGCAATGAGTAACCCAACACATGTGCAAGTGCAACAGATGGAACTGGTTTCTTTTGAGTCCTTCTAATTTTCTTAACATTCCAGGATAAATAACTCCTGTTCTTATTTAAATGTTCATCATATCTGTTAAACTTATTTATATCTTAAAGTGATTCAATAGTCATTTATGTGCAGACCAGCCAGGGCAAAGCACTGCAGAATATGTGATAAATGTGTTGCTCGCTTTGATCACCATTGTGGATGGATGGTACTTACACTTGTTGCTTGATTGTATTGCTTTTTTCTTTGTTTATGTTCTGATTTTGCCCTTGTTGATACAGAATAATTGCATTGGGGAGAAAAATACTCGCTATTTTGTGGCTTTTTTGGTTTGGTGAGTTTTGCTCAGGTTACATTTCAGCCTACCTTTTGATCTTTCTGGCACTGAATGGAAAATCTGATGGCTACCTTATGTTTCTGTATCTTTACCTTCTGCCTGTCTTTATAGCCTAAACAAAAATTCCAAACGATTAGCATGACATCCAATAAAAGCTTCTTTTTTGTTATTATTATGGAAAGTGAACTGTCATTCTTTCTGATTACCGAATATTAACCTGACTACAAATACCAAGAAATTGACATCGATCAATGTGTCAAAGTAAGTAGGCATCTCAAAGTAGATATGTTAAGATTAGTTTTGTTACAGTAAGTTGGATTATTGGCTCCTTGTTCTGTTCTTTGTTTTTATGTGAAAAGCTTAGCCTTCTAGGATTCTACAGCATATTCCAATTTAGTGTGCAAAATGCAGTTGTAGGTATAGTGTTACTACTGATCCATTTATGCTGCAGCTTCATGGGCTATAACTTATAGATTGTCTTATCTTTGTATTTCCAAATCAATCTGGGAGATTTAGCTTTGTCTTTTTTTTCCCTCATTGTTTTATTGTTTACTTTCTCCTCCCTTTCATAACAGGCATTTTCTTATATGTGTGTATGGGGCTGTAATCCTTGGCCTCATTCTTGCTGGTGAACTAAAAGAGAGGAAAGTTATCTACATTCTCATAGGTAATTTGATACCTTCTTGAGAACTTGCTGCCATGTTCAACATGAGTAATGTTGCAATTAACATATCTGAAATAAAACTTAACCATTCACAGAGAATTGTGTTCTCTTATGGGAGGGTTAGACTCTCCTAATTGTAATTTCTGATTCGATTATGAACGACCTGCATACACGTATAGGGATCATATAAACTATGCCACATAACATGAGCACACGACTTCTTTAATGGACCTATATTTTATCATTTGTATTAAATTGTTGTTGGATTTGACAGCTTATTATGGTATTGATTCTCATTTGTATTGAATTGACATTGAATTTGACAGCTTATTATGGCATCGATAACTCATTCTCGGGATTATTTCCACATGTTGCACAGGTACGATAGAGGAGCACATTAAATCTAAATCTTTTTTTTACTGCTCTACTGAATGTCTTTTTTGTGACTGGTCAATTTGCAGTGGTTACTTGCTGTACATAACACACAGATACTCTTGAGTGTATTTCTGGCTATACTAGCGTTGCTCCTTGGTGGTTTCTGTGGCTACCATGCACACCTTTGTTTAACAAATACAACAACCAATGAGGTAAGACAAATGGCAATTGCACTTAAACACTTGAAATTAGTCAAAATTTCTTTCTCAACACGTACATTTTGTTCCTGTTAATGAAAACGTAGTCTTAAATTTTTTTAAAGAGAGCTTCCCTTAATGGGCATGGCTTTTGTTTTTGGTGGCCACAATATTAAGTCATAGATGCAGCATATATCTGTGTAGGCAAATTTTGTAAATAATTATATACCTCTCTCAAGTAGTCATGAAGCAGTATACCAAGTGGGAAAATGAAGTTAACTACATAAAAAAATAGTTTGATGGATGTTTCTAATACGAAAATGCCTCTGTGGGTTCTCCCCACAATCTTCTTCAGTCGTTCAAATGGCAAGACTACATCATGTGGATGAAAAAGGAGAATGAAGCGAAGGCAAATGCTGCTGCACTCAAGGCCAGCATGAGCTCATCTAACAGTAATGCACACAAAGCTCCTCCCAGCAAATGGAGGGCATTCTTCGTAAGGTCCCAGAGACCAAGTGTGGAACCAGTTGTGAAAAACAACATATATGACAGAGGCATGATTAGAAACCTGTGTGAGGTGATTGTCCCTTTTTCAGAGCGGAAGTTATTTTCCCGCAGGAAATCAGACTGAGGCTGATTATTGTTACAGCTGTTGTATCACCAAACTGTTGTATATCCATGTAGAATTCATGATAATTTTTCCCATACCATAGAGGAAATATTTTCAGGATAATCTTGTTCAGGATTTATGAGTTAGCATAAAAAATANATTTTGAAATTGCATCTCTTTGTAAATTTGTACCTGAAACTAGATATATGTAATCTGTCCCAAATAGAGAGCACTTGCTGCAAAAAAAAAGTTGGAAAAGTGTTGGACAAGAAGACACTTGATTTTTGAAAACTTGTGATATGTTTGAAGTAAAATTAAATTGGTTCTAGGAAGCAAACGCTTTGCAATAAAAGATTACACATATAGTAACTGTGGAACCTTCAATGCAGCGCAACAATAGCTGGTTGTGGTTCATGGAGCATTGGTTGCTTTTCATACTAACTACTTGAAATTGAAAATAAAAGGCATGATCAAGAACTGTCACGGCATCAGATTATATGCTTAGTGTGGTTTTCTTGGACTAATTACAGAGATGGAGCTCAATTGCGAGCCACCATTGGAGGGCACCCAAAGGCCAAAACACAGAAAATTTATACAGAATCCAAAAGGTGGAAAATGAACGCCTTGATTCTTATCATCTCTACTTCATTCATCCCTTCTGTAACCTCCTGCCTATATCATCAAGAAACTGGAAAATTTTAAAAATTCGTGTCTGGAAAATTTTTTTAAAAAATGATGCGTCGCCTACATCAACGACGCTGTTGATGAAACTGCGACCCCCTTACTCATTTGTGGAGTCAAAAAATTAAAAAAAAACATATCTTAACCATTTCTTTTAAGAAATAGAACCACGACCCGTTTGGCCCTAATGTGAACTAGAAAATTTTCACTTGACATAGTCTGCATCATCAAGAAACCGAGCATAGTTTGTCCCGTTCAGCATCTCGCTCACATCCTCCCAGTTATCGAGGAGATCTGGGAGGGGTCTCGTGTGGATCTTCACATGCTTACTGGACAGCTTCCTCACCGGAACTCCAATGAATTCCTGCACTCGGGACAGTGCCTGCATAAATCATGAAAAGGAAAAAATATATGCTATGAGTAATCTTGGAGCTAGTCAGGCTGAGAACGGCGTTTGTTTGTGATCACTACATTTTTGTCGCGGATCATGTCCTCGTAGTAGAGGATCATGTGTCGAGTTTTGCTGAAGTGGCCCAAGCAAGTTCTCATGGAATGCTCAGCGTTTCTGATGCTTGGGATTAGAGTTGACACGTCCATCCTAGGCCTGAATCTTGCGAGTATCTCAGCCTGCCCAAACAAAAGGTATTGACGAGATGAGAATGAGCTACTTATCAGAGAAAATCAGGTAAGGTAGTTTTCAGTTACTAATACACCAATATCATATTTTTTTTGGTTACTTTATTGCCTTGATAGAATTTGATTAATTCATAAACTTACTGGTGGCTTTGGTATTAGTCATGTTTCTAACTAGTAGGCATAATTGGCTAGTAATCCTAAAAATATTAGAATTACATGAGAATAAATTTGTTCAGAAAATGTAACTGAGATTGCATATGCATGAGATACCTCCTCTTTTGAGTGAACGTGTGATTTATGGATGCCATTCAACTGCTTTGTTTTTCTATCATAGTTGTTAGCCAACACAGAGATAAGCCTCCGTAATGTATTCCTCCTGAAGAGAAGTATCACCATAGCCCCTTTTCTGTTTAAATAATCAACAATGTCTTGATGGTGCTCCATGAGTCCCTGCAAAACATGGAGCAAACTATCTTAATGCAATCCAGTGCTTTTATGCTTCATATCTAGCATTTCTCGGAGCAAAATCAAGATCAGTAGCCTTTTATAAGATATCAAAATCCTTATTGCTAGGTTTGGAGTACGAGAACATAAATGTAGTCAATGGCTACATGATAGGATCTATGGTATGCCACTTCTAGAACAGCCAAACAATATGTACTTTAAAAGCAGCCCACTGATGAGTAAACCTTCACACAGGCCAGAGTAGAGTGGGGAATGCAATGATACCTTACCTGATTTAGCATCCACTTCAATCCAAATGCTGCTGTGCATTCATTTTTTGCTGCACTAGTGCGCCAGTCCATGCTGTACAATTTATCAAGAGTCCTCAGAATAGTTGAGATATTTTCTCTTCTATCTCTCACAGAGAAGATTTCACCATTTGAGCTGACATTTGGGTGGCTGTTCAGCAAAGTCTCAAACCACCCACTTCCTGATCTTTGCGTAGACACAATAACAAAGAAACGGACCGGGGTACATGCGCATTCGCCCCTTTGAATCAGGAAATGAGTACAGAACAAGAGTCAGAGAACATAACATACACAAATTAGAACATGAGAGAGGCCATCTATATTCAAAGGAAGTTACCTGTCATAAGTCATGGGCTCTGGGAAGTGCACATATCTCCTCTNGCTCATGCGGAACTGCAGGTTCTCTGCAAATACTTTCTGTTTGTTCTTCTTTGCTTGTCAATTGTTCTTCATTTTCGAAAGATAACTGATTGAAGGAGAAGTAGCAGACGTAGAAGCCAAATAATGCAATGAAGAAGACGAGGATTGATCGTAGAGGAAACACTGGACCTTTTGAACCTTTTAATGAGTAAACNGCTCTGCAAATATGAGAAATCAATGATCAGTGGTATCAACAATAACTGCAACGAAGAAACAATATTCCATATCACTACCATTCTCTCTTGCAATAGTATCTGCTAGATCAAGTGTGTGCCAGTTTTCCTTGCATAGCATATGAGCGAGAAATCGATGTCTCTTGTCTTCATTGACAGCACACCTCACCTTCAGGGAATTTTGTTGTACTGCATTGAATTTTAGAATTTCAAAGTTAGCCCCCACTTGACGAAAAATTACAAATTTCAGGATGGAAGAGGTTTTTGTCCCGGGAAATGCAAGGGCACTTCAGTCCAGGAGAAAAAATAAACCTTTATTTCTTTTTTTGTCAAAATTGACCTGATGTTTTGCAGCTTTCAGGACATGTTCCTGCTTAAATATTTAAAAACTTATATGATTCCAGAATCTAGACTACGAAATGCAAAGTACATAAATCATGAGTCATTGGTCCAGTGTTGCCGATGGCTGTGCAGGGTCACCCTATCATATCAGAACTGATTGCATGAAGACTGAAATAAGGAGCCCCCATGTCCAGCCGTTAACAGAGGGGACAAGGAAATGCAGTTCCTCTTGTTATTATCAGTCCCCATGACCGTATGGCCGTACGGCTTTGTCAGTAATTATAAGTACCAGCAGTTGCTTCTGCTATGTTTTTTCTACTACACAAGCAAGATGCAAGATAGTGACAGGCTGGCAGCTAGCTGGGCAAAAGTAGTTTATGTCACTGAAAGAAAAAGGAAAGAAAACAAAAATCTGGTACCATCGCCACAAGTCAGAGGCAAGGATGGCTTGAGGGCAGCATTGCGAAAATTTTGTCGAAAGGTACCCGGTACCTTCATCGCAGCTGGATCAGACAAAGACTCGGTAAACGAAACGCAAAATTTTCTCCAGTGAATGCGTGATCACTCGAATCCAATCTTGGACAACAGTTGAAAGGACGGCGAAGAACACGGCAGCGAGCATGGAAATGGAGTCGGCGAAGACAACAGCTAGAAGAAAGGTGGACAGGAGACGAACTCGGGCAACAGCCGGTCGATTCCTCGCAGGTTTCAGAGAAATTCAGGGTACGGGGCATAGAAAAACAGCCCGGCAACACCATAAGCCAACACGCGGGTTATCGGTGTGAAGGATCACGCATGGCCGACCGTCGTTGTCAGTCTTGGATTGCAGGCCATGGCCATGAGCAGAAACAACACGAGGCTCGACGAACGGAGAGGTGTTTGTTTACCTGATCCAGCATCCAGCTGCGGCGACGGCGACGAAGCAGCAGCGACGAGCTCGACCGAATTCAGTGGAGGCGGTTTGGCGAGCGAGGAGGAGGGAAGGGAGCTTGGAACTCGGAGGAAGGAGAAGAGAAGGGCGTGACGTCTCGGGAGCGGAGTCCGGGTGGAACAAATTAAAGAAGAGAAGGGAAGAGAAGAAGAACACAGGACAGAAAGCAAGCGCGGAGAGGCGTAACAGGCTGACAGCGACAGGCCGAAGTTAAAGGGGCCGCAGCAGAAATTACATGAGAACAGGAACCTGTTCTTGCTGGGACGAAGAGGTGCTCATGCTCATGCTCATGGTCATGGACCAGCAGCCAAACGCATGGGATGGTTTGGTAACGGCTTCCAGCTCGGAACCGCTTGCCGGCCCGGCCCCGTGCTACAGTCATGCTGTTGCCTACTCGCTCCGTGTCGGGTGAAACATCTTCAACTTTGACTAAATTTATATAAAAAGTAATTATATTCATGATACAAAATGTTTCAGATTAGTTATGTAATATATTTTATAATTAAATTATTTAGAAACATAAATACTAATACTTTTTTATATAAAATTGGTTAAACATGTGCAGAACGGTTCCTACCATTGCATGTATGTACTTACCTGACATGCGAGGATTGTACTGGTGTGTTAACGGGCTTATGACACTTTTTTTTTCCTTAAAGGGAATGACAAGCTATGCATCTAGCTAATTCCTCCTCTAATTTGCTTGCAACTTATGACTTTCAGTTCGATTCTTCTGTGAATTGGAACAAAATTAAATTGACCCTGGAATAATCAGCTTGCAGCACATTGACGGTGATAAGCTTGAATGGGATTCTCTGAACCTCAAACATGGTGTTACGCTAGCAATCTAGCAGCATTGACGAACCTCTTCTATCGCGTGAGGCACCAACCACCCTATCACAGACAATGTATGAAGAGGCTAGAAGATATATTTTCTTTTCCCCAAGAAACATATTATATTCTCGATGAAGATGCCAGATAGACCCAGTATACATTACCAACTCTGAAGGCGCTAATGTTTCGAAAAAAAAAACTCTGAAGGCGCTTTCCCTGTTTGTGTTGAGCCACGAGGAACTCATGAGCTTTTCTCCCGTTACAACCTAGCCCCCATTCAAATTGTTGAAAGGAACAATTCAGTAGCAAACTCCAGTCAAAGAAACGCCCACACTCTAATGACACCCTGCTTCTTCTTTCCCGGCCTTACCCAAATTTATGTTTAGTTAAACAAATGAATTTACTATGGTACATAATGCGCAACTTATATTGCAGGTCATACTTCACCCGTTTCTTAAAAAAAA
>JAZFNS010020007.1:113249867-113261858 GCA_037127165.1 Alloteropsis angusta | reverse complement strand
TAACAGCTGCAAACGGATCCTCCGTTGTACACCACACACTTCTTATTTATTCCGTTAATTCCTACTACCTTGATTGTCACCCTGTGCTTCGGTCTTTAGCATGCTTCTTATTTCTTCGGCAACTCCGAGGTTGGACTCAAAACAGGGCGATCAAGTGATGATCAGAGTTGTTTAAGTACAGAGGTGATGATGACAGAGTCATTGTCTTATTGATAGAGTTTATAAGTACGGAACTGATGATGAAAGAAGGCGTGAAAGAATGATTCTTCGTCTATACATATGTCATTGTAATCCACTCCTGGCCGGCCTGGTCTCAGATTGGGGTGAATATAATTGCTTTGCTGGTAACTTTTTGCTTGGCTGATAGTATAAGATTTGGTGGACCGTGAATGTTAGGCAGGTCATGATGCTATGAGGTCAATAACAAAGCGACATAGCCTTTCCCTTGTTTCCACAACCTGAGAAAGTTCTGCGAATTTCCATGTGCTTTTATCCGCTTTCTTGTAGAAAATCTCCCAAGGAGCATACAAAGGATAAATGCTTTCTTTTTTGCATGTCATGGGGTGCAAATAAATCACCAAAATATTAGGGTTCTTTTATGGTACTCCATACTACCAATGAGTGGTATATAGTATAGATCTCCATAAGTAAAGAGTAATTTAATAATTTCACTTGGATGAAAATAAAATTAAAGCTTGGAAATGTAAAAATATATATCAAGGATCAAAGTGATTTTTTAAAATATAAATATTTCAATTGCACCATTAATGTTTTCCCCAAAATACACATATACTACTCACTGTATACTACTATACTAGTGTCAATGTCTCGAATAGTATATAATTAATCTCAACCGTACGATCTTTCTATACTAGTCCTTTTTAGACACTAGTATAGAGTAGTATAGAGTACCGNAAAAATATTAAAAGGTATTTTCAAAAATACCAAATAACTATTGCAAAGTTCTAATCAAGAGTACTTCTGCTCCAAACAATACTTGAAATTATTTATTCTTAAGAATCTACTTCCCAGTGAAATTTTTTGTCATATGACATGGTTACATCATACAAAGAAGGGTATATTTGGCTGACAATTGCGTGAGTGTTAGATTAGGTCGTGCTGCTTAGAGGTCAATAAAAAAGCACTAGATTTTCATGTATTTCAGCATGCCACAAAATTCTGTGGATTTTGTTTGGCCTCCTCTACTTTATAGTTTGTAAAAGACCTTTCACTTGTTTCAGCAACCGGAGAAAGTTCTATGGAGTTTAATATGCTCCATTAGCTTTCTTATGAGAAAATCTAACCTTTTGCCTTTATTTTCTTAAAGTATGGACAGAGAGTATTACAACAAAGCAAAAGGTGCATGGTGAAAATGTTTTTCTAACCGGCGCCAACGAACCATCAAAACCATGCCAAAATTTTATCTAGAACTCTTGCTCAAAAAAACAAAACCTGTTACAAATCACACTGTAAGGTATTAGTTACCTCATCGTGAAAAACTAATTTGCATGTTTGATCCACTGCATATGCATGTTTGCATCATACAACAAATTTTGATTAAGACTAATTTGTAGTTCAAAAAACTTAGCATGTACACTGATGATGGATGTATACATGTGACCTGAACTTATAGCAGATATTAGCCCACTAGACCGCACATCAAAATACTGATGCCGACAGCCAAACCTACATTATGTGAGTTTTGGAGAAAGTGACAACGGCATTGGGCATTTTGGTTCCATATCAACTGTCTTTCTATTTCTTTATGCATCCCATTGCATTGGCGCTGCTTCAAGCCCAAATTAAGCAAATATTTGGGGAATAGTCTGCGTCAGTACATAGTATAGATAGTTTAGGGTTCACATCACACAAATAGTAAATTGCAGTGGATACATATACTCTAGCCGGCCAGGAGAGTAAAAGGTTTTTTCCTTCAGGGAGTTAATCGTTTTGAAGATAATATGTATTGTGCTAGATTGCTAGTGTATTATTGGTTAATTACTAGGTCAAATATTATTGCTTGAGAATAAATTCAGGTCCCTTTTTGTTTTGTAAAGACGATCAGAGTTTAGCTTCTTGGAGATTCCACTTGATTCACCCTTGGAGACTCCACTCTCCGCTAGTGACGTGAGTATTACGTACACTACACCATATAGAGCAATTTAGGCAGCTAGGTTTTACCCCCCTGAGAACATGAGTAAATTTCCTAGTTGTTTTCCTTGTGAAGGAAAGTGTGCACGCACTGCACACAATTGGTTGGACGATACGTCCTATGCTGCCCAAATCAGCTCATTATTTGCATGTTCCAATGTTGGAACTGATATATACCTGATGGGTAATTAATATTTTTGTAGGGTCTTAACTCGTTTATGTCGATGTGTTTACATAGACGGAGATGGCCACGCGCATCATCACTCCTGTCGTTTTTCGAAAGCAAAATATTACATCTATGATAAGAGCAAGCCCAACGCTCCACGTGGCTAGTGGCTTTACGGTGACATGCATACTCGGATGTCAACATGGAGAAAAGATGATGGCTTGTTCTAAATATTTCAGAACAACTCGTACAAGGTGCAGAAGCCTCAGGATAAAAACCCAGTGGTGTATATAAGAGAAAGTTAGTTCCAAAAGAAAAAGAAGAGATAATTTTTTTTACATCACATGCATGCTGTGCGTCGGGATATCGGTAATCTTATAACTCTTTGTCCATGTGAAACGCTCCCTTTAACCTATGTGATGGATGCCTGTGTTGGGCTCGTTCTAATGGTTTGTGGAAGGTAATAAAAAAAGGTTGATGCATGCTCACATATCATTACAACAAGACTACTATCAGAAAAAGAGACCTAAAAAATTTACATGGGCATTCTCATATAAGGATGTTTAACAATTCAGTATACTTTGGTCTGTAAAGGGTTTTAATTTTTGCTGCTTTACAATGTTGCCATCCAAGAGCTTTAGACAGACCAATACTAAGAGGAACCGAAGGCTAACCGGGGACACATTCTAATTGTGCAAAGTGTCCATTGGTCTCCCCTGTAAAATTGTAAATACTACGAGGAGCAATTACACTTTGATCATCTTCTTCAGATGGATTATATGCATTTGTTCTATTTATTTTTATCATGTTAGTTCCCCTGTTTGAATCGAAAAATTATCCCAAGTAGAAATGATGCATTTCATGGCCACATAAGTGACAATCGAGTGCCAACACAAAGGACCGAACATGACCACAGAAACCTAGAGAAGTTTTAAGAGACAAAAACGAGTTAATTTAATTTACTTTGTTTATGTTTTATTTCACCTTCGGAGAGAACGCGCCTGCAGCAACAGAAACTGTCAAATTCCACGACCAGTGTCAGGGGGCAGTCTCCAACCCGGCGTCTCCAAATGGAGAAGAGAATTAAAAAAAAAAAAACTTCAAAAGAGAAAAAAAAGATACGGAGCGAGGAGGAGAGCCCAACGGAAAGCAACCCAAGCCTCTCCTTTTCCGCCACAGTCCCCCCAGGGCTCACGCGCTCTTCAATCGCCCGCCCCCGTTTCTTCCTCCCCATGCCTTCCTTCAATCCAGCCACCGTCTGTCGTCTTCGCCCGCCCCCAAAGCTCCAGCCTTTCCCCGCTTTACTTGGCGTCTACGGCCTGGTCCATCAAGGAAAACAACCGATTTTGTTTTGGTTGCGTTGTTTCCTGGTTCCTGCTCTGGTGTTGTTGCGGTTTTTGTCCGCTCCTGCGAGTTCAGTTCGTTCCCAGCTCCATTTCTTGAGAAGGCCTCTCCTCTGTGGGCTGCGTTGTTCGCTTTTGGTTCCGCGGTTTGGTTGCCGTCTCTCGATTTGGAAGCCTTGGTTCTTGGTTTGGGAAGGGTGCCCCCCCTTTCAAGGAGAGGAATTTGGTGCGGTTTCATGGCGTCCCGCGACTCCGCGATGCAATGATGGGTTCTTGAAGCCGAGGTGAATCTTTGACCAGCCCAATTTCCCGAATTTTGAGCTGAGGTCGCTTGGTTCTCGATCCCCCGGGCGCCATGGGCCTCTGCCACGGCAAGTCGGCGGCGGTCCAGCAACCGGCGGCGGAGGAGGAAACGCAAGTAGCCGCCGGCGCTGCGACCCCGGTGGCAGGCCGCGATGTCGGGGCCGCGACGCCGGCGAGGGCACCTGGGACGCCCAAGCAGCCCAAGTTCTCCTTCTACCTGCCGAGCCCGCTCCAGCCCTCCAGCTACAAGGGCTCGCCGGCCAACTCCAGCGTCGCGTCCACGCCGGCGCGCAAGCGCCCGTTCCCGCCGCCGTCGCCCGCCAAGCACATCCGCGCGCTCCTGGCGCGCCGGCACGGCTCGGTCAAGCCCAACGCGGCGTCCATCCCCGAGGGCACAGAGCCGGACCTGGGGCTGGACAAGAGCTTCGGATACTCCAAGCACTTCGCCGCCAAGTACGAGCTCGGCCGGGAGGTGGGGCGCGGCCACTTCGGGTACACCTGCTCCGCTAAGGCCAAGAAAGGCGAGCTCAAGGGCGAGGATGTCGCCGTCAAGGTCATTCCGAAGGCCAAGGTGCGAGAACATCTCCTCTTCCTCTGGGGGGGATTTCTTCTGTTCTGTTCCTCGATCGTTTCCGCTGCTTAGTTTGGTTTGCTCGATCGGATTCTCCAAGGCTGCTTGCATTCTTTAATAAATCACCTGGAGTAATGCTACCCTGCGCAGATTTGTGCTCAAAGCCCATTCTTTCTGAAATTCACCCGAATTCACTTTGTGCTCATTTGGTCATAGTCTCATACACTTACAGTTGACATGCTTGTGACTTATTTAGACTTTGTAGCTTCATATTGCAGTACTCGGAGAAAGATAGAAACCATGCAAATATGAAATAGATGTACACTGTACTTCCAGGGGATTTCATCTGACACTCTTTACTTAAATTATCATATTGTTAGACGGTAGTCTTTTGCTTGTTTGGCTTTAAAAGGACACTTTGAGTCTGAATTTGATTTTTTGAGTGATTGGGGTGGTTCCGGGTTGTTAGTTGAGACAGGGACCATGATGCTCCAGCAAAGCTTGGTTGCTTCTTCAAAATGTTTGTTCAGCAACCTCCTCTGACCGGTTATGGGGAACTTGTTCAATAAATTTGTGTCATGTGATCATAATGGTATCATTGGCTATCTTATTCTCCACTCCCAGTTGATGATATCATCTTGTCATCTTAAAATAATCATGGTTGTTAAATTTCTAGGAGTCAAAAACAGCGTGTATGCTGCTATGCAAGTCCAGTCTGTATTGTTAAAAAATCAGAACTACCACGCCCCATTTTTCATCTATTGAAATACTCACATTGGACCCAATGTGGGGCCTTCCAGTTCTGTTAGTGGAAATTTTCTTTACTAAATACTTATGTAGATGTTCAAGGCTTCTGTCAGAGATACATGAATATCAATTCATCATCGTAGTAACCGTGCACATGCAATTGGTTCTTTTAATCTGGTAAGTTGATGGTGATTAGGGACACTCTAATGGTATTAGGGTTGCCAATTAGGTGCAGTGATACCGATATTGTTATTTTGAGTCATGTTTAAAGTGTTACTTCTATTAACTGTTGGATAGAGGCAACGGAAACAAACAAATATTAGTATTACATGCAGTTGATTGGATGGCTAGGGTCAAAATGTATGATATCAGTTAGTTTATTGAAGGCTGGATTGGCCAACAGATGATCGAATACCACTACTTTTCCACACATTTGTGTTAGCCATCAAGATCGCTTGTAATTGGTTTTGCTAGCATGGAGAATCCTGTTTTTGTTTTTTTGTTCCAACGGTTCATGTTTTGTGATTTGTCTTTTTTGTTACTTGACTGTATAGTTTAACTGGAAAGATTGTGGGTTATTGATCTGAATCATCCACTTACGCTTGGAGGCCACTTGAATTTTCTGTTACTATTGTTCATACCTTCTGGGCAAGACAAAAAAAATATAACAGTATACTCACACAGTTGTTCAGACATGATTGATTTAATATAGTTTATGCATTGATCCTGTAACTTTAAGGCACAGTAAGGATTTGATCTAAGGAGCGTCTAGAAATCGTCTAATTTTTGCAACAGCCCCAATATAAATATTAGACCCTGTTATATTATATGTATCCTTCATAGTTATGTTCATCGTATTAGCCTTTTTCTATGGGTGATGCCCTTTTATGTGAAATATTCGTGAACCTATGATTGCATGGCCCATTTTAATTATACTCATGTAATTATAATAGCTGGATAGTATATATTATTAGTGATGTTGGGTTTCAGTTCACTGTTTCATTGTTACCTTTTATAAAATCCTACTTAAAATCTTAAGTACATGCTGCAGTCTCACTCAATCTAACTACTTTTGCATAGATGACTACTGCTATTGCCATTGAAGATGTCAGAAGAGAAGTCAGAATATTGAGTTCTTTGACAGGCCACAACAACCTAGTGCAGTTTTATGATGCTTTTGAAGATGAAGAAAATGTATATGTTGTTATGGAGTAAGTTCTTGTTTCATTTATTAGTAACTCTACTGGTTTACTGAAATATCAAATTAGGGTTTAATGCAGCAATATGTCAACGAAATAGGACAGGCCATCCAACCTTTTGTCGTTATCCGTTTTCAGAAAAAGGCAATACATGATGTACTACTTGTATGGATTAGCAAGGTTAAAATGTAGTTTCTGGTTGCTGACCAAACTTGGTCCTGGGCAAACTTGACGTGCAAGACACTTATTTTGGTTGGCCATATCATATTATTTTCTTATCACTCCTTTTTTTTTGGAAGAAGTGTCTAGATATGATACTGCTCTCTGAGAGTAAGCGAGTACTCATCAAATGAGGCATGGAAACATGCGTCACACAGAATTTGGACTTTTCTAAATTCAGTCACCTTTTAAAATGCTTTATATGTCAATTCTGGAAAGGAAATAAGCGTGATGGATTCGGCTACTCAATTGTTGGAAAAGTTAGGAATACATACACGATAACCCAGTTAAATGTACCTTTGTATAGTTTAGTTTTAGCAGTACTATAATTTTTTAAAAATTTCAATATCTCTAATCTCATGCACGTCTGTGCTAGTGAAGTTAGGTTTTTTAAGAAAATAAAACACCAGCTCTCGGGTTATGATGTCATGAAACTAATTGTTAATAGAGATGCTTTATTACCCTGTACATGCAAAGCTTACATTCCAAGCGTACCAACCACGGAGGACAAAACTAACTTTCCTTCTGGAAAATAGCATCTTAATTAACATTAATGGAACCTGTTCGATCCATACCTAACTTACTCCACACATAGAATTGGGACCGGCCAGTGGCGGATCCAGGATGTAGAGAGAGGGGGTGCTCATCTTCTCTTTCTCCTTCATTTCTTCTTTTTTATCATATTCTTCTTACTTATTTGCTTCTTGTTCCTCTCTATCTATGGCTAGAATGTATAGGGGGGCTCGTGGGGGCTGCCATGGACAACATGGTGGTAGGGGGTGCTCCAGCCCCCCAAGCCCCCACGTTGGCTCCGCCCCTGGGACTGGCTCTTATAATGTCACTTTATTTTCTTGCGTTAAATGTTGATGTCAATTTGCTATACATTCAGCCTCTTATCAGGTGCACATATTTGCATGGAGGTGAGACTAGATAAGGGTTGCCCAATATGTTAGGACTGTTTTTGTTTTTTTTTCTCGAACGACGCAAGAGAGCTGTCTGTCATTTCATGAATAGAGAATTTTAAAGTACAAAAGAGAAGGGGGTAACCTCTAAACTTACTACAGACCACACCCTACACACCAAGTACAACAGCTAGACTAGGACCAGTGATTTTCCCCTTCTGTATCTCGTAACAAATTTTAGTTCTGTACAGATTTGGCCTTGACTTGTATCTTAAAAAAAGTGTTAACTTTTCTTCCAAAGTAGGTTACCAAGCTAAGCATGTACACCGCTAGAAAGGTGTTGCAATACCTGAATAACTCACTGTTATTTTTTCCTTATCCAGGTTATGCAAAGGAGGTGAACTGCTGGACAGGATTTTGGCTAGGTACTTGCAGGACATTCCATTTCTAAAACTGAAGACGTTGATTCTGCATGGATTCTAATAATAGCTCACTCCTGTTTTGCAGAGGTGGAAAATATCCTGAGGAAGATGCTAAGGTTATTATTCACCAAATTCTAAGTGTTGCTTCATTTTGCCATCTTCAGGGTGTTGTTCATCGAGATCTGAAACCAGAGGTAAGATTGTTCGAGCAATTCACAACTCATGTTTTGTATTATGAAGCTCACTAGTTGTTATCTTATCTCTGTTGTATCTGTGGATCTTAGCTGAGTTAAGAGCAATGCTATGGCAATCTTGGTATTTTATGCTGATGCTAATGTTAGCCTGGCTATTACTTCCACTTTTCAGAATTTTCTTTTCATGTCAAAGGATGAGAATTCTGCCTTGAAAGTCATAGACTTTGGTTTGTCCGATTTTGTTAAACCAGGTTAGTCTTGCAGATTTTTCTTTGGATCATTGCTTATCATTGTATTCTATTAAAATACATGTGCCATTATCTTACACAGATGAAAGACTTAATGACATTGTTGGAAGTGCATATTATGTTGCTCCTGAAGTGCTACATCGATCTTACAGCACTGAGGCAGACATGTGGAGTATTGGAGTAATTGCATACATTTTGCTTTGTGGAAGCCGCCCTTTCTGGGCACGAACTGAGTCAGGGATTTTTCGAGCGGTCCTAAAAGCAGAGCCTAGTTTTAATGAAACCCCATGGCCTACCCTTTCTGCTGAAGCAAGGGACTTTGTAAGAAGGCTACTCAATAAGGATTACCGCAAGAGGATGACTGCTGCTCAAGCCCTCTGTAAGTAACATTCTTGTCTTGAACTTGGTTTACCCCGTTTTTCAGCTTGCAGATGAGGTGACACCTGACAATTACAGGCCATCCATGGATCCGTGGTACTCAGGAAGTTAACATTAATTTAGACATGATAATCTATAGGCTTATGAGGGCTTACATAAGTTCATCTTCTTTACGGAAGTCTGCGTTAAGGGTAATACACTAATACTTCTGTAGGTTGTTTGCATTGTTTGGCAAGTAGTCATCATCTTTCTTGTCTGTAATTGATGATATAATAGCTGAAGCCTCCATTTTCCAACATAAACGATGCCAATAATATGAAACAATCTCCATTTGTTTTGAAAAAGAATTGTATTGGTAATAATTCATCTGCATCAGCTAGCAAACGGTTCGGTTCTTCTGTTTTTGGATTCCTGATTTTGTCATGTTTTTCCCTCATATTTTATATGTTCTGCTTTGGAAGTAAAAACACTGAATTCCTGTGGACATGATTTTATTCCACACTTTATGTTTAGCTTAATGTATCATCTGGAATTCAAATTGAAGGGTCAGTCTGGTTTGCTCCTGCTGGCCATTATGTCCTCAGCCTAGCAGCCTTATAAATGTTGTAACTTTGGTTTTCTAGACCCCATGCATATCTGCTATCAATATGTTCCTTGCTTGCCTTTCACCTTAAAATTATAATCAATGATCGTAGATTTAGCATGTGGGTGTTCCACTTTTCCATTCTTGAACCTCATTTCCTGTGACTGCATTTTTGTTGGGATTCTATTGTTTTCTGGCCGTAGTATTGTGAACAGAGGCCACTCCAAGTGACTGTTATGCTGGATTTGCTAATTAGCTCTTTACATTTTTCAGGCTCTTGCAAATACAGTGACGACTGATCAGCTCTTCTACCTAAGAGAGCAATTTCTTTTGTTAGGTCCAAACAAGAGTGGCCACATCTCCTTGCAAAATTTGAAGACGGTTAGTTATTTTGCATTATTCAGTCAAAATAATTAAATCAATGATATGCTGTTAATGTTCATGGAACTTCTAGGCCTTGATGAAGAATTCCTCGGGTGCAATGAATGATTCTAGGGTTGTTGACTTCGTTAACTCAGTAAGTCTTCTCTATTTTTTCTTATGTTCTTTTCATACTTGCGTAACATGAGTAAATGACTAAGTACTAATTCTACGCATTGTGCTAGATATGCAATATCTCTCATGGAAAGTTTGATTTTGAGGAGTTCTGTGCTTCGGCTATTAGTGTTTATCAAATGGAAGGACTCGAGACCTGGGAGCAACATGCTCAGCAAGCATATGAATTATTTGATAAGGAGGGCAACCGACCAATTGTGATTGAAGAACTTGCATCGGTATAGTTTGATCTTAAAACATAGTTTCTGCACAGGAAATGAACTGTGATTCATGGTGTTGTTCATCTTTCAGGAACTTGGACTTGGCCCTTCAGTTCCACTTCATGTTGTTCTCCAAGATTGGATCAGACATCCTGATGGAAAACTCAGTTTCCTTGGATTCATGAAACTATTGCATGGAGTTTCTTCGCGCACTATCCCTAAAGCCTAAGATAACCTCTTGCAACAACCAGGGAGAAAAGTGACAACTAAACTAATCTCTGCCAGTGCATGGCATGTCTGGTTGTAGAAGTTGCATGAAAGCAGTGCAAAGGTTAACAGGTGATTGTAGCGTAAGAGGTAAAATGATATCATTAGGTCAATATTGTCGCCGCCTCTGACAACATGAATCGACATTGTACTCAAGATGTTTAGAGGAATGTACAGATTTGGTTTGGGAAAGAATGGAAGGCCTAAAAGATTTTAGGCTGATTTTGTGGGGATCAGCGTTGTCTTGTGGTGCTCTCTGTCTCAATAATGGGTTGAGCCTTCATTTGTGTTGTGCCTCTTAATGCCCTAATTTCGTATTCTATTTTTTTGGATAATTTCGTATCTTATTTTTTAGATAATTTCGTATTCTATTGCTGTATTGCTTATTTTATTTATACTTCTAACGAAAGGAGGTAATGTATAGCCTTGTAATTTTAGAACCCCTCCCAATAGATTTCGGAATTGAGCTGCGACATCTGAAATCTTGTTCAGAAAAAAACTATCAGAGTCAAATTCTTCACCCTTAGACCACCCCTTCCTTAGGCTAACACGAGCACCGAGTTCTTTGGCATCATTTGGTAGCTTATAATAGTTCAATTTCACCTGTTTTGCGCAAAACGGAGCATTGTAGCATGAAGCTATTTCAGAAAATTATATTAAAAAAAAGAACTATAAGCTAATCAAATCTAGTTTTTTCAGCATCTCTAAAACAGTTTCACCGCGATGAAGCTGTTTTGGAGAAGCTCTACCAAACGGCCTTATACACATTTGTATCATCGTTTGACACCAATCCCAAAGGCCAAAGCTGACTATTTGGAAGCACGAGTAGGACCTCTGATTCATAGTTAGATTTCCATAGTTGATACTGTGCGGGAGCGGGACCTGAACGCTCTGCAGGCATTCACAATGTCTTGCAGGCGCGGATCGTGTAAGCCCACATAAGAACGGTCTTGTTTGAAACTGTTTAAATGATATTTATGACCAAAATAAGGTGAAACTAATAGCTCGACGAAGCGTTTTTTTACAGTTTTTTTTTTNCTGCGCTTCTCCCCGTCATCCCATCTACACTAAAACGCGGAAGCTGTAATACCTGNCTTCTCAAATAAATGTATTTTATTTGTACAGCTAACAAGACGACTTCCTCTGCGTGCTTGCTTGCTTGCTTGCGCTGTCTCTGCTGCTCGCGGCGTGTGGCACCTCTGGAATTGAACTCGCCATCTCCTCTGAGCCCGGCCCTTCCAAAATTTAATCAAAATCAAACATAAACTGTCCTGGAACACTTAAACGATCTCTACATAACGAGCAGGGACGGATGCTATTCAATTCAAGGGTATTCAGTTGAATACCTATTGTTTTTGTCGAAATTAATTATATACAGTTTATACTTGTATGTGTATTCAACAAAATGAGAAAAAGATAATAGTAATACATGTATTTTAGCATTCAGCCCACCTTTCTTTTCTGAAACGGGCCAAACACTCAGGGCCTGTTAGACTCACGGTCCCGGCTCTCCCAAGCTGTAGCGGCGCGGCGGCCGGCGGCA
>JAZFNS010020007.1:113216654-113231640 GCA_037127165.1 Alloteropsis angusta | reverse complement strand
CAAAGGACATCATCTTATGTGCAGATGAACCAATAGTGCTGCCACACTGCAGCCAACTCATTCATCTCAGCACAGATAGATACACTATCATCTTATTTAATCAGTACAATACTGGGCCCATATATCAACATATACAATAGCGAAAAAGTCCATACCACTTTTAAAAAATTGAGGTATAAGCAATGTTTACTGAACATGCTACTCACTATATTCCAAATTGGAAGTCGTTCTTGTCTTTTCTCAAGACAGAGTTTTTGCTATACATCTAGATATACATTATATATAGATACATATATAGTATGGAAAAAGTGACTTATAATTTAGAATGGAGGGAGCAGAAGACTAAGTTAGCAATTGCTTTAGAAGCAATTATAAAAGAACAACTGTAAGTTGCTCACCGAGGCCACCGGTAGCCGCCGGCTGACTAAATGCAAACAATACCATGTCTTTGAAGGCTTCCGCAAGCCTGCAAGTCAACATTGGAAAGCAATAAGTTAGAGATTACAGAAGAAAGCATGCAAAGGCAAGCAGTACAAATCAACTTATTAGACATAACTATTTTTCATCCAAACAAACCATCATTTTCCATTGCCTTAAGTATCAGTGTCTGTATACCCTAATACAGATATACCATGCATTATCATAAAGCATTTGCGGCGTCAACTCTCTGGGTTCCAGTTCCAGATATACAGACAGAAATGCAGCGGTGCACAGCTGAGCCTGACCAGCAGAACAAGCGCATGCATGCGCCACTGCCACCTCACTAATTATTTCTGCCTACTTATGGGCGCTGATGGGAGCAGTCCACCAGGCATCAGTCCAAGCTCGTGCACTGCACACGTGAGTTGACACCAGGCTCATTAGCATGAAGCTTCCAACACACACTCACACACACACAGCTGAGTAGCAGAGGTATGCAGTCTCCAGTTGTTGTCTGTCCGGTCTTCTGTTGCACCACATGGAGTCACATGCGCCATGGCCAAAACATTAGAAGGGAACAATTTTACATGTTTCAATGTGTACCTACTGCTTGGCTGGCCTCTGCATCTGAAGCCACTATTTCCTTTATTTTTTCATTTTTACTGGCCAAGCATGCCGCAGCCACGCAGAATGTACAACGTGGATATGGCTTTGCTAGAGCCATTTAAGTTCTTACAGAATCTAATCAAGATTGGGCTTCAGCATTGGCCTATTTTCTACAGGAAAGAAAACATAGTGATATAAATTTATGATTGGATTAATCAGCTGGCACACGCAGTTAAATGCTTAAGTTTCTGACAGGATGGTCTTCTTACTGGAGTTGAGCTATAATCATACTGTTAGATATGCCTAGAATGAATGGAACATTTCACTGACATGGGTTTCATTGTGGATATTGAGTATCCACTCACCTTCTCAATTCCTTTTCTTTTTCCCACAAATGCCAACTTAACAGCTTAAGCAAGATTAGACTGAAAGAAACAACACAAATCATGTTTCACTGTTCATTACCTTTAATAGTTTCTCAACTATAGTCTGGAATATGAACAAGCCAGCAGGTGATTGACAAGAGTGGACTCAGAAGCTGATGATCGCCCATCAACATATCCTACATGTACATTCCATCCAGGGACATCAGGGATTAGGCATGCATATATAACCATAAATATAGAGAGCAGAAAATATTATCCTAATATTCATTTTAAAGCACACATGAAGGAATAACCTACATGTTTCAGAAGCTGATGTTCCATCAACATATGACTGGCATACACGATACATTAGAATTTAGAAAGGGGCGATGTAGAAGATTGGACAATTTACTAGCAACACAATAACATGGGCTGTCTCTATGGCGTGCTAAAAAGCAAGCCTGAGGAAAGTGCATATGCAGGGAATCAACCAAGTGACTGAAGAATGTTGCGAGCAATGATTGTACTGGTGAGCTCCTCTTTTGATATGCCTCCCTTGCGGTGGTCTCAGTAGATTCTGACGCAAAGATTTAGATCTCCATGGATAAAGCAGGAGGAGCGAAGAGGAGAAAAGGCAAGAGGGAATCATCAGAAGGTGCCAACTTTCTGAACCCAAGGGGTCCATTCTGGATCAAAAGTTGTCCAATGACCTCTAAAGACAGTGAGTTTTCTCAAAGTTGTGACTATAGTGTAACTTCTAGCCACCAAAGAATGGAATTTTCCTTTCAGTAATAAATAAACCAAGAATGTTGCCCTGGACAACGGTATGGCTAAGATAAAAGTTATCTTTTCATAAAGTGCAATTTCATTGTCGATGAGAAGGTAGAAAATACTTTGAAGAATGCAGGATTCTTCTTGCAGCTGTGACAAAAAAATAAGAACTGAATGCCCAAATTCAAATTGAGCAACAGATACTTTAAGAAAAACATTGGTCAGGCAATTTTGCATCTCTTGTCCAACATACTGTCATTAAAATCCGAGGAAGTTCTAAAATTTGAACAGACTCCACCTCTAAAATTGTATAAGTAGAGATAGAACCATATTTTTTAGGAGTAAATAGCTGTCAGGAAATAACAGTTTTCTTATCAAAGAAGAAAATGTCCAAAGAGGACACATATATTGCCTTAGTTTCTTTGTTTGATCCAAGGGGTTTACAAACATGGAGAAAAGCAAAAGCCACTCTTGAGTTTAACATTAACATAAACATTGATTCACAACGGATTGTCACCATCAGAAAAATCAGAATATGTAAGTCCTTACTAGGAAAGATAGCACTTCTTTGCATACAATTCAAAAAAGGGAAAAGGGGCCCGAATGAGATTGTGATGGGAAATCTGTTAGCAACATTTTGTTACTTTGCAAGATCACCAACTTCTGGCATTGAAACAGTGCTAGAATATGCAAAAAAGGTTCCAATAGAAACAGCGTTAAAATACAGTAGCCTCTAGAAACGAGTAGAAAACATTAAAGATATCATTCAGCAAATGTGAATTTTAAGATATACACTAACTAAAAGTGTAAAAGAGGATATAAGATCATCTTCCACATGGGTTTGTTCCAGTTGTTGTGCCCTTGAGGAACACAACGTGTAAACACAGTAACCGGAAGAAAAAGGTGCGAGTTTTTGCCTCACACAGATTAGTCATAATATGTTCCATGTTAACCAGCAGCTTGATCATTCTTTCTGTCGATAGGTAGTAACATTGCTAGATATTGCTGTTGTACACTTGGCTTCAGTCATGCTAAGTTCCTCAGAAGCCATACTGCTGCTGGTTATATTCTTTTCAGGTGCAGCTTGACCTGTATTACCGTTTCCAGAAATACTGACATGGAGGAACAGGACGGGGAAAGGAGCCACTGCTTTCCTGCAAGGCGAATAATCCATTCTGAGTACCAAAGCACATACTTAAAATGAACGATATGGATGAAATAGTAGACTATTCAGAGTCAGCATCATCCACTTAAACTGCCAAGTGAGGACTCAAATTTTTTTCCCTTTTTTGATTGAAAGATAAACAAAAAACCATTTCTGGGCAAATGGATATCGCCTGGTTCCAAATGTAAATCTTACCACTAGGTGCCTCTGCATTGGGCTTCCTAATGCAGTTGCAAAGAGTCCAAGGAATCAAATCGAAGTAAATCCCTCACAACCAACAAAATCATTTATATATTTCATTAATGAGACTTCTTATGCACAACTCAATCAAGTTAGAAGAGATTGGCTTTCCAGCAAGTACAGAGATGAATTTGTACATATTACACATCATCAATTCCATTCAAGTGGCACCTTGAGCAGAAGGTGGTGCCAGATCATAGCATTCCTTGGCCAAGCGAACACATTCTAACCAATGTAACACCTCTGTATTGGGGTCCTTCTCCAGAACCACATCTCTAACAGCAATCTGGATTGCACCACGGTACATGACAATCTTTCCCCGGACCCTCAAAAGCGTGCCTAGACGAACCTCCTCCGACATTTTCAATGCCATCTCCGCGGTAGGATCGGAATCTGACAGCCCAGAGGAAGCATTTGCATTTGAGTATTGGTGGTTCAACCACAGGACGCATGGTACACAGCCAGTGCCATCATCGACGAAGAAGCGGAGGAACTTCTCCCTGCGGTCACGTGAGACCACAATTCCGACAAGCTCCGCACGAGCAACTGTACGGCCACGACGAAGAAAAGAAGGCGGCAAAGTCTGCTGCACGGTTAGGGAGAGAAGGTCCGCAGCCAGAATCTTGATGTGCACGAGATGAAGAAGAGGGTCCATGCTGCGAATGTTAGGGAAGAGATGTTACAAGAGCTTCACATTTGTTTCCAGACAGAATGAGCACAAAAGAAACATTGCCACATCTCTTCACGGCGCACAAACATGATTAATCTCAAGGTTTTATTGACGCTATCCTAATCACCATCTGCATTGCTGATTGATTTCCATTCTCTATCCCATGCCTAAAGCAAGTACAAGGGTCTTACAAGTGAAGCTACCTCGCCTTTTATCAAGGCTATTTTGTTTTATATGGTTGGTCCTTTCCTCAAACACCTAAAGTGCAGCTCAAAACCTCAAATAATCCCCATACCTCCGTAGTTCCATGAATCACCACCACTCCTCTATACGACTAAATAGCCGATGCACAAAGTATCAATTTAATAAATGCAAGCACGGCCATCAACAACAACAACCAAACAGTACAATTCCCAGTTCTGGCGAAAGAGTAGTTCGGGGCGAACTGAAGACAAGGAAATGACCGAACGGAAGACAGGAGAGAGGGGAAAGGAATTGTACCCTTATACTTACATATTTTACGGAAGGCGTGTGGGCGCCGTGCTCGTCGACTGACCGCCTCGGCCTCGCGTAGTCGGAGCACAACGAGCACACGCGGTGGTGACCGGGAGCTGGACGAAGAAGGCGCGCGCCGCCGCAGAGGAAGGGGAGAGGGCAGGCGAAGCCCGTTCTCACTTCTCAGCAATTGCAAGAGCGTGTGGTGGCCTAACCTGAAACGGGAGGCCCAACGGCCCATTAGTTTTTAGAGGACGGCCCATTATGATGAGCAGCAAACGGAGCGAAAGCCAGCGGCCCAGTGGGCCGCGCGACCCAAGTCAAAGGAAACCAGCAAGCAGCAAGCAGCGAGCGAAGCTTCGTTGGACTCTCCGCCGGCGACCGGCGAGTCCACCACCGTCCCACTCCCACCCGCTCCATCTAGGTGGGCAGCGCTGCCGCTACCGCAACTGCTCCGCCTGCCGGCCATTAATGCGCCCTTGATTGACGAAGAGATCGAACCCTCGGCCTACCTCTCCCCATCAGTTTCGACGAGGCGGCCGCCGTCGAGCACCTACCTCCTCCGAAGCTAGCTCCGGCCATGGCCCACGACGCCGGCGACGAAGGCGCCGAGCTACCTCCGCCCGCGAAGAAGAAGTCGCCCGCCGAGGAGGCGGCCGAGAAGAGGTCAGTCCCCGTGCGCCCGCCCCCTGGATTCCGGAGCAAACAAAGTTCAATTGCGCGGCGTAGTTTTCTGTTTTCGTGTTGGGGATGTAGAATTTTCGCAATTCAGGTTCTCCATTCGTTGGTTGGACCGCTGCTGTGCTGCTTGTTTGTGATCACGCGTTTGTTCGTGTTGTGTGCCGCAGGAGGAAGAAACTCACCCCTGGGAGCTTGATGAAGGGGCTCATACGGTCTGGGAGTGGCGATGCTACCCCTGCGGACGGCGATCAGGTTAGAACGTCCGCCTGCATTCTCCCCTTCCTATGTCACGCGAATCACTTGTGATACCTGAATAGGAATGACCCTTCTGGACTTCTGGTGTCATTTCTGGGGCAATGCCGAGAGCATCCATAAATCCTATTATGCCCAGTAAATTCTCAATTCTCATTAACAAAACTTACCCTAATGCTTAAGTGATGCTGGAATGTTAATATTACATAGCATGGTATCTGTTCTTGTTTCAGGACTAGTGAGTTTACGTTTGTTTGTGCATGACTGCACTTTTTTCTGGCCTCATAGGTTTTCAGACAGTTTCTTTTTTGTAATTGCAGGCATAAGGAATTTTAGGTGATCGCATATTACTCATTAGTATAACTGTGTTTGCAGGTTATAATTCACTGCACCATACGGACAATGGATGGTATTGTTGTAAATTCTACAAGAACAGAGCATGGAGGTGATGCAATATGTCAACATGTTTCGTCATTTTTCAGCTTATTATTATCTATATTGCAAAATGTGTTGCAGAGAATCATGAGATAAACCGTGGATTTATAAGCTCTTAAAATATCCTTTTTTTCATATTAGCTATAGTTTACTACTTTGCTTTCCCCCCCTGCTCTGGCTGAGGTATCCTGTTTGGCTGCTTCCATTTGTGGAGGGCCCCAGAGGTTTATATTTGTTTTCCTTGCATGGTTATGATTCTAAATTTATGCTGCAGAATCCCATTTTTCTGTTTTCATTGGCAAGTATATATGCAATTTAAAGAAAAACAGAAATATCCACAACCTAATTTCTAGCTAAACACCTATCCTGTGCTCCCTTACATCCTCCGGGACAATATACTGGACTACACTGTCTTTTCTGTATTATTTGTATCTTACAATTGATTCTTACATTACATGTCATGTCTATATTAGTCAATTCAGTCACTGCCACTTTAAATCTTCCTTTTTATTGCTGTAATTTACAGGTAAAGGAATCCCTCTCAGATTTGTCTTAGGGAAGAGCAAGATGATCCTAGGCTTTGCTGAAGGCTTCCCAACAATGTTGAAGGGTGAAATCGCTATGGTATTTACTTTGAACAGACAAAACTATTGAATGAGCAGAAATCATTTTATTCTAATAGAAAGACAATACTGAGAGAGAATGCAACTGTTCAAAAATGCACATCTCAACAATAACGCAAGCACCTATTAGTATTTTGTCTTTGTTCCTTTTCTATTTCTCTCTTATTGGAGTTTCCTTTTTCAGTTTAAAATGCAGCCTAAAATTCACTATGCCGAGGAGAATTGTCCAGTTGTAGCACCTGATGGCTTTCCAAAAGATGATGAACTTCAGTTTGAGATTGAAATGTTGGATTTTTTTAAAGCCAAGGTTAGTCTAGTTAAATCAGGCTTGAGCATGAATTCAACTGATGTTTATTTCAGTAATTACAAAGCATTCCTGGCAAGTAGTTTCTTTGTCCACTTTAGTAATTTTACTACAGATGGTATGATTTCGAAGATATAATGCAGCATTTTCTTACAAAAGGAATATTGTTAATATAAGTTTAGTAAGACTTAGTGCCCAATATAGCCGGGGTACCTAGTGTGGTTGTTGGCATGACATATCATTTTTCATCAATAGTATCTAATTGGTTCTCTTTTCCTGGATAATATCGGTTTGCCACGAATATGAAAACTATTCCATGCAAACAAGCATTTTAGTCTGATTATGATACTTAAGTTCAGTTTGCCAAGCTTATATGTCATAGCTAAAAAACGAATTTTCATGGCTGCTTCCCGACCTGACATTTAAGAAAGTACTTACTCTGCTTATTTTCTTTGTCAGCTTGTAACTGAGGATTTGGGGGTTGTAAAGAAGGTAAACAGCCGTCTCATATAATTGCAGCAAATATGCTCTATTATTCAGCTAGAAATATTCTGATTTTTTTTTCAATATGCTTGGAGCACCTTTAGATTATTCTCTTACTTTACAAAATTTGTACTCCCTCTGTCCCAAATTACTTCTAGGTTCATTAGTTTTGCTACGCATCTAGATATACACTATGTCTGGATGCATAGTAAAAGTAGTGTACCTAGAAAAGCCAAAACGAATAGTAATTTGGAATGGAGGGAGTACCACTAAAGGAATCATATGCTAGTCTTTGTTTCAAACTTTACCAGTGCTATTTATTTATCTACCACCGTCGGTTCCTTTTTTGTGGGTTTGTTCAATAAGTGGTCTAGTATGTGAGGCTGGATGCTTCAGCTCTGTGAAAACCTTTTTTCCTTTGACTGTGACAGATAATTGACGAAGGCAAGGGATGGGAAACACCTAGAGAGCCATATGAAATAACAGCACGGTAAACATTTACGTTTTAAATCTGCAGAATGCTCATCTGGTTGTCTATGCTAGCTGTATACGTGCTTATTTTTTCATTCTTCGTGTCAGTTACTTATTCTCTGTGCTTAGAAATGGCTGACTAGAACACTGAAATAGAATGGTTACATTTGATGATACAAACAAATACTGCTTAATTTGGATGGAATACTGTTGCACTTTGCCTGTGCAAAATGCTTTTATGTCTTGTGATTAGGGATGCGAATTATTGCTTCTTTGCATCATTGGATCGAAAGCCGAAAGCTATGATACTTTTGTCATTTTCAGGATAACTGCACGAACAGCAGATGGAAAAGAAGTTATTCCAATTAAAGAAGAGGCTTATTTCTTTACTATCGGTAAATCTGAGGTCAGTGACATTCTTGTTGCATGTAGTGTAGTAGTAACATAGGTTGTATCAATATTATGTGCTTTTTTGAACTGTTTATTATTATGTGCTTCTTGGGATACAGGATACTTATATGACACCAATGGCATTCCTTTTGCATGTATACATAGTGTACTTCTCCAGACTCTTCTATTGTAAAGTATTCTACAACTTTGAGAAAACATAGTGCTCATCAGGAGTTCAAATGCTATATCATCTCTTTTGAAGTTCTTTACGATGATATATAAATATAGTTACTTGCTTGTAGCACATTGGATGATGTGTGTTTGGCTGGTGGGTTTTCCTTTCATATACATTAACTGTGTAACATCTTGCAGCTAATTCAGTGGGACAATCTGTAGTGCTGGCTTCCTGGTCATAACATAATTCTAAACTTGACAGTGTTTTATTTAAATGACAGTAGAATCACATATGGTTCATTTTGATTAAGTTCCTTTTTTGCCCCTAACTACTGTTTGTTGCAATATCTGTGTTACTGTTCTAGTTTAGGTACCTAAAGGCCTTGAGATGGGCATTGGAACAATGGCACGCAAGGAAAAGGCGGTTATTTTTGTTAGCAGTACCTATTTGACAAAGTCCTCATTAATGCCACAACTTGAAGGCCTTGAAGAAGTTCATTTTAATGTTGAACTGGTTCAGTTTATTCAGGTACTGTTTGGTAGTTTCACTTTGTTACCTGATGATGATTCAGTCATTTGGTCATAATTTGTTTTTTCACGAAATGGTTATCCTGTGTACCGGAACACTGCAATGAAAATGATTTTCTGGCATGTTATGAGTGGCAAGGCACAATGTCATTTTTCAGAAACAGTTTCTAGGTCAAGGTCACTGAAGGCACAATTCACCTTTTAATGCATCATCGTAGCAGACAATATCATATCGAGGCCCATTATAGCATATCACTTCTCCTATATAGGCCACCAACCTAGGGGTACATGTCATTGTTGGCACATCCTAAGCTCTTTTGCTTTACTAACCATGTGTATAACTTGGACCGCCAATTATGTGAGAGGTTAACTGATTGAGTGTAATATGTCATAAATCAGCCTGCTTGCATCCATATACCAACCTAAAGTGTTTGAAGGTAGGGCGATCACCTACCATCCACTAACCCCTAAGAAACTGTTATGTGGTCTTTTTTGAAGATTCTTATGATTAGTGTTATTTGAAGATGTCGATATTTTGCTTTCTTCCATGGTTGTGCATTTAATAAAATGCATTTTCCTAAGGAATTTGGAATCTATGTTTCTTGAGATTGAATCGTAGCGTATTACAACTTTTGGGTAGATTCAGACAGCAGAAAGCTGGGTGCAATACTGCAACAAGGTTATGACCTCTAATTTCCAGATATGCTTGACCATATTTAAGTTCCGAATCACTTGCTGTGCTCACTGGTCAGGCATGAAGGCTTCTTGCCATGTTAGATTACTCTGGTTGTCATACCTAAATATGTGGACGGAAGATATTAGGGTATTCAGTTCTGGTTCGCTTGATTTATCTGCTTAATACACAAGCTTTCCTCTAGATATAGCTTATATTATATTGTTATGGAAATACCACTCTCCTTCCCATATATCAATGCTAAACTGCATTTGAATTCTGTATGTTGGATGCATTAACAGGTGAGAGACATGCTTGGTGATGGTCGCCTCATTAAACGACGCGTAGTTGATGGAAAAGGTGCATAACCTTAACATTCTGTTTCATGTCAATTTGTATGTTTTTTTGTTAGCATGGAAATTTCTTTGTGTTTCCTATGACTTTCATTTGCATAACTCCTAGAACAAAAGAAATTATGTTCCACAAAGTTTTGGTACGAATGGTCATTTCCTTCCCAAAATTCACCTATGGAAAACTGGAAGTTTTTTTAATTTTGTCATTTGGGTTAGTGTTATACTTGTGGTAACATTTAGAAAAAACATTTTTTTGAATAACGGATTGCTTTTCTACTTTTTAGTGTTGACTGTAAAGCTACCTTGTAGATAGCTAAAGGACAAGGTGCAGTGAGTGAGTAAAAAATCCCTAATCTATGCTTTTCTTCTTTAACTAGATCTAAGTCATGTATATTTAGCTATCATTTTTTTACATCCAGGGGGTTCTGCCACTCACTTTTGTGACTGCAGTGTTTCAAAATCCAAAAAAAAAATCATGTACTCCCTCCAACCCATTTTATTTGTCGTTGGTTAGTTCATTTTTGACCTAACAAACGTCAAACAAAACGATATGGAGGTAGTATGTACTATGTATTACACATAAAGTAAGCCTGCAATAAAATTCAGAGGTCAATTCATCCTAGATGTCAAGAAACAAAACACAGGAAAACACAGGCAGCGCATAGCATTGTCCATCATGTGTTTAACAGTTTTTTGAGCCTATATCAAGTATGAATTTTAAATTGAGATTTTTCTGAGCTCTTTTACGGCACTTCATACTACTCTATTCTAGTGTATAAAATGACTAGTATAAAAAGATCGTATGGTTGAGATTAATTGTATACTACTCGAGACTTTAACTGTAGTAAGTATAGTAGTATACAGTCAGCTGTATATGGGTATTTTGGAAAAAAATAATGTTTTAATTGAAATATTTATATTTTAGACAATCACTTGGATCCTTGATATATATTTTTGCATCTCCAATATATAATTTTATTTTCATCCAAGTGAAATTACTAAATTACCCCTTACTTATGGGTGTTTATACTATATACCACTCATTGGTCGTATGGAGTACCGTAAAAGAGATTACTTAACTTTATGTACTACATACATGATTTTTATGTTTATTTAAACACTGGAATATGTCACATTTTCCGTAGTATGGATGCCAGAACCCCCTGGTCACCAACAGTTCCCTATATTGAATAAGTCAAGTTGACTTGTATATGTCATTATTACATGAGATGAAATCAGATGATTAACGGTGTCTGTTAATCTGAGTACTGGCGCTAAAAACAACCAAAATTTGGATTAAAGGCAGCATTTGTAATGTGAAATTGGACAAACAGGTTTGTTATTTATTATTTGCGTTTTAATAAAAACCTGCAGGTTCTTCACTAAATAAACCTTGCAGATGGAAAGTAAAACATTTTAAATCTTTGATGATCTTACTCTTATATTAGAGAAAAATGATGTTACTCTTATTTGTTTTGATTATATCATGTAGTTATACTTGTTATGCTTCTTTTGTTCCTTATCAATATCAGGTGACTTTCCAATGGACTGCCCTCTTCATGATAGCTTATTAAGGGTGCATTATAAGGGTATGCTCCTTGATGAACCAAAATCAGTATTTTATGATACACGAGTGGATAATGATGGTGAACCGTTGGAGTTCTGTTCTGGAGAAGGCTTGGTAAATAATGTCGCATTAATATTCGTCATGCTATACATTGATCAGTGGAATGAAATCTTGCTTTTGAAGTTACAAATCGACAAAACATTTTGTAGGTTCCAGAAGGATTTGAAATGTGTGTTCGACTGATGCTTCCTGGTGAAAAATCTATTGTCACCTGCCCTCCAGATTTTGCATATGATAAGTTCACAAGGTTGCATCAGACATTATATTAGTCTGCATTTTTGTAATAGAGCTTTCTGAATAATGTATTATGGTTGCAACAGGCCAGCAAATGTTCCTGAAGGAGCTTATGTTCAGTGGGAAATTGAACTGCTTGGATTTGAAATGCCCAAGGTAACAGACCTTTTTATCCATTTTTACTTTCAGTAATACCAAAGTATTGGATAGTAGTTTTTACTATTGAATCTTCTTTCTTCTGATAATTGATCCAATTTAATGTAGGATTGGACTGGCTTGACCTTCAAAGAAATCATGGATGAGGCAGACAAAATAAAAAACACGGTATATTAAAACTAATTATGCTTATTGTTTAACTTGCCAAAATTTTTATTCCGTGAGGTTGTCATAAGTGCATTTATGCAGAAATGTGTGTACTTTAACAAACTGACTAGTCATCCAAATTATAGAATTCCTTGTTTTCCACTCTATATGGACAAACTGATCACTGCTATTTCGAATGATGGCTAAAAGGAAATGCAAGCAAAGTTTCTCAAGATGAATTGGTTAAGATGTTCTTAGTATGGACATATGAAAGCCTTGAAGCTTAGATTAGTCCATTAGCTGAGTCTGGTGTTGGTGGTGGTTTTCGTCCTATACTTCTAACCAGTACTAATTGTGCCTGCTATAAAATGCTTGTGCTTGCTATTCACGTGACTGGTTCTAAATTGGAGGCTTTTCTCAGGGTAACAGACTGTTTAAAGAAGGAAAGTTCGAACTTGCAAAGGCAAAATATGATAAGGTATGCCCTCCACAGGATCTGGAATTTGTGTGCCATAAATTGTTGTTTCTTGTGATTGTATATATATAGAGTGAAGGCACATTTGTTGTTGCACTTTGTTATTATTCTGTTTACTAATTGATAAATTGCTGCATTTGTCATATAATTGAAGGCAGATGTTCTCTGTCTTTGTAATAATAATCTGGTTATCTACATATTTCCAGCGATTTTAATGATTTTGTCTCTGCATGGTCTCCCATACTGTTCCATTATTGTATTTCCTATATTCATGAGTACATATTCTCTGTTTGCCTGATACAAGTAAACACTGTTTTCAAACGTTTCACTAACTTTGGTCCTTCTGCCCTCTATGCCTACAGGTGCTTAGGGAGTATAACCATGTGCATCCGCATGATGATGAAGAGGGAAAAATCTTTGCTAATTCAAGAGTATGATGATATTCTGTTCTAACTACTCTCCTACCATAAAATTTTGATGCATGGTCAATTGACCATTTTCTGGCACATCCTCCGCCAGTGAGCAGAATTGAAAGGATTATTCACCTTCTCTTTTGTTACACATGCAGAGTTCTCTACATCTAAATGTAGCCTTTTGCTACCAGAAGATGGGTGAATACAGAAAATCCATTGAAACATGCAATAAGGTAGGGTTTTCACAGAATATTAGTAACATAAGCTCATAAATTTTTACATGGTGCACCAAATTGTAACATAAGCTCTTAAATTTTTAGCTTGTTCGTTGTTTCACATAGTATGCATCACTGCTCTAAGCTGTGTGATGCTGAAGCTAAATTAGCAAGTTATGTTCATTTACTCTTTTGAGCAGGTGCTGGATGCAAATCCTGTGCATGTGAAAGCTCTCTATCGCCGAGGAACGTCCTACATGTTACTTGGGGAATTTGATGATGCAAGGAATGATTTTGAGAAGGTGAGCGATAGCTTCGTCAGTGCCATGTTTATCTTTTAGCATGCACCACTGCCCTAAGCTACGGCTGACTGTGCGTCTTTGCCAGATGATTACCGTGGACAAATCATCAGAACAAGATGCTATAACTGCCCTTCTTAAACTTAAGCAGAAGGAACAGGTACGCAATGGAGCATCCTGAACCCCAGGCCCTTCAAAATTTGGAGCTGACATAAGATGCACACTTTGTCAACCAGGAAACTGAAAAGAAAGCGAGGAAGCAGTTCAAAGGACTCTTTGACAAGAAACCCGGCGAGATATCCGAAGTCGGTGCAGAATCAGAGGGTGGAAAGGGCGTGGGCGACACGAAAGGCTCTGGCGAGGCAACGAGTGCTGATAGAGATGCAGACACAAAGGGCAGTCCGAGCGGAGAATCAGAGTATGCCTTTGAGGAAGAGAGGCCAGGACTGCTCGCCCGCTTTTGGCCTTCTGGGAGGAGGATCTTCTCGTCTCTTGGCCTCAACAGGTGCACAATACTCTGAGGCGCTTTCGTTCAGCCGCACCAACCTCCAGAATCATAGCAGCGTAGAGGAATCTTGTTCGATCGTTCTCACATCCTGTTCACTCGTCGATGAAACGTTGCCACGAAAAGTTTGGATGTATGGAAAACGTACCGTGTGTAAAATGCAACCGGTGGTGTAAATGAGAAGAAATGAGGAAGTACCGGCCTCCCTGTGAGCGTAGGAAGAATTGGTTGCATTTTGGTGATGGTGATGCCACGGCAACCGTTAGCTCTGGAAATGCCTGCGCAGAACCAGAACCTACAGAGAATCTGACTGTTACGACGAGCGATCGTTTACCCTGTCTTTGGACGGCGACGGCTTGTTAGTTTGCTGCAGCCTGCAGCTGGTGGTGGTGATGGCTGTGGACTGCTGCTCGCTGTACGAGTCCACGTCTGATGCTAACGGGACAGCGGCCGAGAGAGCAGAGGGGATGAGCATCGATCATGACAGTGAATCTTGATCGTCCTCGCTTTTAGTCTTTTTTCCCCCCTGCTCTCATCATAGGCAATTAGGGTGTTTTGTCAGCGTTCAATGAGACATGGGCAACAAGAACTGAGTCATTTACCTGTATGCCATTAAGAAAGTTGCTGGTTACCTATGCGCTATGAAAAAGTTCCTAGACACCTGTATGCCATGAGCCAAATTTCCCATTACCCTTGTGCCATTCAGTCCATGTTCCGTTAGTACTTAACGGAATCGTGGACCTGCCAGGTGGGGACCGAGATAAGGAAAAGACAAAAATACCCCTGCTTCTCTGTCAACCTGGGCGCGCTCGAGTC
>JAZFNS010020007.1:110955447-110966020 GCA_037127165.1 Alloteropsis angusta | reverse complement strand
AAAACTCCCCATGAAACCCCACTGAGACTGGCCTAAAAGTTATTATCCTAGAATATGTTAGGTTTATTGGACCAGTTAGAGGTTAGAGCTCGAACTAGGTGGATTGGTCTAGCTGATGGATCCAGGGCCCTTGATCTATTATTCTTTCTGTTCGTTAGAGTGTCTCCTAATGTTGGTTAAGCTGTCAACGATCTATCCTACTGATGAAATCATATGCACAGAGTTTATATATCGTCAAATTCCCACTGTTAAGTACTGGTATGTGGTGCCTAGCTAGATAGTGTATATATAGCAGCTAGAGATCAATCATCCCATCGTTATAAACTTACAAGTTACTACCTCCAGACTTTAATATATGACGTTCAGACAAATTTTTTTAGCCTGCAGCTAGTTCATTTGTCCGGTCCAAAAAACGTCAAGTATTTCCGATCGGAGGGAGTATATGTAGAGCTTGCATGCATATGAAAATATACTCTTCCATACTGATTGACTCTCTGAGTCTCTGTCATGAATTTGATCATTCGTCTTATTCAATATGTTGTGTGCATATCATTTATTTTATTTATAATATTTTATCGTTACATGTAATTTAAGTGTGGCATATCTTTGTATATATTTGTATTTTTAAAATACTATAAAAAATTAAACATTTTAAAAAATCAACAGCGACAAGCATTTTAAAACAGGAGGAAGTATATGGATGCTGATGGCTTTATTGGATACCACCCTACCGTGCTGAAAATTATTGCAGCGCTCCTTCGAATAGGATAGCTAGCAAATTAATCATTCGGATGACCGTTGTTAAGAATTCATTCATGATGGATTGCATTACATTCATCAATCATGCCTTATTCGATCTAGATGCCGTTCCCAATCAGTCAAGGAGTTACTGTTGGGTCGTCAATCCAGTCGGCTATAATTTCCGTTTTCGATCGCTTTGCATTGCATTGCATGCACGCATCTTCTTCTTCCTATGCTAGTTGCTGGGTGCATCTATACTTGGTCACACGTCACTGTCTCATCCTGATTGCACCAGTGCACCATTTCTTGTCTTCTCTCGCTCGCGTCGTATTTTGATTCGTTCGCTTCCTTGTGTTTCCAAATCTGATTTTGACGAGAACAAGACTCGCACGTGGTATATGTATATAAAATGGAGTAGCTAAGTCTTTTTGTTTAAGGTCCTGTGGGTCTATCCAACTAAAATTCAGCTGATTAGCAAAGTCATATATTCTATTTTAGCTAGACGTTAGATAAGACATAGATACATAGATTAAACTTTATCTAGGAATCCAAACAGTCTCCTCAACTAAAATTTAGCTAGATGGATTCAAATAGAATCTAAAACTTTGCAAACCCAAGCAAGCAACTAATTAAATAAAGCATACACTATGCAGAAAGATGCTTCGGTCCACACTTTAAAGACATATTGATATCGGTTATAGAAGAAGAAAAAAAGTAACTGGGCCAAACATTCTAGTCGGCGCAGCACGAGCAGCTAGGTCTCAAAAAGAAGCCCGAGCCCAAACCACTGGACTAGCCCAACTAAGAGCAGACTGAGCTCCAACCAACATAAAAGCTTGGAGATGATAAATCAGCTATTATGGCATACAAGGAACTGGTTCATTAACTAAGAGGGTATTTAGTTTGTAAAGTTTGTAAGCTTTGGAGCAATTAAACACCCTCTAAAGCATAGCGCTCCATCCAACGGCATTTTGACGCGTGCAAATACATCAATATATATAGTACTGTTAGACGTATTTGTTTATGCTTATCTCAGTTCTCAATCATGATTAGATTCTAAGATAAGTAAAGTTTTTATCGATTCTCGATTATTTTAGTTCAAATATCTAAAATGAATTATAAGAAAATCGAGAATAAGCAAAAATAATCAAAGTGTTTGGTGGGATTCTCGCTTATTTTGACCGTTAAACTGATTATAAACGAAAACAAATGCGCCCATAGTCACATGCATTCAATCATGCAACAAGCATCGGTACGGTGGTTTGCCTGTCATGATGTTTTTTTTGTGTGTTCGCTTCAATTTCAATTTCAGGCCTAGAAACCGTAAGTATTCTTTTAGAGATGCATGCGTCATGAACTCATGACTTGATAATGATACAAAGGCAACTGGGCCAAAAGTTATCGTGGGCCCAGAACGAGCAGTTAGCCCGTAAGAAGAGGCCTAGCTCGAACCACTGGACTAGCCCAACTTCTAGCTCACTGAGCTCCAGCAAACAAAACGCTAGGACCCCCTAAAAAAACGCTAGGAGACGATGAAGCAACAAACATATTTTTGCTGTCAAGAAACATATTTTTGTCAAAAAAGATTGAGCACGATGAGCTCCAAGCCTCCAATTAAGCAGTTTCTTCTTTATAAGAAAAGAATGTCATCAGAAAATTGGAAGCGAGCGACATATGGTTGTATACTTGTATATATTCCAATCTCCAATCCAAATTGATAAAATGGGGAGGGTAGGAGTAGGACTGTAGGAAGTATCCATACCGAGTTGAACTTGTGCGACTGCATGCATGGCCAGCGAACCTTGGTGAATTTGGGCATCCATCGTCCTCTCTCACCATTAATTGTTTCTTGCCGTCTCCTTGAGCTGAAAAATATTAATGTGTGCAGTCAACAGAAATGGAGTAATAATATTTACATGCAATGGGATGAAGCTACTACCTTGGCAATCCTTACCTTACGTATCTGTAGGTTGTAGCCCTGAAATGACAAAGATCACTTTCAGAGATCTGTACACAAATTGTGCCACTTTTATTTGAAAAAGGTTTATTTTATTGTTACAATAAATACAAAATAAAAAATCCAATTTGCACCCTCCAACTATGACAAAAGTTGAACTCACGGCTACAAAGCCAGACATATATTATGGGTCATCCAAATGTGGAAACCACTCGAACCTTCTTTTGTTTTTTTGAAAAAGAATAGTTGGCTCTAAAAAAATCATAACTTATTCATTTTAAATAAAAAGTATGAATCAATATCAATTTCCTAAAATGCAATATACTCCCCCTGTCTCAAAAAGAATGCAACTCTAGCATAGTACCATGTTTTAGTATCTCATTTTGATCAATTATAGATAAAAAATGTAATACTTATAGTATGAAATAATATCATTAGATTAATCACAAAATGTATTTTTATAATAAATTTATTTGGAGCCATAATTATGAATATAATTTGCTAGAAACTTGGTCAAATGTGGATCGCTTAAATTGGTATGCAACCCGTGGCCGCATTCTTTTTTGGACAGAGGGAGTACCTTTTTGTGCTCTATTTGGAGTTACCTGAATTTTATTTATTCATGTTGCTCATGGGGTAGGTTTTGCGTGCGTGTATATGTGAGTTCTTGTCTTTCGCAAAAAAAATGATACCAGTTCATATTTTTTTCTGATTTCAAATGAATTAGTTATTATTCTTTTAGATTAAACATTTTTTTAAAAAAGAAAACTATCCTAAGACCTAAGGGCATATTTGGCCGGTTCGCTAGGCCCATGGTTTCCAGTTTTATAGCAAATGAATGAAAATCAATCTTTTGTCATAGAGTAGGTGGCTACAGTCACCATCATCGTAGCAATGATTGATAGCAGGGTAACACAAGTATTATTAGCAATTATTTTTTTCTATCATGAGGGTGACGCGTACGCACCCACCCACCACATATACACATATACGCGCTCTACGCTTACGCACACCCACCACAGTCCACGGCTCCACGCACCTACGAATATACCATCAAAAGCTTAGTCATCATGGGACGTAAGTGAAATATAAGCAATTTGAATGGACAAAAATGGATGGTTCACACAAATACGTCGTACCACCTTAACAAAAAACCAAAAATGGATGACCAAAGTTTGGTGTTTTCATGAAAACTAAAGCGTGGCTACTTTTAATTTAGGACTAGGCAAAAATTAAAGTTCTGCGCAGAGCACCTTCTTCCACTCGTCCCGTTTGCTTCCTTCGCCTCGCAGCTTCGCAAGTTGCAGCAGAATCGCACGGCGACCGTACCGCCGGCCTCTTTCCCCATGCGCTGTGTCACACTCACACCTGTGGACGCCGGCGACGTGAGCTAGACAGGGAAAGAGACAACATCTGTACAGCGAGGGTGTGTTTGATCCAACTTCTAAAGTGAAAAAGTCCTAAACTTTGATTTAAAAATGACTTTAAAATCAAACACTATGGACTTAATTGGACTAAAGTGTTGCAGAATCTCTAGAAACAAATTTAGTGTTCAAAGATTCCTATAACTAAATTTTAATAGTGATGAATACAAACATGCACTAAGAGTAGTCGATAGCCCTCCGCCCCCGTCCCCGTGGTGGAAGTGGAACTTGTTCCCAGCCACAACCCACAACCCACAACCGAAGAGTTTATTCTTGATGCTCTCCCTGATCAAAGCCAGGAATTTCCGGGAGTTTATTCTTGATGCTCTCCCTAATGACAACATCCGCATTTGCACAACCAAATAAGCCAAACTCTAACAGCCGAAGGTACCATTGTATAGTTTCTAGTTAAGCTAACCAGCTAGCTTATATCTTAGCTTAAGTGCAAGTAACAACTTTTTGTATACGTTTGTCGTTTGGTTCAGCGTCAAACTGCGCCCTGCAATTGAAGCTTGCAGGCGTGCCCATGCAGTTTTGGTGACCGTTTGGATCGGCGCCCGCGTGTTGGCACGCGGATGTCTTAGCGCCCACAACAGCACAATAGTAGTTGATTTTCTGCCGAAACATTGGCGTACTTGGCGCCGGAAGTCTCCACCATCATGTTGACGTGCCTGTGACTGGCCGAGTAAAATCAAATGTGCGCATTATCTCTCTTTCTGTTTCTTGTTCAGTTGACTGCTAAAAAAACAGAAAATGGCCGGACATGTTTGAAGGAGAAAAAAATTAACAATACACAAGTCCCAAATATTAAGACCGCCCCATGAAGAAAAGCAACCACCACGACAACACAAAACACGTCAACAAAGCACCAGCAGCCAACTGCCGTCTAGGGCAGCTCCAATGCCGCGGCGTCTTTGAAGGAAAAAAAAACCCAGCGATGTCAAGCACGGTTCGCTAGCCTACGGGCAGTGCTGAGTTCGATTTGTGAGCCCCAAGTAAAACCACAAAAAACCAAGATCCACAAAACCCCCGACCCATCCGCCGTGGCCGCCGGCTGTGGCTCTGGCAGTCTGGCTCCGACCCGGCCGCGAGCCCAGCCCCCACCGCCAATGTAACACCACACCAGCCGTCTGACCGCTCCGCCTCCAGCCGCGAGACGCCGTCTGCCTCTTTCACGAGGAGCTCTTTTACAGTGCCATATACTACTCATCAGTAGTATACGGTATAGAGAAAGGACTATTTGGTAATCTCGTGTCGTTGATCAATTTTTTCCTAATCTTCTGTCGCGGGTTCGAACGCCGGTACCAACAGAGTATGTTTTCCTACGGAGACAAATTTGAGTATCATTGGTTTTTATTTTCTCCGTAACTTGATACGGAAAGAAATCCTTCCACCGCCGCTCTCCCTTAACTTGATACGGACAGAAATCTTCCGCCGCCGATCGCGTAACAACGATGCTGCCGTCGACGTGAACCTCTTGATCGGATGCCGAAGCTGCAAGTACCTCCTCCCTTTCCATCCCTCGGTGACGCCGCACCAGGGCAGAACCCCGCTAATTTCCTACAGAGAGAATCCAGCCGGATCTCGTCCTCACATTCCGCCTCCTTCCGTTGCCCCCGAATCTCCTGGCCAGACGACGGCGCAGGAAGGTGCTCCTCCGTTTCCATCCCTTGCCGACGCGCCCTCCTCCATTTCCATCCCTCGCCGATGCCGCATCAGGGCGGAACCGTGCTACTCGGGGCCATTTGTGCACCAGGGCGTCGCCGATGCCGCACCAAGGCAGAACCGTGCTGCTCGTGGCCATTTGCGCACCAGGGCGCCGCCTCACGAGGGGTTCGGTGCTCGTCGTGCACAGTCAGCACACTAGGGCACCACCTCCCCATCGAATCCGTGCTCCTCGTGCCCCGTCGGAGATGTGAGAGACGATGAGAGCTGTGAGCGAGGATGAGACGCCGGCTGCCGGTGGAATCCTAAACGTGAATGTGAACGGGTAAATCTGAATGTGAATGTCAATGTTTTTAATAATATCATGTTTGCTATGATAAATTTTTATCGTAATATTACATAGTTGCCATTATAAATTTTTCCCATAATACCCATACTAGCATATACTACCTACATATACAACACATACTACAGATAAAGTTTTCAGTAGTATAGAAAAATTTGAGCCGTCCGATCCTTTCACATTGGTCCTTTTTTATTCTATACTGGTCCTTCTTTGTTGTAGTATAGGGCACAGCTCTTCACGAGACCCTCTCGCCGCAGTTCCTCACGCTGATCCCCACCCTGCGCCCCGACGGTGGTGGATGCCTCCACCTTCGAATTGGCTAGCCGGTACTGACTCTGCCTCCTCCACAAATTGACAGAGGAACCTTTGATTTAATGTTGGGGAGGTTCATCTTATGACCATGTTTGGTTTTTCTGTGCTAGAACTGTAGCACAACTTTGACCACTAATTAAATATATTAAATAAAGGTATTTTACAAAACTAACTCCAGAACTCGTGCACTAGGAACCCTAAAGAATCTAATGAAGCCTTTGACCGCATGATTAGAGGATATTTAGATGATNGTTGTAGCATCACTGTAGCCAATCATCGATTAATTAGTTAGGCTCATTAGATTCGTCTCGAAAAGTTATGCTCGTGTCCAAAAAGTTTTTACAAATAGACTTTATTTAGTCCTACGTGCAAGAAAGATTCCTTCTATGCTAGACACTCGACTAGAAAACCAAATGGGACCTGTACTCGAAAACTTCCAATTCGGCAGCCGGAGAAATCGATCCGTCGGCCGCCTTTTGATTGGTTTCGATGGCTCTTTTGTTTGGGTTTTATACACTGGAGCTGCCCTAAGCAACAAGCATGGTGGGGGGGCAGTAGTTTCTGCACAGCACATGTGGACGCTAGCGTTGGTAGGAGCAGTTGTTGGCCTGCAGCTTGCTATTAACCAGGCAGCAGATCTTAGCGTGACCAGGAAATGGGACTTGTGCTACACTGCTACTGTTGTTTGACAGACAAAAATTGCAGCTGGTGTCTGATTATATTTTTTTTAACCTTGATTGATTTAAGGATCTAGATTTATTTGACATCACACCTCGATGAGCAAGGCCCTACATAGTCTATACATACTTGTGGTCCTGGCGACCTGCTGCTCGGGGAGGATAGAGATGAAATTATTCTTCTCTCTCTGATAGTGAAGGATGTTCCGCCTTGTTCAATTCAGTATCATTTGTGCATATGGCATCCCAACTTCCTTGTGAATGAAGAAGCACGCTGGCCAACTTGATCACTGATGATTTGGACTTGGAATCACACCTTAAGTAGTTAGTACTTAGTAGTACTACGTTTCTTCTTCCTGAATGATTAGAATTAGCTGTATGTTCGCGAAAACTCTCTGTTACCCTTCATACGTATTCAATCAATGGATGCTTTTCGTGACTTCAGTGTTGGGATGTTGGGTAGCAGAATCATGTGGCAGCCAAGAGCAGACAACTGCGTCCTATTCTATTGCTGTGTGAGGGAGCTCGGAGAGATCAGGCACCGTGCTCTGTCGGTCCTTCCTGCCTGGCTGCTTGGAGTTGGAGTGATCAAAACTCTGCATGACACACGAAATGTGATAGATCTATCAGTACAGGCAGCCATTCAACACGTACGCCGTGCGAGTGCGATGTCCTGATGACGAGGCGTCAATGTATTCAAGATTCAGCATGAACCCAGTTTATGGCCAAGACCCTCAATGTGGTGGACATGCAGATTTAGCAAAGTGGCTCCAAATTCTTAGGGTTATCCATGGCCCAAAGCGACAGCATCGCTGCATGGTCCTGATCAATGATGGTGCCTGGGAGCTCATGACTGCAGGGACTGTGTCCCTCAGTCCCTAAAGATCAAGGAAGAAGTCCATTATTGACTATCCAACTCTTGCCTCAGTTTGGTTTTGGCCATCGAACTCCAAAACCGGATAACTTTGCCATCCAACTATCAAAATCATTCAAATTTGGTCATCGGAGCGGTTTTGATGAGTGATTTTAAATTTTTATTTACAATTTAGTTCTTAGATTTTAAAATAATTATTACTTTTTGTCCATACCTCTAACTTAGGTGATTCGTGCGGTCACACGTTCGTAACGGTGAGCTTTACTATACTATTTTATCACAATTTGTTATATTATTCTTATGTTGTTGTGTAAAAAAAATATAAGAAAAGTAAAACAAAAATTTACAAAATAATATGAACAATATTCACAGATAAAGCTCATCGTTACGAATCCATGTCCACTAGAATAACTTAAATCAGAGATGTGACTAGAAAATAGTAATCATTTTAAGATCCAAGGACTAAAAGTAATAATCTTATTTTCTAATAGTCCTTGGATCTTAAAATGATTTTTTTCTCGTATCTCCAATTTAAGTGATTCTAGTGGTCATAGGTTCGCAACGATGAGATTTATCTTTTAAAATAGGAAAAAGTCTATTTTACTCCCCTCACATATCCACTTTGTTTGTTTAACCCCCTGAACAAAATTTTGGTTCATTTTGCTCCCCTAAACTATTTNGTTTGGTCGAGTCTACCCCCTAATTAGACTTCTGTTTTTTTTCTTCGCGTCTAAGTTGAGTTTTAATTTCAGGTTTTGTCATTTGACTTGTAACATAGTTCTCTATGCTAGAAAAATATATTAGGCTTTTTGTGATTACTTTTTTACAGTTTTACATATCTAAGATCAATTTCGTATAAAACATTCCTAACCTATGAAAATGACCATGAAAAAATCTTAGTATAATGTTTTAGCATAAAGCATCATGTTTTGTATCTGTTCACAAAANGGTCAAAATTCAACTCATACATAGAGAAATAAAAAAGAGAAATCTAATTAGGGAGTAGATTATACCAAATGAAATAGTTCAAGGGAGCAAAGTGAGCTAAATTTTTAGTCGGGGGGTTAAATGGACAAAGTGGATAGGTGAGAGGAGTAAAATGGACTTTTTCCTTTAAAATATTGGTCATATTATTTTGTAACTGTGTTGACGCTAAAAACTATGAGCAGTATTCCCAGCAATCAACACAAGTAGACCAGGGAGATTTNACGCGGCGCCGGAGCCGTAGCGGCGCACGGGCACGTCGTCGACGAGGAACACGATCTCGTCGGGGTTCCAAAGGATGGCGTAGTGGTGGAAGCCGGCGGTGGGGTCGAACCAGAGGTGGAAGCGCATCTCCCGGCCGACGAGGCGGGCGCCGTCCCCCGTGCCGCGCACGTACACGTTGGTCTGCAGCGTGTAGGGTTCGCCGGGGACCGTGCCCAGCAGCTCCATGTCGATCTCGTCGTGGTTCCCCGGGTACAGCTCGTTGTTGGACAGCTGCACCATCACTTACTGTCACTCTACACATCTCAAGTCACCTGTATAGCAGCACGTGGTATATATAGTACACGACGAGCTCTACTGATGAACTCACGTAGAAGGCGGTGTTGACGCCGGCGGTGTAGCCCGGCTGCACCTTGATGGACACGCCGAAGTAGCCGTTCCGGTACGACCGCTTCGACTTGAACCCGCTGCCTGGAATCCGTTACAGTTGGAACAGAGCAGTCTCGCACCGGTTAGTTACTAGTTTGACATTGTGATTTGTGAATCATAATCAGCGAGCTGATGGCGGAGTGATGATGCGAATACTGAACTGACCCGAGGTGCGGTCCAGCAGTAGCGTGAGCGCATTCTGGTCCTGGGACAGAGTCTGGTGCTGCGGGCCCCACAGGTTGTCGTAGCCCTCGGAGAAGGCCACGGACCTCACCATGGAGCTGGGGTAGTAGCCGGGGGAAGGCTGCGCCAGCGCCGCCGGTGGGCGGAGGAGCAAGATCATGAGCACCATGGCGATGATGGCAGGCACCGGCAAGCAGCAGGATGCTAGGAGATTCTTCCTGGCAGGCATCTTAGCTTGCTTCAAGAGCTGCTTTGCTTGCAGAGCAACACAAGATCAAGTGTTTGCAGTGTGTGTGGGTGGGTGCCTCCATGTGCTGCATGGGGGCCAATATATAGGAGTGCCAGAGCCAGCGTCCAGCGAAGCAACAAGCGGTTGATGCATGGAGGATTGGAGGTTGTGTTGTGAACAGGGTGGTACGTACAGGGAGGGAGGAGAAATTGATGATCTCAAATCTGCACTGCTCAAAGCCAATAAAGGTACTGCAGTGAATCCTCGCGCGCAAAAAGGAAACACAAAGGTACAGAAATGAGAACTGTGATCTAACTACCTCAAAGACTTCCTTTTTAGACACCGACACAAGCATGAGCTTCCATGAATCAAATTTTATGGAAATAGTACTAAGAGAATGCGACAGCGGTTTTGGCCTATACAGTACTTATCTCAATTTAAGGGATCTACCTGGTTATCCCATCTGACAGGCATGTTGGGATAAGATTCAGAAGCCAAAACCATGTTTTCTGCATTTCTCTGATGCCAAA
>JAZFNS010020007.1:110736316-110746431 GCA_037127165.1 Alloteropsis angusta | reverse complement strand
CATAGGGCCGGGCCGGCCCGACGTCGGGCCGGGCCGGGCCGGGCCAGCCCGTTGGCCATCTATAATAGGCGTGCAGCTGCAGTACAGTGCTAGGCCACTGCTGCTGCGAGCCCCCACCTCTCTCTCCCTCTCTTCTTCTCTCTTGGCTTGCGACTGCACGCTGCTGCGGCTGCTGCTCCACGTCTCTGTCTCCTNCTTTAAGGCTGTCACCTTTCCCCATCCTCCCCGCTCTCCCTGCTCTCTCCTCAATTACGACGCCGCAACCAGACCCAAACCCTAGTGCTACCGCTCGCCGGAGTAGGTAGGTGGCTGCGGCGGTGGCGTCGTCCCGCCCTTGATCCGATCCATCGGCTGCTGCGGGGATTCCGGCGCGTGCGCGCTCACAGCCGATCGATGGGAGGCGCCGCGGGAGGCGGCTCAGGCTCGTGGAGGCTGTGAGGCGTTCGTTGTGCCGTGCGTCTGCTCGGGCGGCGCTCCGCTCCGGTNCGGCGAGAGGGAGGCTCGGTGTTGGCCTCGGCAGCGTTTGCTTCGTGCGCAGGTGAGAGCTCCACGACCTAGGATCTACTACCTAGCTAGGGTTGCCGTTTGCTTTTGCATTTCTGCTCTTCTCTCGTCCTGCCTGTGCCCGTGTAGATCTCACTTTTGGTGCCTGCGTTTATCCATTCGTGTTGTGGATTTGATCACTTCAGGTGTACGGCATTTTTTGGTCTACAATTTTGTTTTGGTTAAAACCAGTACTACCTTTACTCTCCGTTTCGCCTTCCCTCCATTCTGGGAAATTGTTTCTCAAGTCTATCTGTTTAACCTGACCATTTTTGTATGTGCATTTCCATCCATCGTATGCAGTTATAGCAAAATTCCGTGACGAGACCCATTCACAATTCTCAACTTCCGTTTCCTACCCAGGGATCTTCGCGAAGGTCAGGTGCCAGCGGGAAGATAAGAGCAGTAGCTCAAGTGTTGTGAAGGATAGGGGACAACTAAGACGAAGAGGACGAGATTTGTGTGGTCAGGATTTTGCGTTGGGAAGGGAACAATGGCTGCAGCGGTGGCGATGCGAGGGGGAAGCAGTGATAGCGGTGGATTTGATAAAGTTCCCGGAATGGACTCCGGGAAATACGTGCGCTACACACCGGAGCAAGTTGAGGTTCTCGAGCGGCTGTACATTGATTGCCCCAAGCCAAGCTCCTCACGACGGCAGCAATTGCTACGGGAGTGTCCTATACTGGCCAACATTGAGCCAAAGCAGATCAAGGTTTGGTTCCAAAACCGAAGGTAATTCAAGCCAACACCTGTGACTTACTAGTTCTAGTGAGAAATGTGTTCCATATTTTTTTCTTAAGTGGACTAATGTGCCTGTCTCATTATAGGTGCCGCGATAAGCAGAGGAAGGAGTCATCTCGACTCCAGGCTGTGAACAGAAAGCTGACTGCAATGAACAAGCTTCTCATGGAAGAAAATGAGCGTCTTCAGAAGCAGGTCTCTCAGTTAGTTCATGAAAATGCGCACATGCGGCAGCAGCTGCAGAATGTAAGTTTTCAGCACGCTGGCCAGGTTGCTTACAAATCATGTTATTGCTGAAAGTCGTTTGTGGATCCGTATTTGTACTACATTGAGTTGGCGGGCTATGTGAGGTGGAGTCCAGTTTCCGTCATTATTTTGTACCTGAAGTACTGTACTGTACTAGTAGTGCATGACTTTCAGATAATGCCCACAAACTCATGCCATTGAGATGTTAATTCCACCTTAAGCTGATTTTTGGGGGTTGGTGCATGCGACACCTATTGCAACCCAATTGTGGATGTGCATTAGGTGGTGTAGAATCTATTTAACATTCGACCCCTGGGTAACAGCATGCCAGCCAGATTAAGTCTACCATTACAATTTCCTGATAACATCCATTGATTGGGTACAGACTTCATTGGCCAATGATACAAGCTGTGAATCAAATGTGACTACCCCTCCAAACCCTATAAGGGATGCAAGTAACCCTTCTGGGTAAGTAAACCGTGCTGGGTGTCAGGAGAAGGATCCTTGTTGCGTAACCTTGTTATTTCAAGACTGATCTAACCATAGTGTGATTTCTGTTCTTGTCTCAGACTCCTTTCTATCGCTGAGGAGACCTTTACAGAGTTCCTCTCAAAGGCTACTGGGACTGCTATTGATTGGGTCCAGATGCCTGGGATGAAGGTTATATGCCAACTCCAGTTTCTTGTTCTTTAGCTTACACACCAAATTTTTTCCAGCAAGTGCTAGGTGCTGACTACATCCTATTTTGTGATATTAGCCTGGTCCGGATTCGGTTGGTATTGTGGCCATTTCGCATGGTTGCCGTGGTGTTGCTGCCCGCGCCTGCGGTTTGGTGAATCTAGAACCAACAAAAGTAAGTATTTAATTTTTTTGGGACTTCATAATACCTTTACGAATATCCCTCTTTTTTTTCTCTTTGTTCTAGTGTGTTCATCTGCAAGTGACTTGTAGCATCTGGATATGATTAGACACACATATATTGTATCATTTGCAACTTAATTAGATTTGAGCAGTCTTATAAAAACTCCTAGATCTTTATTTGAACATACCAATGCCTTTGAATCTTCCATATTTTATCAATCAATGATAACTTTAGCTGCTAAAATTTAGCATTTACTTTCAAGAAATTCTCTGTTTGTGATATATATTTTTGGTCTGCAGGTCATAGAGATCTTAAAAGATCGCCCATCTTGGTTCCGTGATTGTCGAAGCCTTGAAGTTTTTACGATGTTTCCTGCTGGAAATGGGGGAACAGTTGAACTTGTCTACATGCAGGTGGGCAATTTTATTTTGCTCGATTCATGATGTTTCTTCAGCCTTTCTGGTGAACCGCATGACTCAATTCTGTGGATGCTATTATTTTTATTTTCCTATAGATGTATGCCCCAACAACTTTAGTCCCTGCACGTGATTTTTGGACATTACGATACACGACAACAATGGAAGATGGCAGCCTTGTGGTATGTGAATCTGAACTGCGGTTTTATTGTTTTTACCTTGATGATGAATGAACCTGGACACTGTTGCTAATCTTCCTCCATCTCTAAGGTCTGTGAGAGATCATTGAGTGGTTCGGGGGGTGGTCCAAATGCAGCATCCGCACAGCAATTTGTAAGAGCTGAGATGCTTCCGAGTGGGTATTTAGTTCGCCCATGCGAAGGTGGGGGTTCCATTGTGCATATAGTGGACCATCTTGATCTCGAGGTCTGGTTCCCACATTGTATTTGACTATCTGTATTTAATTCCTTTGTAGCTGTTAGTCTGTATGTTGTCTGTTACTGATTGTATCTGCTTTCGTCTCAGGCATGGAGTGTTCCTGAAGTGCTGCGACCGCTGTATGAGTCTTCTAGAGTGGTTGCTCAGAAAATGACTACTGTGGTACGTGCTTAATGCCTTTGTCAATTCCGTCAATAAGATTCCAACCATCAATTTGTTATATACGTTATAAAAAGTTACTCATGAGTGAAAAAATATGTTATATATGTACTAAAAACAAGTAGTGTGGCTTGGCGGTTGATTGCGGTTAGTTCTGTGGAGATGTTCAAATAGTTCATTCTTTCATACTTCATGCTNAAATTTGCAAGCTGCTCCATGTGTCTAGGCACTGCGCCACCTTAGACAAATTGCTCAAGAAACAAGTGGGGAAGTAGTGTATGCTCTGGGCAGGCAACCTGCAGTCCTACGGACCTTTAGTCAAAGGCTGAGCAGGTAATTTTTATTGAACTTTCATCCCAACTTCCATGCACATCTTGTTGTCCAATTGAAACATCAAAATTTCTTATGCTTCCATCAGGGGCTTCAATGATGCCATTAGTGGTTTCAATGATGATGGCNTGGTCTATAATGGGGGGCGATGGTGTTGAAGACGTAGTTGTTGCTTGCAACTCAACTAAGAAAATTAGGAACAACAGCAATGCTGGGATTACGTTTGGAGCCCCTGGAGGCATTATTTGTGCGAAGGCATCCATGTTACTGCAGGCAAGGGCGATCACTGTGTTGCAAATAACCTTTTTTCATATCTCATATTTACAAACAAAGTGAAAAAAAAGGAACCATTGCATATTGAATCAATCTGCACAAGCATGGAAATGAATTGTTATGGTTTGTTATCATTCTACCAGCGTAGTTGATTTGAACTTTAACAAATACATTCCTAACTGTGTGCCTCCTGTTTGGTAATCTGTGTATTGCAACCCTACAATTGCTTCTAACTTTAGAATTTCAACTCAGTTCTTGCACCACAGTTAGTGTTTAGCAAAAACCGAGAAGTGGCTCGATACATGAATTTTGGTCTTACGGAAACATTTTACACTAGAGATTTAGGAACTCTACTGAAATGCTGTGTTGGGTGCACATTAGAGGATTGCGCTGCACCCCTGATTGGAAGAGTTCGTACCCAGTTTGGAAAAATAAGCTATTGATTTGAATGCTTTTAACATGGTTACTCTAAACCTAGCTTCTCCAAATGCAATAAATCCTTATACGTTTCTTTTTGTATTCTAGAGTGTTCCACCGGCAGTACTGGTTCGATTTCTGAGGGAGCATAGATCTGAATGGGCTGATTACAATATTGATGCATATTTGGCTTCGTCACTGAAGGCCAGTGCATGCTCGCTTCCTGGGTTGCGACCCATGAGATTTTCTGGGGGGCAGATGATCATGCCACTTGCTCACACAGTGGAGAACGAGGAGGTACGCTTGTGGTTATTTTTATTTCGTCAAAAGCCTGTCTTTGTGAGACCTCTAGTGCTATACGCCTATACTGAATTGAAATGGTATTAATAAGTACCACTAAGCAGCTAAGTTATTTGATTTCATACCGATTTTGTTACCTTCTATGTTCCCATTGTTAATTTCATTCTCATTCCTGACATAGTTATTAGATATGCCATGCAACTTATAATTACAATCGTTGACTACTGAACAATTCACAGATTCTTGAAGTTGTCCGCCTTGAAGGACAATCTCTTACTCACGACGAAGCTCTTCTTTCAAGAGATATCCACCTTCTGCAGGTAAACATACGAGTCCATCACTTCTTTTGTTTTGAGGTCCTGCATTGCCTCTTACTGAAAAACAATGTAGCACAATTTCAATGTTTTTTAATTAATAGGATGATTGTTCTGTAGACTCATGACATGGTGGCTTCTCAATAGTATCTGACTACATGATTTTAGTGCAACAACAGGGCCATGCCTGTTAGTAATACTAAATGGGGTATTGAGCAAAGAAATAGGTCCAGCATGTTAAAGAGGATTTCCTGACCAATTCTCTTAGGCTGTGTAGTGTAATTATTTTGTCAGTCACTTGCAAGTGCTACCCATCTGGCCATCCTACAAAGATATCTAGTTTATAATACAGGATTTGCTAAAAAATTTTCCTGTGTTTTAACCTTTCAGCTTTGCACCGGAATAGACGAGAAATCTGTGGGTTCCTCCTTCCAGCTTGTATTTGCACCAATTGATGAACATTTTCCAGATGACGCTCCATTGATTTCTTCTGGCTTTCGTGTCATACCACTTGATATGAAAACAGTTAAGCATTGTCACCAACTATGCCTTTGCTTTTATTCTTCCCCTTGCTTAGGCAACTGCTTATTTTTCTTGTTAATGATAGTGGATTATGGATGTCATTAAGGTTTGCAATTATCCTCAATAGGTCACTGATGTGTTGTAACATAATTCGCATCAAGTGTTAAATTGTTGATCTGACACTTCACATTCTTATAGAATTTTAGTTTGTTTGACACAGATCATTATATGCGACTGTCTTTTGTTTGTTTGTTTTTCCAGCATATCTTATTATCCCCTTCTACAATTTAAATGCTCACATTTCTGCCACTGGCCAGGGAGTGTATTTTTTATTCAAAAAATGTCTTTTCTTGTAGCTGCCTGTAGTTTATTATCTATAATCTTCTGATATACAGCCGTTTTACCTAGTCATTTGGACTCCAGCTGCTTTGTATCCTAATTTTCTGATATAAAGCCATTTGGTCGCTGCGAATTTTTCCCTTCTCTGCTGCAGCNTTTGACCATTACATCTCATGCAGGATGGTGTACCCTCTGGTAGGACACTAGATTTGGCATCTAGTCTTGATGTGGGTTCTGCCGCGCCCCAAGCCTCTGGGGATGCATCTCCAGATGACTGTAATCTGAGATCTGTGCTGACAATTGCCTTCCAATTCCCTTACGAGATGCATCTTCAAGACAGTGTTGCAACTATGGCCCGTCAATATGTTCGCAGTGTTGTTTCTGCTGTGCAAAGAGTTTCAATGGNCTATATCTCCCTCCCAGTCTGGTCTAAACGCTGGCCAGAGGATGCTTTCTGGCTTCCCTGAAGCAGCCACACTTGCTAGATGGGTTTGCCAGAGCTATCAGTAAGTGAAGTTGTAATTGTTTTTCTATGATGATTCTGATGTTGTTTGATTCTTTTCAATGCTAAGCTCATGGTTGCTCTTTTGGGTTACAGTTACCATCTAGGAGTGGAATTACTCAATCAATCCGATGAAGCTGGCGAGGCATTGTTGAAAATGCTGTGGCATCATCCAGATGCTATTCTGTGCTGCTCTTTTAAGGTATTAGAAGAGTCATGACTCAAATCTTACTTTTGTACCTACTTAGGGGGTGTTTGTTTCCCACCTAGATTATATAATCTAGCTTATACATCAAGGGTGTCATAGTAAAAGATCACCATGAACCACCAAATTAATCTCAAATCAACTGCACGTGGGTAGCTTATTTGGTGATCCATGGTGACTTTTTATCATCATACCCTTACTCTATAAGCTGGATCATATAATCTTGAATGGAAACAAACAGGCCCTTAACATACACGTGGGTCCCATGTTGTTTATGCTTTTGCACTAAGCCATCCATGCCGCCTTTTGAACCTAATATATGATTTGCTCATGAAACTAGATGAGCTTTGCACCCTTTACTTGCTTGCCGAATGTTGCGGTCTTCTTTTTTGTGCAAAGGGGCTCACAGCGCAGTGGCAAAGGCCACTGGCTGGAGACCTGGAGTGCTCCCACCCAGGGTTCAAATCCTGGGTGCTGCACCTATTCACTTCCCTTGGGGTATTTCTTTAAAAAAAGTAATTTTTTATATTGAGTTGGTATCTTGTTTGTACCTGCTCTGAAATAACATTTATTTGGTCCTACTTTACAAACAATTTTTAATATTATGCGTGTAGTTTGCGATTATCATGCTGGGATCTCCTTTATTGTTTCAGGAGAAACCTATGTTTACGTTTGCCAACAAGGCAGGGCTTGACATGTTGGAGACATCCCTTATTGCCCTACAAGACTTAACGCTAGACAAGATATTTGATGAGTCTGGAAGGAAAGCATTGTTCCCGGATATCTCAAAATTGATGGAGCAGGTTAGAACTGCTTGATGCAACCCCCGACATTAAATCATCCCTCACTTTGGGATGTCCATGATCATGACGAACAAATTTCATGATCTTATTCCTTGTTTTTAGGGCTACGTCTACCTGCCGTCAGGCGTGTGCATGTCAGGAATGGGTCGCCATGTTTCATTCGATCAAGCTGTTGCGTGGAAGGTGCTCGGCGAGGACAACAACGTCCACTGCCTAGCTTTCTGCTTCGTGAACTGGTCCTTTGTGTGATGCCAAGCTGGTCTGTGTGATGAGCAGATCCTTTTTTGTATGATCTCGACAAGAGAAATCATCAGCCTTGATAAGGCTTATGTTGCGCTAGTTCTAGGTACCGAATCCAGTGTATTTATGACGAAACTGGAGGTTTATGCCAAGTCTGATCTCACTCCCATTTGTCACCCGACCATAGGCTGACTGTTTGTGTTGCTTGGGACATGCTAACATTTGTTGTTCCAGATTTATTCACTGAACATGCCGCATCAGAACAATCTTTGAACTAGTTTCACACAGGAAAAGGCATAGGATGGTTATGGACTTCAAAGCCCTGTCGCATGAATCTTAGGGCAGTAGAAGCCGAGTTGCTTATCTGGCTACTGCACGCGGCCCAGCATGGCTGATGCTGCTAGCGGTCTTCTTTTTATCGTTGGATTCAGGCTCCGATTAGTGCTCTTACTTTTGGACGAAAATGTTAGTTCTTTTCGTAGAGATGGTTAGCTATGTACTACCTCTGTCCCACAATATAAGCATTTACTGATTTCCACACTAACATTTGACCATTTGTCTTAATTAAAAAATTTGTGAAAACATTATTTATTTTGTTATGACATGTTTTATCATCGTATATATTTTAATTATATCATAATTGTTTTTATATTTTCTCAAATTTTTTGAATAAGGCGAATGGTCAAATGTTGGTATGAAAATCAAAAAGTGTTTATATTGTGGGACGGAGGAAGTAGCAGTACAAGATGGGCACATGTTCATTATATGTCATTACCTGTAGCATCGCATCATGATATCGATTCACGTCAATCACTGCAAAACTGAGCATACATTTAATCGCATCACCCGTAGCATCGCATCTTGGTGACAACTCACCAGCAAAACTGAGCATCTCAGAGCACAAGCTGAAGATTGTTCGACAGCAACATGGGTACAGGTCACCATCAATCAGCCACAAAAGAATACCATTTCAGAACAAGCTTTAGACCGGTCAGCATTCAACCGTTGAAGAACCACGTGCTTATAACAATAACATGCAACCATTTAGAACGTTAGAAAGTTTAACAGCTCTTATCCATCATCGACCACCAATTGCAGCTTAAGCCTCCCCTAAATTACAACTCTACGCATTTCTCATTATCAAAAAATCACTTGCAAACGTGAAACACACACTTGTTGCAAAACTCAATTTGACTGGATTCGACCAAATCCTTGTAAAACTGAAAATTGGAGCTCATGGAAAAGAATGAGGCACATCGGAGTTCACAGAAGAGCATGTCTCTCGAATGGTAGCTGGCAACATTGAACCAAAGACCCTTCACGACAATGGATGAGATGTGCAACAAAATTACGACTCTTTCTTCTCTTCTGGCTCAGATTCCTTCTTCTCCTCTGCTGCCTCTTCAAATGTCTCTCCTGGGACAAGCTCAGGGACATCATCATCATCCTGCGCAGCTGTACCGGCACCAGGCTCGGCACCAGGTACCTGCTTCTGGAACTGCTCAGCAAGCCTCCGAAGGTTGTCCAGGTTATCAGGGCCTGCAGAGGATGAAGCCAAGGTTAGGCAGGCAAACAATAACAAGGGTGGTTTCACAGCAAAAAGAGGCAATTAATAGAAGTGCATTCAATTAAATACAAGTCATACCCAGTTGGTTGATAATTGTCGGCAGCAGGTCCTGTAGACCTGTTCAAATAAGAGCCAATTATGAGACCAGTTACACCACGTTGAAGAATTATAATGTAGTAAAAAAGATTACATATGTCTCACTTTGCATTAAACATTAAGAAAGGTTTGCTTTACAGCAGGTTTTTTATGGTATATAATTCAATGATGCGAAGATGATGGAAAATACAAAGGAACTAACCTCCTTGCAGCAAGTCAGAAGTATTCTTAAGATAGATAAGCAAGGCAACTATTTACTAATACTAACACGTGCTATTTGCCTATGAGTGATCAGTGGACATAAGAACCATGTCTCAGGCACCAGCTATGTAGTGGTGCTGACTGTATAAACAGAAAGGTACTTAAACAGCGATCAGGCATGAACAGGTCATAAAGAAAATTAACCCCTCACTTTTCGTCTGTGGTACTCCACTGACTACCCATGTATTTGCAGGAATGGATGCTTGCACTGCAGCAAACAGAAAGATTGACAATGTTAGACAAAACCAATTATACTTCTATTGTATCAGCAATTCAGCATGGCAAGATTTCACCTTTAGGGTTCTGAAATTGGATAACAACGTCATCCTTGAAAATGTTGACCTCCTCGATACCAGGAATTNCTTGAGAACCAAGACTTAATTAGATCCTTCGTCAGTTCTCTACCATCGCACAAGCTGGTTGTGGTAGAGAAAAACTTAGACCGGTCCCCGGAGAGGCTGACTCTCTAGTGTGGCCAGTGCATCCTGAATTCCTGATATAGACAATTCCGTTTGGCGCAGAGTTTTCGCACGTATGAGGT